>VDFB02000008.1:27084491-27192153 GCA_007258455.2 Sequoia sempervirens | reverse complement strand
GATAGATATGTGAGCATGGTAACTTTGCATAATTTGTGGATGCTAAAATGAGGATATGAGCTCTTTATTTATAGAATGCCAAGATGGATGAATGTCCAAATTTGAGCAATGTGGGACTAACATTCATTCAATGGAAAGATGCCACTTGTCAACCTATGAGTGGATGGAGGATGTGCAAGTTTTGAGAGTTGTGCCCACAATAAATCGCATATTTTTGAATTTCAAATTTGTTAAAATGACTTGCAAGAGGGAATGGAAAATGCAATAAATGCCACTTGGCTCAAGGCAAAGGACATGTAAGATGGAGTAAATGCCTTGTTGGATGTAAATGTCAACTTGGAATTTGAATTCAAACTTGGAGGAATATTCCAAAAGATGCCTTGTTGAGGAAAATAGAGGATTTAATAAATCAATTAAATCTATTTTCATGTGCAAGTGGGAAAAGCTAGAGGATGGGACATAAATTAGAATTAAATTAATCAAGGGTTAATTAATTTAATAGTAGATTAGGTGATGTGACTTATTTGCTTAGATTTAGGATTTATTTAAATCAAATAATGAGAAGAATGTGATAAAAGATTAATTAAATAAAGATTTTGATTTATTTAATTAAAAGAGATGATGTTAGATCAAATTAAATAAGATTTTAATTTATTTAATTTAATAGATAGACTTTAGAGATTTAATCAAATAAAATTGATTATTTAATTAAATAGGGATAATTAGATTCGATTGATTGATTTAATTAACAAAAGAGGGAGACTTAATTAGATAAAATGATTTATTTAATTAAGGGGAGGAAATTGATAAATTTAATCAAGTAAGAAAATTTGATTAAATGGTTAGACCGAGGGATGATTCAGGATGAAACGATGTTAATAATCGGGATCAAATGCACAATGTTAATCGGTATATTTTACGTGTCTACAATTCCCATCATATTTTGATGGATGGATGTTTGTTTTGCTATGATGGCTAGATGATTACTTGAGTATAGAAGAGAATTAACTTGTAATAACTTGAGAAAAATAATAAATAATAAAAAGTAGAAATTAGTGATAATTTTGGGTTTTTTTTTGGGCTGTTACAATGGACCCTCATGGTTGTAGGATTTTATGGTGAACTCCTCAACACCCCAAGATCATCTGCAAGACAAAATAACTTCCAAAAGAGAGAAATAACAGAAATATCATGCTATGATTATGGATGCAAGATTGCCAGATTGAATATGATTGTACATATGATGCCTTGCTTATAAAGGCAAGTTGTTAGATAGGATTAGACAAGATCTTGATATGTGTCTTAATCTTGTATAATGAGACAACTACATCAACATATATTAAATGATTTAGGAAAAAAACATTAAATTCAAAAAGATAAGATAAGATCTAGCGTCAACTAACACTAACTAGAAATATTCCCTCCTACGACCTAAGTGGACTTAACATGTAAATAGGACTTAGATAGGTAAAACACCTATTTACACCTACACCCCCCTTAAGTATAACTTAGGGAGTACTATAATGCAAATGACATAAAGATGGGTCCTAGCTATGAGGCCATGTTAGGTACCCATGTACATATGCAATGCAATCTCTCACAAACAAGGAGAAGGATAAAACCTAGTGGGACAAAACTCCTCCACAAAAGAGAGATAAAATATAATAATTCTCTCCATAAAAAATGAGAGGAAGAAACCCCATTCAAGGAAAAAGAGCCCCCATAAGAGAGATGAAGAAGAGACCATTCAAACCCCTCTCAATGAGATAACTTTCTACAAAGAAACACTAGAAGCACATTGGTGGAGTAACACTAGAATCCTTAATCAAGGCAAGCAAAGGAAAGATAATTATGATGCTAGAAGTTGTATTAGAGTCACTCAAGAACTCAAGATTAGAATCATGATAAAGCAACAACTGTCTTGATGCCAAGGAACATTAAAAAACTCTCGATATGGAGAAAACATAGAATCTGAATGAAGCAACATGATATAAAATATCATTCTAATACTGAAATGAAGTACAAAGATCAAAATTGCACCCTCCCAACTATCAAAATATCCAAGTAATCTCTACGAAACCCATTGGTAAAGAATTGAAATCACAATATACTTGGGACAAAAATAAGAAAAAGTGCATAGATGGCATGATAAAGATCCTCAATTCCTTTCCAATGTTGCAAGAATCACAAAAAATAGAGTTTGTGGCAAAAATTTATGAGCTCGAGAGCCAAAAATGAAGATTTGACTTCAAACAGCAATAAATATTTCCAAATAGTAAATTTTTAGAAAATAATCTACACCACTTAAAAATTGATGAAGCCAAATTTTCGGTGATATCTCATTTGTGAAAAATGGCTTCCTGGATTATAAGTTATGATAGTTTGAAAAAAATGCTCAATTTGGGCCTCCGGGGATAAAATTTTGGGCACTTGGGGGCTAAAATTTTTGGCCCCCAATCTTCCATAGGACCTTGTCGACAAAAGTTTGTTTTAAAAAAATACCCCCGAACAAAAGGTGTATGAAAATTCCACGAATTGATAGTTATGATGTACTATCCAGGGGATTCAGCTAGTGTAGTTTTAGTCAAACTCATTGACCCATGTTTCATGGTAGTAGAGGTTTCAGCAAGAACCCAATATATGATGCTCAGAATGAATCACTTAGCACTCATTGCATCTAGAGTGATGCTCACAGTGAAGCTCTTGGTCCGAATCACGGGAGGTCACCCATCGATCTTGCTCAGCTCAAAGCGGCTGCTTAGGGAGTTTTCTCCAAGGTTAAGTGGACCATTCCCGATATCATGAGAGATGGAGTTCTTGTTGAACCCCTACTCAAACAAGAAACATGGAGTCCAATAGTTTGACTTCGAAACTACAGTTGAATCGATAGCAATATCATAATTTGACTTACTTATTTGTGGAAAACACCTCCTACTTATCAATTGATGAGCTAAAGGGGCTCTATAATGAATGGTTCATAAGGAACAACACTTGTTGAAGGTTTTACAAATGGGGTTGCAAGATAAATGGGCTTAACCTTGGGGAAAAATCCATGGTTAAAAGCAGCAGCTAGGCTTGATCTTGGGATGGTGATGACCTCAGGGCCAGGACCCGGTCTTCACCTACATGAGCATCACCTAGATGCAATGAGTGCTAAGTGGACTAGCATTGATATCATGAAGAATGGGTTGCATTGAACCACTACTCACTTCAGAAACATGGATCTAATAAGTTTATTTCGAAACTACCACACAGTTGAATCTGATAGCAATATCCATAATTTGACACGCTATGGAAAAATACCTCCTACTTATGAATTGATAGTTATTCTTTAGGTTCTTGGGCCTTCCAAATGCAATGATGGGATTAGATTTGACCCAAAGTGCTCCATAAAATTAGCTACCTCCCAAATCTAGTAACTAAAGCCCCCCTTCAAACCCCTGTAGATTAGTCAAAACATGATGAGATTTGACAAAATGAAAGGCAAACCTAACTTTCTCTAATGGCCTGGATTCAATGGTGAGGTCCTTGAAACCCCAACTCACACCCAACAAAAATTTCATGCCAAGATTGGTTCCTTAGATATAGGAAGAAGTTTGCAACATTGAAGCTTTGATACCATGTAGGAGTTTATGATGAACTCCTCAACACCCCAAGATCACCTATAAGACAAAATAACTTTCACAAGACATAAATGGAAAAACTATCATGTTATGATTATGGATGCAAGATTTCCAAATTGAATATGATTGTACATATGATGCCTTGCTTATAAAGACAAGTTGTGAGATATGATTAGACAATATCTTGACATGTGTCTTAATCTTGTATAATGAGAAAAATGCCTCAATAAATATTAAATGAATTAGGACACAAGAATTAAATTCCAAAAGATAAGATAAGATCTAATGACAACTAACACTAACTAGAAATATTCCCTCCTAGGACCTAAGTGGAATTAACATGTAAATAGGACCTAGATAGGTAAAACACCTATTTACACCAACAATGACCATCTACTATATGTTAAGTAAGGTTGAGGCAAGGAGAGGTTAAGAAAAGATACAATTAAAATGAATGGGGATTACACATTTATACATTAATGAAAGACAATAGAGAGACACTTTTGTATGCCCATGAGGATACATGGAAAGGACTACAAAGGATAGGTGGGATAGTTTGACATTTATAAGACCATAGATCTTGGGATGGAGTTAAATTTTGATACCAATGTCATTGATTACGTCCATGGGATGAGAGTGTTCCCCTCAACTCCCATGTGATTGATATCCATGATGAAACTTCATTGATAGTACCTATGACAACCTTCTCCTTTATTTTGTACCTTGGATTATATATCCAATTAGTGTTAGTGATTTCATTCAATATGACTAATCGATGTGTTTCCCAATTTCATGTGTGATTGTATCTTATGTGATTTATTAAATCTAATGCATATATATTGGTGATGTTGGTTGTACCCTTTTGTATTATTACATTTGTATATATTAATTAGAGAATGTATATCTCTTATGCATGCTTAATTGAAATCTTTGTATATGATGTGGTTGTGTGTGTATGTTTAGCCCTCATATTTTTGTGTGTGAGTTGGAGTACTCAGTTGGATGTTTCCTAGTTTAGTGGGATGGACCTAAGGGTTCCACATGATTGGGTGATGTAGATTCCTTAGAATAACTCGGATACCATGCAATGACTTCTCTACCTTGCAAATATGGTAATTATCATTTTGTTCTCTCATGGAAAATTGCATAGTTTAGGACCCTTGATGTCATTGTATGTAATTTGTATAACTGATTATGAGAAACAATATCTTGTATTTTAATCCACACTTGTAGGTGATATAAACTTTACTTTCATGTAATTTTTCCTAACCTTAAAGTTGGATGTGTATGGCTATTCTCATGATGGTTTGCATATCTCCTAATGACAATCATGCCTAGTATAATTAAAAGCTAATTCCTATTCTCTAATTAATGTTTGATGCTACAGTGTTAAAAAAATGTTCTATTTACCTTAATTGGTTATCTTTATTTTGCATGCCTCATCACTTCCTTACTTGAGTGGATCTTTACAAGCATAAGAATGTAACCTTGGAATTTTTGTAGACTTTGAGGTTCTTAGGAACCCTTGCTTGGCCAGTGTGGGTCCCACTTGTTTCTAAACTCTTGGCCCATAACATTCTTCTATAACACACTAAACGAGAGAGTTGTGCCTCAATAACTAAAAAGTTGAGTTTTCTATCCCTAAATTGATATTTTGGTGCATAATTACATTTGACACCTCAAAGTATAAACCACAAGCTTGTCAGAGTTTAGACTTGGAATTAAAATTTCCATGATTGTCAATTGTTGGCTAGACTCCAAAGTTTGAATTGCAAGTCAACAAGAGTTCAATTTTGGAGCCTAAAGTTGCATGTTGGCATTGTCTCTCAAATCTCATCATCCAAGTCTCATGACATACATGTTTATCCCTTAGGTGGTGGTTTTTAGGTTACCTAGTGTTAGTGAAAATCTAAAGTTTGAATCACATGGTGTAAATCAATCTTTGAAGTCCAAGGTGAGAGTAGGTCAAAGAATCAGACTCAATCCAAGGATTTTCATGTGGCACATAATATTCAATGTACTCTAAATTTTTAGGTTCAACTTCTTGCAAATTGATCTACCATATGCCTTTTGTATGCTATGAATTAGAGATTGAAATCCCAAGTTTAAAGTTGAAATATAGTTCCCTAACATTTGATATTCAACACAAACTTGATTTTGCTTGAGTTATAGATCGTTGACCAAACTTTGAACTTTGAGTTGATGCAATTCAAAATCCAAAGTTCGATATTGTGCAAGAAGGTTCCTAAATTGAGTCATGCAATAACACACCCAAACCCTAAAGTATAAGATTTTGTAGATTGGTTCCTAAAGCATGAGCTAGAGCATTTTTTTTATATTCTTCTTGAGACACTAAGACAATAGTTTTGCAAGCAAGTTGTATGGGTTTGTAGGTTGACAAGGAAACCCCAAATATCCACAAGATCTCATTATTTGAGTTAGTTATGATGATTTTAGTTTGTGGTGTAGTAATTCTTTTGATTGTGGCATCATACATTATGTATTGGTGTGCGTGTCAAGTGTGTCATTGTATCATTTCGAAGCCCTATTTGTTGCATTTGTTGAAACAGTGTGACTGCCTCGTGGGGATACCCATGCCTTCTGCTCGTTGCAATAATCGCATTTCATGAGACGCTATCTCCTTTTTTCTTGTTGGAAGTGGTTTAATATTTAAAAATTTGTTTTGATTTGTTTTATCAATTTATTTAATATAATATACTTAGAAATACTTTATTTATCAAAAGTTGTTTTAATAAATAATAATATTTATAATAAATTTTTAATTGATATAGTTAACTAATATAGTTTAATTTTATTATCTTGAAATTTTTTAAAGATACTTATTAAGGATACTTAAGAAAACATTTTCAAAGGGTTTTGTAATCTTTAATAAATTCAACAAATAAAACAATAGAATAGACAATATTTGAGGTCTTTTATTCAACATAGGTTCAATAAAGACAAATAAAAAGTTAACAAAAGTCTAATCAAAAGACAACTAGAAAAAAAATTCTAATAAAAAAATAAAAAATAACCAAAGGACATATAAAGAGGCATTAAACTTTATGCAACATCTCAATCATCTTGTAGATTTTTCTTTTCATTAACTAATTTCACAATCGATCAAGAATTTCATAAATTTATCTAATAAGGGAAAGGATCCATTAATTTACCATCCTCCAATAGTTATGAGAGAATTTTTTGATTTAATTTCCAATATTTTTAATAATATAGCACTAATAATTGTAACTTTTAAAGTTCTTAGTGTTCATCATGAGTACTCATAATTGAATGGAATGTATTCCTCGGATCTAAAAACCAACAAATCATGTGATGTCGTATTAGTAGACTTAGGGTTAGGTTAGGGTTTAATTAGGGTAAGGTTTAGGATTAGGGTTCAATTAGGGTAAGGTTTAGTGTTAAGGTTAAGGTTTAATTTGAGTCATAATTCAATTAGGGTTTAGGGTTAGGGTTATGGTATAATTAGGGTTAGGTTTTAATTAGGTTTGGGTTAGGATTAGAGTTCAATTAGGGTTAGATTTAGAGTTAGGGTTAGGGTTCAATTAGGGTTAGGGTTAATGTTAGGGATAAGACACTTGGGTTAGGGTTAGGGTTCAATTAGGGTTAGGATTTTATTAGTGATAGGATACTTGGGTTAGGGTTTAAAGAAGGTTAGAATTAGGGCTCAATCGGGGTTATACAATAAATATTTGGTTAAGGTTCTGGGATAAAGCTTGGGGTTATTGTTAGATTATAGTTAGCGCTTAATTAGTATTAGGGTTAAGATTAGTGTTAGTGTTAAATTAGGGTTAGGGTACAATTAGGCTTTTGATTGAATTATGATTTAATTAGGGTTTATATATGCTTTTGGTTTAATTTGGGTTAGGGTCAAATTAGGGTTCAATTAGTTTTACGATTAGGATTACTATTGGGGTTAGGGTTAGTGTTAGTATTAAATTAGTGTTAAGTTTTAATTAGGGTTACACTTCAATTATGGTTAGGGATACAGTTCACTTAGAGTTTAATTAGTGTTCCATTAGGGTTTGGGTTACAATTAGGGTCAGGGTTAGTATTATAGTTAAAGTTAGTATTAGTGATAGGTTAGGATTAAGATTAGGGTTGAACTAGGGTTAAGGTTAGGTATATTAGGATTATGGTTAATGTTAAGTTAGAGTAAAGGTTCAATTACAGTTAGGTTTTAAGTAGGGTTAGGGTTAGGGTTCATTATGTAGTACAATTAGAAGTAGGGTTTCCATTAGAATTAGGGTTCATGTTAGAAATAGAATTATGGTTAGGGTTAGAATTGCAATTAGGGTTATACTCAAGGCTACGATTAGAATTAGGATAACATTTAGGGTTAGAATTCAATTAGGGTTACAGTTCAGGTTAGGTTTAAGGTTAATATTAGGGTTCAATTATAGTTAGGGTTCAATTAGAGGTAGGGTTCAATTAGGGTTTTATGATAAATCTTAGGGTTAGAATTAGGGTGAAGGTTGGGGTTAAGGTTAGGGTTCTAAAATAAAGCTTGGGATCAACGTTAAAGTTAGGGTTAGGGTTAGGGTTCAATTAGGGTTTTAGTTCAATTAGGTTTGAATTTCAATAGGGTTAGGGTTTTAAGTTAAATATTTATTTGGGTTAGGGTTGAGGTTAAGGTTTGCATTCAAATAGGGCTAGACTTATATTTCTATTAGGGTTAGGGTTATAAATTACAAGTTAAGATTAGGGTTTGAGTTGGATTCAGGGTTAGGGTTTAATTAGTGTTCAATTAGGGCTAGGGTTCTAGAGTAAATCTTGAGGTTAGGGTTAGAATTCAACTAGGATTAGGTTTAGGGTTATAGTTTTGGTAAGAGTTAACATTCAATCAAGATTTAATTAGGGTTTGTGTTAGAGATAGAAATAAAATTAGGATTAGTGTTAGTGTTAGGGTTAGGGTTATGATTAGGATTATTGTTAGGGTTAGAGATAGTGTAAGAATTAGGGTTAGGGTTAGTATTAAAGATAGAATTAGGATTAGGGTTAGGATTAGAGATAATGTAAGGATTAAGGTTAGGCTTAGAGATAGGGTTAGGATTAAGGTTAGGGTTTGTGTTAGAGATAGAATTAGGATTAGGGTTAGGATTAGAGATAGTGAAAGGATTAATATTAGGATTAGGGTTAGGGTTAGAGATAGAATTAGGATTAGGATTGAGGTTTCTATGAGGGGAGAAATATCTTTCAAAGTTAGGGTTAAAGATAGAATTAGGATTAGGATTAGGGTTAGGGTTAGGGTTAAAGATAGAATTAGGATTAGGATTAGGGTTAGGATTAGGGTTAGGGTTAGGGTTAAAGATAGAATTAGGATCAGGGTTAGGATTAGAGAGAGTGAAAGGATTAAGATTAGGATTAGGGTTAGGGTTAGAGATAGAATTAGGATTAGGATTGAGGTTTCCATGAGGGGAGAAATGTCTTTGAAAGTTAGGGCTAGAGTTCAATTAGAGTTAGGATTGTGGCATAATTAGGGTTAGGGTTCAAATACACTTAAGATAGTTTAATTAGGGTTAATGTTAGGGTTAGGGTTATGATGGAGCCAACATTAAATTAATTAGGGTTAGGGTTAGGATTGGGATTAAGGTTATGGTTATGGTTAGAGATATAATTAGGATTAGGGTTGGGTTAGCATTAGGATTGAGATTAGGGTTAGAGTTAGAGATAGGGTTAAGATAAGGGTTAGGGTTAGGGATAGAATTAGGATTAGGGTTAGGGTTAGAGATAGGGTCAACATTAGGGTTAATATTAGAGATAGAATTAGGATTAGGGTCAGGGTTAGAGATAGGGTTAGAGATAGGGTTAGGATTAGGGTTAGGGTTAGGATTAGGGTTAGGGTTAGGATTAGGGATAGAAATAAAATTAGGATTAGTGTTAGGGTTTGTGTTATGATTAGGGTTAGGGTTGAGGTTTTTATTATGATTAGGTTTAGGGTTAGGGTTTTGGTTAGAGATAAAGTAAAGATTAGGGTTAGGTTACAATTAGAGATAGAATTAGGGTTAGGGTTAGAGATAGAATTAGGATTAGGATTGAGTTTTCTGTTAGGGGAGAAATCTCTTTAAAAGTTAAGGTTAGAGTTCAATTAGAGTTTAAAGGGTTATGGCACAATTAGGGTTAGGGTTCAAATAGATTTAAGATGGTTTAATTAGGGTTAGGGTTAGGGTTAGGGTTAGGATTAGGATTAGGGTTAGGTTAGAGATAAAATTAGGATTAAGGTTGGGTTAGCATTAGGATTAGGGTTAGGGTTAGGGTTAGAGATAGGGTCAAAATTAAGGTTAGCATTATGATTAGGGATAGAATTAGGATTAGGGTTAGGGTTAGTGATAGGGTCAAGATTAGGGTTAATATTAGAGATAGAATTAGGATTAGGGTTAGGGTTAAGCTTAGAGATAGGGTTAGGATTAGGGTTAGGGTTAGAGATAGTGTAAGAATTAGGGTTAGGGTTAGGGTTAAAGATGGAATTAGGATTAGGGTTAGGATTAGAGATAGTGTAAGGATTAGGGTTAGGGTTAAAGATAAAATTAGAATTAGGGTTATAATTAAGGTTAGAAATAGAATTAGGATTAGTGTTGCAATCAGTGTTAGGGTTAGGGTTAGGGTTAGAGATAGAATTAGGAATAGGATTTGGGTTGAGGTTTATGTTAAGATTATGATTATGATTAGGCTTGGTGTTAGGGCTAGAGGTAGGGTTAGGATTAGGGTTAGTGTTAGGGTTAGAGATAGTGTACCATAGAAAAATGGATCATTGACATTTTCATGATCTTTTAGGTCTTTCTCTCATGATGTTTGACTTATTTTTCTTTGATTTAATGTTTCAATGTAAGCATTCACATTAGATCCTAAAATTCAAATTATGATGTCTTATGAAGGTGTTGTAACACATTTCTACACTTTTCTAGACTCTTCTTATTATAATTCATCTAAAAATCACTTTTTTTATCCCTTGTCAAGTCCTATTTTAAAGTGTTGTGAATCTTTTAATAAAATTTTGTGCTTTTCTAGGCTTGTTATCACTATTTACACCTTTCTTATGCTTTATTTGACCCCTTTATGCACTAATAAGACTTAATTAAGTGTATTTTTTAATGTAAATTTGACAAACAACATTAAATGCAACTTAATTCCTGACACCCACTTACAAGCATAGAGTGGGACCCATTCACCATGGGTGGTGAATGAGTCCCTCTTGGCTCCAAATTCAAAATAATTAAAATTTTCTTTTGGGTTTTTATTCAAAAAGACCTTATGTTGGCCTATGATGTATTATTGGGTAATTAGGGCATAAGTGTGTATAAATAAGTGTTTTTCTATTCATTTTACACCTAATTCATTCAAGCATTCATCCTTGCATTCAATCCAATTCATCCACTTTAAAAGCATCAAAGCATCATCCAATCAAGCAATCATCAAGCATCTTGGAGCAGCCATTGACATATCTTCAAACTTCTACAACAAGGTTTTGGTGAGTTTAGGACATTTGCATGTTGTTTATTCATCATTCCTTGATCATTTTATTTCATTTCTTTACTATAGGTTTGATTACCAAAGTGGGATTTGACCAAGGCAAATCCCTATACTCTAACCCTTAACCATTTTTCCCCTTTTACATGTGTTTGTAGACTTTATATGCAGATTTGCCAAGAAAATAAGTGTTGGAAAGTGGTCAATAATTCATCAAAGTGTTTCAAGTCAACTAAACCCTAATTCAAGCTTGGAGATAACCTACAGTCCGTTTTCTATAGATTTGACTTCGTCAACCCGACAAGAAGACAAGTGCAGATCTGGACCTACAAAATTGACTCTTGAATTTACAGATTTTTGGAGGAGGACTAATTCGCCATCAGTGGTGAATGCGTCCCACCTGTAGGCTGGAAAAGCTTGATTTTTTCAAAATCCAGTTCTCGACAATCAAAAAGCATTTTCAAATCTTTCTACTGGTAGGAGGACTGATTCACCGTCAATGGCGAATGAGTCCCACTGGTGATCAAAAGTGATTTCTAACAATTTTTAGAACCTTCCAGGATCAGTATTCAACTTCCAGGTGCACCTCTTCAGTTTCATTCAATTATGTTTGCATTAGTTTATGCTTTTAGTTCATTTTCTACATATCACATTGTGTTTTCAAACAACATATTTCATTAGTTTTACATTCATGATCAGTCAATTTCATCACTTATTTGTATTTACATTATTGTATTTAGTCATAATCACATCATACATTCCTTTTGTAGACGTCCAATTTCGATCACTTCCATATGATCAAAACGCGTCTCCTTATTCATCCAGTTGTTCATCCCCCTCTGTCAATATTAATTAAGCCAATTGTTTAATTAATACCTTGCATCTCGCACAAAACCCCTAAAGTATTTAATTTAATACTTTGCCCCTCTTCCTCCTCTAAATTAAATAAATATGCCCTTTTATTTAATCTAGTCATATTCCCCTTTGGAATTAAAATTCATTTTTTAATTCATCTTTTCTCTCTCATGGTCACATCCTCCAACTTTTGCAAGTTGGTCCCTAATCCATTTTAATTATTTTCATCTTCTTCTAATTAACCAGGGTTAGCATGTGCACACCCTTAATCATCATTAAGGTCACATCCTCCATAATTTCCCACTTGCCTCTAATCAGTCATTAGTCCATCTAACTGAGTACTTGCACAACCTTAATCATTTGATTAGCCTAACCTAATCCTCATCCTATTTATGGCACATGTCCTTGAGTCAACCTTATTAAAGGCTTTCTCCTTTTGGACAAGGCATCCCCCTTCCCCATGTGAATTTTTAATTCACCTTTTAATCCCCCAAGACACCTAAAAGGAATTTTTAATTCCTTCACTTCTCCCCACATGTCCTCTATCCATTCTTTATTCTTTCTCTCATCCCCATGAGAATATTTGAGGAATTTTTAATTCCTCACATGTCCTCTCACCCACATGGGGACAAGGACCTCCTTTATGAGGAGATCTTGTCCAATCCCAAGGTACTTTGTACCCTTCTCCATGTCATGTCCTTCTTCTTCCACCTCATATCCACTTCACCTTTTAGGGCTATTTCACATGCCACATGTCAAGATGTGAGGGCTTGTGAGTTCTCAACTCACCTTAGCCCTACATCTTGATATTTGGTGGATCAATCTCAACCGTCCATTTCCCCTAGGATTTCCCAAAAATCCTATAAATACCCCCTCTTTTCTCTCATTTTGGGAGATCATTTTGTGTAGCCAAACTCTTGCAGTTTTGTTTCTCAATCCACACTTAGCTATTTTCATGTTTCCAAGCATCATTTGCATCTCACATCACACATCTTGTGCCATCTAAGGAGCATACACATCCAAGATCGAAGGGCCAACCAAAGGATCGACTCAACGCAAGGTATAAAGTTTCATTTCGTGGCTTTGTCTTGTTTTGTTTCCAACTTAGGCTAATCTCGAAGTGTAGGTTGTTTTAGTTGTTTATTCGTGCTCTTTAACTTGTTGCTTGTTTTCTAGCACCTATTTCGACCTATCACACCTTTATTTGAGTGATCCACCTCAATTTTAGGGTTCTATCTCTCTCCTTTTAGGTGAAAAATCCTAAGAGTGCAAGAGAAGCACATTGAACACCACAAAATTGATGGTTCATTTTGGTGAACCCGCATTCTAAACATTTCTCTTTCTAATTTCTATTGTATCTTGCATCCTAGGTTTCCTTTTCTTCAACATTCAATTAGGTTTTGTTTTGCTTTTGCATCCTAGGGTTTCTTAAATTGCATTAGTGAAAGAATCATATAGACTTCATTTTTGCATATCAAATCATTAAAAAACTAAAAGTATGCATTTTCATCTTCATTTTGCATTTGAAAAGCATTAAAATCATTTTAATTTTTTTGAAAAACACGAAAAAAATCTCATACCTGGACTCATTTGCCACCCTGGGCGAATCAGTCCAGCTACATTTTTTGCATTGAAATTTCTAATGTTTTCACAGTATTTCCTGCATTTTCATTTCTTGTTACTACCTTCTTGTTTCAGTTCACATAATTTCTATCGTTAGCATTTTTTTATTCCTAGTTTTCACTCACCCCATCTTTTGTGGTACTTGTATGAGTGTTTGGTGCCTTATTGATAATACTTTAGTGAGATGAAGTTCTAGACTCATGGCTTCCCGTGATAGCACTTTCATTGCGGACCTTGGGATCTCAAGAGCTCCTACTCCTGGTATGGACAATGGTGCATTAGGAATGGATACTACCACTAGTATACCTTTACCTTCACATACAATGCATGTTGACACACAAACCGATCAAGTTTCTGAAGATAAAGTCATTAGTATTCATGAGGATTTTGCATATTTACAACAATATTTATCCCTTGAAAACATTTCCACCACTAACATACCTTCCATAGAAAACCTTCATCACTTGATTGAAAGTGACGATGGCTTACAAGTTATGAAAAGAATCGTTGAGATATACAACAAACATGTTCCTTCCACTTCCCAACCAACAAAGATTGTTGTGAGCCAAGGAGGATCTCACATTCCTCATCCTTCAACCATTGCATCCATACCCACCTATACCACTCCTCAAGTTACAACAACCATGCAACAGGTTAGTCATGTGACTCCTTCTTTCGCTATTCCAACTAGCATTCCTAGTTCTTTTGTGGCATCAAATGTTCCATCTTCTACCTTCATCCCTCTTAGTGTCCCTTTCACTTCTCCTAACATTATATACACTCCATCACCATTCTCTCTTCCACCTCATACCACTTACACTGAGCCCCTCATTACACAACTCTTTAACACCGTTTCCTCCATGCAACAACAAATATCTACCATAATCCAAAGTTAAAATGCTCCACCCACATATCATGTCCATAATAGCCCATTATCTTTAGAGATCTTAAGAACACAGATGCCACAAGGAATTGAGATGCCTAGGTTTGAGAAGTACGGAGGTAAAGGAGACCCTACTAATCGTGTTAATGCCTATACAACATTGTGTAGTGATTTTGTCCTTGACGATAAACTATTAGCCAAACTTTTTCCTAGGACCTTAAAAGACATTGCATTGGAGTGGTTCTCAAACTTACTCAATCATTCAATCCGATCATTTAATGAAATTTTTTATGCTTTTATAAGTCATTTCCAAGTCCATATGACTCCCAAAAATACAATGGATAATTTAATGAGATGTAAAATGCAGATGAAAAAGTAATTGATTTCATTTCACGTTATCAATCGTTGTATGCTCAAGTAGATGTCAAGATTCTTGATTCACATCTTCAAAATATGTTTATCGAAAACTTACACACTCACCTTTAGGATAAGTTGACTATGATGAAATTTCCTTCGTTCATGCATTTATGCACAATCCTTTGTGAATATCACAACTCGGTTACTAGTCGTGATTCAAAGTCCACTTCTAACTGAGCTGAGAAGTCTGGACAAAATAACCAAAACAACACACAAAACTTTAGAAAACCAAATAGAGGCTTCTTACAGTTCAATCCCCCATCCCCACAACCAACTCAACCTGTTCAAAGTCAAGTGGCAGATGTTAAAGTAGTGGTGCCCTTTACCTATGGGGACCCAAAGAGACAATTTACCCCCTTACCTGATACTCTCCATAACACAATGAATCAACTGCTACAATAACAAATTATCACTTTGCCTACTGTTAAACCACTTGATACTACCAAGCCTTTACCACCCACCTTTAAACCAAATACTTATTGTCATTATCATCTCCAAAATGGACATGACACTGAAAAATGTAAGCATCTTAAACACTTAGTTCAAGACCTCATTGATTCTGTCTGTTTGTCCATTGCGGATGTCAATGATCAAGGAAATAAGTCTGTTGCACCCCCCAATCAAAATTTACAATTTTTTACCAACCCCATGCCTAAACACAATATTTCATTTGTCAAAGCTAGTGAACCTTCAAACACTCATGTGATGAACATTGATACAAAATATGAACAACATGCTATTACTCCAACTGTTACCCAAGTTAATCCTATGGATAAACTCATGGGTACGATAGGCGTTATCCCTCGTAAGGGCCCAACAAACAAATCTCTTGATATTACCTTTTCTTCTCATGATATAATTAAAAAGCTTCCCGATGGTCCTCTTTACAGAGCTGGCCACATCTATGATAAGCCTACCAATGGGATATTAATAGATCTAGCCTGTGGCGAGAATGTGATCACGAAAGAATTTTTAGTATTACATGATCTCTATCAAGATGATTATGATAAACCAACTGCATGGATTAAAACACATACTAGTTTTGTGTGCCCTACAATCAGATCGATCGTACTCTCATTACAGATAGGACCCAAAACTTTGGATGTAACATTTTCTATCATTCTACACTCAGATCAGTATCGTCTACGACTAGGTTATCCTTGGCTTCACTCGATGAAAGCTATCCCTTCAATTGTTCACAAATGTTTGAAGTTTTTGCATGACAATGAGATATTTACCATACACCATAGTGGTTTTAATCCATTGTATATTAAAGGTAATTTTTCCTTAGAATCCTTTTGGCCTTAACCTATGGAACCCATCACCCCTTGAAAAGACTTATTTTTCATTTCCTATCAGAAGTTCAAAGCCAAATGAATAGCCAAATTGTCTCTTCGCCACATGTCCCTGTCCACTTTCGCTATCCCTATCATAGATGAGATAATGCTTTAGCCTGAGTCTGAACTTGAACAAACAATATAACCTCATGAACAACCAAACATAGACACTCCCCCTTCATTGTATAAATTCCCAAGAGATAATAAAACCAACCATGTCATGCCTCCTCACATTAAACAAGTTTATAAAGCCAAAGAGAAAGAAATTGACCCATCTCCTTTGGTTCCTTCCATTCCTCCTCTAGATGAAAAGGAGCCTATGGTGGATCAACCCGCTCTTACACCTAAACAACTTCAACATAGAATTAAATGAAACTGTGGTGCTAGGGAGCATAGGCATTGTCGTCATCTCCTTGCTCGTCAGTTACAAATAGAAGAAAACAAAGAAAACCAACCTCCACCTTTGAAAAAAGAAATAATTGATCACCCTCCTCCTCTTGACCCGCCACAAGATAGTACGATACAAAAATCACAACAAAACGATCTGATACAACAACCACAACTCCTGATACATCCTTTATTGTAAATTACCCTTCGTCCTCCCGTTGTGATTTATTTGGATGATGATGATGATGATTAGGAGATCTCTAAAATTGATGAAGAGGTTCATAACGATCTAAACTCTTTATTTTAATCTACCATGAGCTTAAATGATAAATCTTCTACACCAAGTGAAGAACCTAACACTTCCCCTAGTTCAACCCTTGCAATTCTCCCTTTGGACAATCAACTGCCCTTGCAATACATTGAACTTGATTGGGCGACAGATGACTTGTTAGATGGTTGACTTGCATTTTCCTTAACTAGTATTTTACATTTTCCTTTTTCTTTTACATTTTCCCTTTTTCTTTGGTATGATTGTATGTGTGTATCGTGTTCCCTTGTAATGTGTATTTGTTGTTCTCTCTTTGTGCAATTCTTCTATTTGTACCTCTATTCTTCTATATGTCGTACCTTTTCTTTTTCACTTTTGCTTGTGTTTTCCTTTTAGGGATGACGCAAAGCATTGAGACATCCTATTTCTCTTCCATGTTGGCCCAATCAGTCCCTTTTTCTTTGTATTTTCTTATGTTTTCCTTTTGGGGATGATGGAAGGCATTGAGACCAAAATGATTCCTTCATGTTGACCCAAAAGCTTTTTCTTTTCGTTTTCCTTTTTTTTCGCTTGTGCTTTCCTTTTGGGGATGATGCAAAGTGTTGAGACCACAATGTCTCTTCCATGTTGACCCAAAATGGACTTTATTTTTCTTTGTTTTCAATCTCTTTGTGTCATTCTTCCAGTTCTATGTGTTTTGGGGAATGATGACAATTTTGAGCTCTTTAATTGAAACATTGCAGCAAAGAACATACTGACCCCAAATCCATAGATCCCTTATGTGTTTAGTGTATTCCTTTTTGGGGGGTAACCCCCCATTTTTCTTTTGTCTTCTTTTTTGTTTACATGAAACAACCATACTTAGAAACATATGACTTGGCATAGGAGCTTTCCAAGTTGGCTCTCATGTCTTGTTTCTTTTTTCATTTTATTTTACTACTTTAAAGCAATTGCTCACAGAACGGTGTGTAGCAATTCCTTTAAAGTGGGGGACATACATTGGAATTATTCATTTGCATTCTTGGTTCTTAGTGTAGCCTTGTCACTTCATACGATGTGTTTGTCACTTTGTAGACGACATTGGGTATGATGTCCTTCATAAGTGTGATCTATCTTAGCATATTACATTCCTCTTAGCAGCTTGATGCGACACACTGCATCTTCTAAGTTGTGAATATTCTATTCTTTGATTGGTCCTCTCTTGGAAACATTAGACACAATGTTCCCTAAGTGACAGACCGTGCATGAACTTAACAAGACTCATTTGAACTTTCTTTTACATTTTTACATTTTACATTCATATGGCCACCTTGCATAACACAACTTGCATGCCTATGGTACAATCTTGTTTGTTCATTAGTTCTAAGCATACAAAGCTTTGCTTGTCTCATTAAGCATGAACTGATATTGTCCTTTGTGGCGCCTTATTAAAGTTATCAGGAGGTATAACTTTGATATGGTTGAGCGAGAAGCCCATTCCGCGACACAACTTTCCCCATAGCCACATATGTGTTTGTGAGTACATACCACCCAAGCATATGTTTCTCACCTTTTGGGCCTTCTCAGTCTGTGGACCACCGTGAGTTCTGTCACCCCACAGTGAGTATGCATTATCTTTTTCAGATAAATAACCTAGATCTAATTCACAACTAGTTGAACAAATGATCAAAGCTTGATCCAACTTTTCCTTTTCCTCTTCCTTCCCTCCTTATCTTTCACACTCATGTGTTCCTTTGTTCTTATGTTTAGTTTTTCATGGGATCTTCATCCTGGGGCTTGATCATCCCTCTTAATTGTTGTCATTCCATCTTGCTAGCATAAGTGCATTTGGATCCTTCTCGATATGCATGGCTGCTTTAGTGTGAGTTTGAAGCAAGTTCATCCTCTCACTAAAGTGGGGGTTAAATGTACCATAGAAAAATGGATCATTGACATTTTCATGGTCTTTTAGGTCTTTCTCTCATTATGTTTGACTTATTTTGCTTTGATTTAATGTTGTAATGTAACTTAAGCATTCACATTAGGTCCTAAAATTTAAATTATGATGTCTTGTGAAGGTGTTGTGAAATGTTGTAACACATTTATACACTTTTCTAGACTCTTATCATTATAATTCATCTAAAAATCACTTTTTTATCCCTTATCAAGTCCTATTTTAAAGTGTTGTAAAGTGTTGTAACAAGATTTCATGCTTTCCTAGGCTTGTTATCACTATTTACACCTTTCTTATGCTTTATTTGACCCCTTTATGCACTAATAAGACTTAATTAAGTGTATTTTTGAATGTAAACTCTATAAACAACATTAAATGTAACTTAATTCCCGACACCCACTTACAAGCCTAGAGTGGGACCCATTCACCATGGGTGGCGAATGAGTCCCTCTTGGCTCCAAATTCAAAATAATTAAAATTTTCTTTTGGGTTTTTATTCAAAAAGACCTTATGTTGGCCTATGATGTATTATTGGGTAATTAGGGCATAAGTGTGTATAAATAATTTTTTTTCTATTCATTTTACACCTAATTCATTCAAGCATTCATCCTTGCATTCAATCCCATTCATCCACTTTAAAAGCATCAAAGCATCATCCAATCAAGCAATCATCAAGCATCTTGGAGCAACCATTGACATATCTTCAAACTTCTACAACAAGGTTTTGGTGAGTTTAGGACATTTGCATGTTGTTTATTCATCATTCTTTGCTCATTTTATTTCATTTCTTTACTATAGGTTTGATTACCAAAGTGGGATTTGACCAAGGCAAATCCCTATACTCTAACCCTTAACCATTTTCCCCCTTTTACATGTGTTTGTAGACTTTATATGCAGATTTTTCAAGAAAATAAGTGTTGGAAAGTGGTCAACAATTCATCAAAGTGTTTCAAGTCAACTAAACCCTAATTCAAGCTTGGAGACAACCTACAGTCTGTTTTCTGCATATTTGACTCCGTCAACCTGACAAGAAGACAAGTTGAGATCTAGACCTACATAATTGACTCTTGAATTTATAGATTTTTGGAGGAGGACTGATTCACCATCAGTGGCGAATGAGTCCCACCTGTAGGCTAGAAAATGTTGATTTTATTAGAATTCAATTCTCGACAGTTGGAAAGTAGTTTCAGGTCTTTTTACCAGTAGGAGGATTGATTCGCTGTCAATGGCAAATGAGTCCCACTGGTGATCAATAGTGATTTCTGCCAGTTTTTAGGATCAACATTCAACTTCTAGGTGCACCTCTTTAGTTTCATTCAATTTTATTTGCATTAGTTGATGGTTTTAGTTCATTTTATGCATATCACATTGTGTTTTCAAACATAGCATATTTCATTAGTTTTACATTCATAATAATTCAATTTCATCACTCAGTTGTATTTACATTATTTCATTTAGTCATAATCACATCATACATTCCTTTACTTGAGTGAACCACCTCAATTTTAGGGTAGTATCTCTCCTTTTAGGTGAAAAATCCTAAGAGTGCAAGAGAAGCACATAGAACACCACAAAATTGATGGTTCAAATAGAATTAGGATCGGGGTTAGTGTGTTGTAGAAAAAAGGGTCTCTTGCTTGACATCAGAATAATTAATGATAAAATGGACTTGATAAGGTCTTAGTCTAGTGTTGTGAGGCATTTAATGTATCCACACTAGGTCTTGGACCCTTGCAAATCAAATAGCATGCTTTTAATGAGATCTTCTAAAGGTGTTGTAAAGTCTTGTAAAGGACTTTTAGGCTTTTCTAGACTTAATTAACCTATTTCTCCCTAATTCAACATTATGAAATGTGATTAATAGCATTATTACATCAATCTAGAAGGTTTCTAACTTAAACTTATTGATAAACTAGTGTTGTAATGTGTCTTGCACATTCACATTGGTTCTTGTGCATTCCTAGGCTATGTGGACCTCATTTTAGTGTTGTAAAGTATATTTGATCACACTTTCACATTTATTTTTGTGTCCCAATCCCTATTTGACATTTACATCATCATTAATAGGCCCCTATTTACCCATATTGTGCATCCTGAGGTTCAAATTAATCAAATACCCGATAAGGTTGCATTTTAGACCTCATTTCCTTATTCCTTAACATCTAAGCTGTCAAAATAACCCACGTGGGACCCATTCGCCATGCATGGCGAATCAATCCATCTAGGTGGGACCCATTCGCCATGTGTGGTGAATGAGTCCCATTTGGCCCCATTTTGACATTTGAGCAGGAAAATAAGTGAAATTTGAGTTTAATTTTGCTTCAGGTCATCCTGTGATGAGGTATTAACGAGTAAAATAGGTGAATTTCCTATAAAAGCACATCTCTAAACTCGTTTTTACATCCATTTTAACTTAATCCACACCCATTCTTCATTATTCATTCATCAATCTTTCATCTCAAGTCAAGCATCTTAGGGTTTTTACATTGTAATTCATCAAGTAAGCTTCTAAGGACATTCAAGGGCTGAATCTTCCTCCATTGTTGCAGAATTTCAAGATCAAATCATCATGACAAGGTAATTAACTCCATTGTTGCATGTTTCATTACTTTATTTCATCATTTGGTTTAATTACCTAAAAAGGGGTTTGACCAAGGCAAACCCCTATATCCTAACCTTCAACACTTTTTCCCCTTTGCATGTGTTTGTGTATGCATATTTATCAAATGGAAAGGTGATAAAAGGAGTACATATCTCATCAAAGTCATTCAAGGTGTTTCAAGCCCTATTTCAAGCTTGGAGAGAGTCTACAAGTTGAGTTTTGCAAATTCAGATCTAGGGAATCTTCAGAAACATAATTGTAGATCATAAGCCACAGAATCTTGTCCAGAATTCCCTATTTTCTAGAACATGACTCATTTTCCATTGATGGCGAATCAGTCCCATTTCTAGGCTTCAATAGTGATTTTTGTAGATTTGGATACCTAATTCCTCGAAACTGGTTTCAACACTTTATGGCAAAACCATGACTCATTTGCCCAGGATGGTGAATCAGTCCCAGTGAGCATTCTTGGTGTCTTCTGTAATTGTTCAGAGCCTCATTCCAACCTCTTCCAACTTCCAGGTTCATATCTTCAATTGGGTTATTTTCTATTACAATTTGTTTACATTTCTAGTCAAATAGTTTGATTACATATTATGTTTTCCAACACTTTTGCATTAGGTTAGAATAAATTCCTTAATCTACATTTTCATTAAGTTTTCAGCATTTAAATATATCCACACACACACACTTCATTTCCCTCTTTTCATTTCCTCTAATGAGAACATAAGCATTTTTGGCCAACCTTTCTCCTTCTAGGTGAAAAAACCTTAGGAGTGATAGAAAGCAAGTAGGAGCCAAATATCTATGTTTCATTTTGGTGAACCTGCTATTTGAATCCCCTCTTTTCTGATTTTGGAATCGATTAATCATTCTGGAGTTTCTTGCATTGCATTTTGTATTAGTTAGCTTGCATTCTAGAGTTTCATTTTTGTATGAGTAAAAGTGCATAATAGGTTGCATTTTTACATCTTTAATCATTGAAAAGTTCTAAAATTCTGCATTTTTCACTTAGTTCTACATCTTAGCACTCATAATTCATTAAAATCAGTCACAAATTTTTGAACATTATGAAAAATTCCATATTCAGACTCATTCGCCACCCTGGGCGAATCAGTCCCTTATGACCCCTAAAACAACATTTTACAAAACTCAGAAATTTGTTTTTAGGCTTTTGTTTGGTGCCTTCACTTGTATATATCAATCAATTGCATTTTTGTAGCATGCATTTCATGATATTTAGCACAAAATATCTCATTTTGGGCATTGTTCAAATTCAAATTTTGCATTTGCAACATTTCATTTTCAGTTTGTTATATAGTGTACAATCAAAAAATTACTTTGTTTGAAGTTTGAAAATTTGCATTTCATCTTATGTCTTTATATTGCATCATTAGAATTTGACATTATTTCCATTCATGGCACTTAGAATTTTGCACTCTTCATTTTCTGCATTAGTTCTTAGCTCATTTAGATCAACTTCATTGCATAATGAAAACAAGCAAACACAAAGATCAAAAGAACCAAACATAACTTCCAAGCCCTTTAGTAGTGATGATTTTCCAATGTTAGATGAAGCCTTAGATGACTTACTCTCTTCTAAATCATCCACTAAATCTTCCCCCCACAAGGATGCATGCATTGATAATCATGATAGTCATAATTGTTCTTCTCCTGATATCTCTCCCATTGGTGATGAAGATATATTGATGAAAGAAGACACAATCATTGAAGATCATGAAAGCCTTGCTTGTCTTCCTTCTCCTCCCCCTTGCACCAACATTATGACACACATTTCCACTATCTTACCAACTCCCCTTTCATCTCCCAATCCCTCCCCTCCTTCTGACAATCCTTTAGTAAATACGGATACAATCCTGAACGATCATGACAAACACATTTGTGTGCAGGATATGATTGAAAGCTATGAAAATTCTACTTCCCCCACCCACGAAGACATTATAGGACATGTTGATGTAGATAATCATGACAATCCAGCCTTTTCTTCTCCTACTATCTTCTCTACACATGACGAACATAGTTTAGTGTTCAAAGATATCGGTAGTGACACTCATGAACAACTTATTTCTCCCTTCCTTGATCCCATCCTTCGTAACCATGAAACTCCTAGTTATCCTTCTCTTGATGCCTTTCCTATGAGCGATGAAGCTATCTTGCCAAATACAATTATGACATGTGATGAACATTTTAGCTCTCCTCCTGGGGTCAATATTATGGCACATAGGAATGATATCTTAGTGATAGTTGACAACCAAATAGAGCCTCCTATATTCACTTTTGATACTCAAACAAATTCAACCCTTAATCATCATCCAATGCAAGATCAAACTATACCTAATCTCATTCTTCCAAATCATAGTCTTCATGATTTTCCTTTCATAGCCATCAACCCATCCAACAAACCTTCACTCAACATACATACTATCACCAACCATTTTTCCAAGAAACCTTTACCCTTGCTACATCCTAAATCAATACATAAATAACATTATTTGTTGCTCCTTTCCATGTAATAGTTGTAGGATCATAACATTCTCACTATTACGTGTTTCACATCCCTTGCAAGGGGAAGCATACCATCATCCAATTTAGGCTCACCCTTATCATGCACTAAGTGGGGGGGAAAGAGTTAGACAACCTTATCCCTTGTATGTCACTTGTCGTTGTCTCTTTCGACTACTCATTAACTTTTCATGAACATATAAGAGCAAGCTTGAGATGTGAAAGACATGTCTTAAGATTGACTAGCATGCAACATACTCCCTTTCTTTAATTTTCATTTTCCTTGACATGACACAGCCTAACTTCAAAACATATGACTTGGCATAGGGCTTTCCAAGTTGGCTCTCATGTCTTGTTGCTTTTTCTTTCCTTCTCTACTTTAAAGTAATTGCTCACAGAATGATGTGTAGCAATTCCTTTAAAGTGGGGGGCATACATAACCATAAATTCATTCTTGGTTCCTAGTGTAGCCTTGTCATTTATGTGATGCGTTCGTCACTTTGTGGATGAAATTGGGTGTGATGTCCTTCATAGGTGTGATCTATCTCAGCATATTACATTCCTCTTGGTGGTCTGATGTGATGCACTGCATCCCCTAAGTTGTGAATATACTATTCTTTGATTAGTCCTTGATTGGATAAACTATGGTCTTAAAGTACTCTTGAAACAGGTTTGATTTGATCTTTAGAAATGGCTTCCTAAGTTCATCCTAAAGTGTCAATCTGGGAACGTAGGCTTTTGAACTGTGTTGTGGCAATATGCCGAAGGGATGCAATTAATAAACCAAAGGTTGATGGATGCACACTAATGTAATCTATATTTGAACATAATTCTGATTGGCAGACTTCCTGTCACATGTGTGACAAGAACCCATGAAGAAATAGTTCTGAAACAAAAAATAGATTATTGGTACACAACTGAACTGAACTGAAAATCTATATATAAAAAAACGAAAATCTTCCTTGAAATAAGATGAATAGAATCGAAGTTAAACAATTGGATGTAAATATGCTTTTGACATCAATTGAATATTTGACTTCTTAACTCATAATGAATTTATTAATCGATATCTAACTATTCTTAATATTGATAATAAGTGACAGGTAAATTATACACATTGACAAGTATCAAACCAATAGAGATTAACAAAATTGTAGAAATGAATTATACAGGTAAGAATTTGGCAATTAACATAGTAATGCAATTAATTGAATAACTACGAAATCACAACATACATTACCACATGCATATATCTAATGTAAAGATCACCAACATTCGAGGAAGTGGTCCCTGCCTTCACCGACTATTGAATGATGAAACTTACAAACACATAATTACTCCACACTAGCTATCATTCATTCAATTGCGGTAACAGAGTATAAGTGCAAAATTAATTGCCAAAGTTTGATTTTTATTATGTATCTCCCCTTCTAGTTTTTGGCATACACACACACATATTTATATATCATAGTTACCTATACTCATAATAGTCTTGCAGATGAAAGCGAATAAGTGTGATGGTTGTTTGTGGCTTACAACCAACAACCATCAAAAGATAATAAAAAATAGCTTAAAGTCTTTTGACAGTATTTTGAAACAACATAACTCAAAATAGATTTGCTAATCTCAACAAGTATAGCCAAAATGACAAAATGGATTCAACCAGCTTAGTCATCCTTCCACCGACGCCCTTCATGCTTCGTTGTCAACCACTTTGAACATTGCCTATTACCAAAATCACAAAGATAGTTAGCAACAGTCAAAGAAATCGTTATTTTGACCAATTTTTACCTTTCCTTCTATTTTATAGAATACCTCCAGTTCATTAAAAAATAGTGATAGGAACGACAGGAAACACTAGGAAAGATGACAAAGGTTAAAGCAAATAATAGGTAAAATAATGGCATGTTTTGCCCCCATCATTTCCCCCCAGCTGAAGACTTTGCATGTCCTTGTGCAAAGAGAGTATAAAATACAAACCGGAAGGAGATGGGGCAAGTTTTTGCAGAGTACTAGTGATCTTTGTGACACACAATTGATAAAATTCCTGCAACTATTTTTCATGTTCTTGAATTGTTACCACAGATGTCACAGTAACCTTTGCTTGCTCAAGTGTTGTCTTCAACTGATTGATTTCGGTTGCTTGTAATGCATTGAGTGACTCTACCATTTGAACTTGTTTTTGTAGGGTATCATTTTCTTCAGTCAATTTGGTCACCAAACTCTGCATGATGCGGATTTCATCATTAGTTAGTAGGGGATGTTCTTCTTCGTACTCTTCTGTTGCCTCTGATTCTTGTTTTTCTTTTTGTTCCTGATGAGGGTTTGCAAGATTTTCCTGTCCTTGAATATCTAATACATTCACTTCATTCTCTATTCTCCCTTATAATTGATTTCCTCCCTCCTGATTGGTGGCATGAGGACTTTGATCTTCAGGGTTATTCAGGTCGTCATCATTTTTAGCTAGTGTAGACTCATTCTGAACAGTGTCCTTATCAAGATTTCCTTCTTGGTTGCTCGGTATCTCTTGTAAGATAGGAGCATTTTGAGGTGGTATCTCAAGGTTTTTTTCAGGTTTCTCTTGGTGTTGTGGATAGTCCTCAAAGGCTATCTTCCGATTCTTTCTCTTACTTCTTAATTCTTTGGCAACAACTTATGTTCTCTTAGTCTTTCGGGAGACTGTGGCTACTACTATTACCTCTCCAACCTCTTTAGTTTCTTGAGGGCCTAAACTACTGGCTACATTAGAGAAATTTGCTAGCTTATCTATGAAATCGGTTGATAATTGTTTTTCCTCTAAAACAACAACCGGGGTAGCCCTACTACGCCGCTTCTTCTCACCCCTAGAGCCAGGTGTAGTGATTTCAATTTTTTTAAGATTAGGTCGTTTAGTGCTGGAGCCCTTAGCCATCTTACTAATAGACCCTAGGGTTTGTAATTTTCCTTTCTTAGAGCTATCAAGAGGAGCTTCTGACTCTAAACCCTCAGTGTGTTCATTACTCTCTTCTAAATTTTCATGACCAGACCCCTCTTCCTCTAAATTATCAGTAGATTTTTCTACATTGTGGGAATCTTCTTCGACAGAGTGTTCTAAAGCATTAGGGAGGGCATTCTCAACAGAATTTTCAAGGGTCTCATCTACAACAAATGATTCCCAGTCCCTAGGAGGTGAAAGCTTCTTCAATTCTTTTACAATTAATAGTTTGATAAGCCCATGATGGGCTAATGAATTTTCACTACCACTTTGAACTACTTTTCGCATTTGCATGATGGAAGAATACATAAAGAAAGGAACATTTACAAACACACCCCATCTTAGATGTATCATGAGCCAAAATTGCTTGCCATAAACATATACATACCTCCCCTCGCGAGTTAAGTACTAAATGAAAAACTTTGCCACATCGTTCCAGGGAATTGGAAGCAAAGCTAACTTTGTGCCCTGACTAGAAACTATTTCGACTGAATCCCCACACTTCAAGAACTTTTCACATAGGGATTTAAGCTCTCTTTCTTGCACATAATTATCAGGAAAATAACTTTCCCCTGTTAATGGAAATCCCATAACATCTGCTATGTTTTCAACTGAAACATGAATCTCCAGACCATGAACTTGTGCCCGTTTAGTGTTGTAGGTCGCTGTGAACTCGCGAGCCAACTTCTCATCATATCCCTTTAGCCTCTTAAAGTACGCATCCCATCCTGCTTGCTTGAATATCTTGTATGCCTCAGACATCGCCAGAGCCCTTAGATCATCCATTATCATTGGCTCATAAAAATGCCTGTGTTCTCCTGCCATATCCTTACCAGGAGGTGCAATCTGAACAGTTCACAGTTCAATCCCGATAAAGTGTATGAACAAAACTAGTTATAGAAACAACTACTGCCAGGAATAGGACAAACTTAACTGGTAGCATTATTAGGTGGCAAGAAATGGTGGTTTCAATTCATTATTGAGGGTGAATAACAATAATTACTAGCAGTATTAAGGACTAACTGAATAATGATGGGACAATTTTTTACATGGGAAGGATGAGACATGACGGCTGATGTGACACTCCCCCCAGCTTGGCAGGTTACCCGTCCACGGGTGACGTCACAATCGTTAAAGAAACGGACGATATTAAATAAAATAAAGAGAAGAAAAAAACATGTAAAATACCAATACCGATGACCATTGATGGAATGGAATGGCAACGTCATGGCGAAACTGATGTGGATGTAGATGCCAACTCGACATCAATGATAGGATGATAAGAGAGCAGCGCAGGAGGTACGATCATGACATAGCTGAAATCAAAATGAATCAGCCAACTAGAGAGTGTTGCGTGTACAAGAAAGCATAAGAAAACATCAGTTGAAAAGTACGACAGCTGACAAGGCGACGTTCAATTGGCTGGAGCACTGGTAATAATTGTTGGTGTAATTAATTATTTAATTACACTTTAGGATAAGTTTACTTAGGTAATTATTTATTTCCTAGGATAATAATCATTTAATTCTTATCTTATCTTATTGCGCTGTCTTTTGCTCAAGATAAGATTAGGGTTGCTTTTTCCTGCTTTATTGCATCCTCACCTTTTCAAAGGCTTTTGTATTATTTGTAAGACATTATTCTCAATAATCACAATTCTGATTTTTGTTTGCACAACTTTGCTCTGAGAGTTTACAAAACATCTTTCATTTCTTGTT
Organism: Sequoia sempervirens; assembly: GCA_007258455.2. Classification (NCBI taxonomy): domain Eukaryota; kingdom Viridiplantae; phylum Streptophyta; class Pinopsida; order Cupressales; family Cupressaceae; genus Sequoia; species Sequoia sempervirens. The sequence continues at coordinate 27,163,525 of VDFB02000008.1, read as the reverse complement.
CTGAATATCTGTGCATGTGATAGGTGATTTCTTGCAGGTGTTCTTGGGGACTGTGAAGTTGGTTTTTCAACTTCTACATGGTATCAGAGCTCCAGACCTGTCGCTGCCTGTTCGTGATCTGAAGATATTCTCTCATAGCGTATTTTTCTGTGCAAGGGTTTCAAGTCAAATTGCTTTTCTGTGGATCTGGGGCTAGCTGAATTTTTGGAGCACTTTGGGCTCGAACGGATGTCACCATTGCGATCAGAGTGTCCAAAAACCCCAGAAACGCCTTTCATTTCGTTGATTTAGGTGAAAGTTGAAAAAAAGGCAAAAAAATTTAGCCCCAAGGTCGTACGACCCCAGGGCATGATCTTCGAGGCAGAAAACGTGAAAAAAAAAAAAAAAAAAAAAACAAAGGTTTTTCACAAAAATTTGCGCTCCCCATTGTATTTTGGTCCGCCGCCACCCTGCAGCCAAGCGGCCACCAGTCTGAGCGGCGGCCACCTCTCTGCAGCTAGCCATCGGCCCACCACCGATGAGCCGCCAATCCGCCACCCTCCAGTACACGGCAGAGCACCGCCCAACCACAACCGGAGAACCGCCCAATCGCCGTCGGAGCGCCGCCAGGCCGAGCGGAGCAACCAGGGAGCCACCAGGGCCCCTTTTTCAAGCCTTTTTTGACCTCTTTGGGAAAATTGGGCGTAAAATTGTCATCCGGGCTCCGTTTTTTGAAAACAAGATATCGTCGGAAAGATGCTTCTGACGCCATTCCAGTGGTGCTGGAATTTTTTTCTGTTTATTCCGTTTTGGTGCCTTTTTCGCCTGTCAAAGCCAGAAGTTGATGTTTTCACTCTGAGAGGCGTAACTTTTGCATTCTAGCTCCGTTTTTTGAAAACAAGCAGGCGTTGGAAAGCTGGTTCAGTGCTCTAAACAGATATAAGACTTGTTTTTTCAGATTTTTTCACTAGGTATCTGATATTTCTGTTTGATCTCAGCCTTTACCTTTTCAATTATTTTCTTGGGAAGCGTGCAATCAGGCAATTATTTTTATTTATTTTTTGCATAAAAACATGCAATTTGATATATTCGAAGTACAAAATAATACAAGAGATAATTTTCTTTATAAAAGCAAAGATGCAACAACCTAATCTTATCTTGAGCAACAAGATAGCTCGATAAGATAAAGATAAGATCCTATAACTTAGGAATTAAATAAATCCTAAGTAAACTTATGCTAAGTGTAATTAATAATTAATTACACCAACACCCCCCCATAAGTGCAACTTAGGGAGAAGAAAATTATTATGCAAAGATGACTCCCGGAAACAAGGCCTAATCAGGTACTCATTTACAAATGCAATGCAAACTAAATCAAACAGGGTAAAGGAGAAAACCACATGGGAACAAAACTCCTCCCCAAAATAGAATGCAATAAACTACCTAAGTGATGAAAAATGGAGGACTCCATAAGAATAATAAGTAGATCATGGAAGCAACCACAGAGAAAGGAATAACACCCAATGGATACAAAAAGCAAAAAACTCCTAGAAAAACGATCGAGAGATAAGCACAACAGTTCTTGTCACAAGGGAGACAAGAATGTAGAATCAAGCAGAGCAATGGTTGTTGAAAAAAAATCCACTAACAACCATTGTGACATGAATGGTAGAAGCAGGAATGGAGGGGTGTAAAGCCCAGCCAAGAACAAGTGATAACACAAACCAGTGGAGACATCGAAGTAGAGGTTCCTGACAAGAAGATGTCAGGAACAGTGTCAATGCATATCGCCGGAAGACATGAAAGGATAGGCCATGGTTTTGAATAGGAGGTCGAAGTATGACCCCGAATAAATGGAATGAGGGACCCAAACACCTACAACGCAAAGTAACATAGGTCCTGGCAGAAAAAATGATAAGAAGGTGGGGTGCCAATGCATGAACATTTTTTTTCTTTTTATTTTTTAAATTGTGTATATCAATAGTAAACCGTCAATTGCTCGGTTTTCAATCTACCACTACCTAGTTGCGTCAAAAAATTGGTTTTCACCACTAATTTTATTCAATGGGTAATGCTCGCCAGAAACCGGTTTTTAAACATTAACTGGCCAACAACGCCCAAAAAGGGTTTTCATTGTTGGATCTTTTATTGCATTTTTTTTTTCAATATTATTATGGATCAATCCTGAAGGAGGCCAAAAGGAACAACTGTAAGTTCCTCCACCACCTCTAAAAAGAAAGCTTCTTTGGAAAGAGGCTTCTTGTATAGTTTGAGGCGGTGACCATTGACAAGGAGAGCTCTTCTTTCAGAGTCCACTATATAGAGATGAACAACACCATTAGCATATACGGTTTGGATCTCGTAGGGTCCCAACCATCGTGTGTGAAACTTTCCCTTGAATTATTGGAAGCAAGAGTCGTATAAGAGTGCCCAATCTCCAGGTTGGAATGACCGTTGTGAAATATGACGGTCGTGCCATAGGGTACATTGTTTATGAACAACCTCGGTGTGAAAGAGTGCTTCCTAGCGCAATTCATCTAAGGAATGTAGTTGATTAATGCATGCCTTTTGTGCATAAGAAAGACTCATACCCAATTGTAGTGCAATGCGAAGAGTTTTTATCTCAAACTCAATGGGAAGAACTTCCTTCTTACCATAGAAGAGTTCATTAGGGGTCAAACCAGTGGTGGTATTCCATGTTGTTCAATAGGCCCACACAACTTCAGGGTGTCGTGTAGCCCAATCATGCTTATGAAGATCAACTATCTTAGTAATAATATTCTCGATCTCTCTATTGGTGACTTCCACCTGCCCATTAGCTTAAGGGTGATAAGGTGTAGACTTGCGAAGGCGAATTTCATACTCATGAACCCAGGAAAAAATGAGCTCAGATGTGAATTGGGTCCTTGCTCTGTGGTTATCTCTCGTGGCACACCAAACCTTGTGAAAATCTTAGAGTACAAGAAATCAACTACTTTTGTATCTCTGGCATGCTTCAGAGCTACCACTTCGACCCACTTGGTTACATAATCGGTACATACAAGGATGTATTCCTTATTTCTTGATGGCGGGTTGATTGGGCCAGCAAAATCAAGGCCCCACTTCTCAAATGGCTGTATGGACAACTACGGGTGTAAGGGCATCTCGTCAGAGCGTGTGGGTTGACCCATACGCTGACACTTGTCACAATGATGAACATAACATTTACAATCCTTGTGGATTGTAGGCCAATAATAGCTTGTAGTGAGAATCTTCTGAGCAGTCCTCTACGAAGAAAAGTGTCCTCCGCATGGTTATGTGTGGCATGCACGAAGTATATCAAAGACATCATCTTCAGGTACACAATGCCTCATGATATTATCAATACCGGTGCGAAAGAGCAATATGTTGATCCATGTGTACTTTCCATTGAATCCAACCAACTTCGGTCGTTCCCTCAGGGAGAAATGTGGAGGGAACTTGCATGTAACCAGATAGTTTGCAATATCGGTGAACCATGGGCTCTTTGTTGATATAGCAAAGAGGTGCTCATCTGGAAATGCATCATCGACTGGAGTAGGTTCATTGTTTGGCTATTGTAATCTGGACAAAAAGTCTGCAACCACATTTTCTTGACCAAGCTTATCAAGTATATTTATATCAAATTCCTGGAGTAAAAGCAACCCTCTAATAACTCTACCAATTACCACAGGTTTATTCATTAAAAATTGAATTTCCAAATGATCTGTGTGGACAAATACTTTATATCCAATAATATAATGACGAAACTTATTAATTGCATACACAATAGCTAAAAAAACTTTTTCAATTACCGTGTAATTTCAGCCCCTATGAAGTTCTTGCTGATGTAGTAGATGGAATAAAAGAGATTATCCTCTTTTTGTCCAAGCACAACTCCAATCGAATAATCTGAGGCATCAATGTGAATATGAAATGGTAGTTGCCAATTTGGACCTCTAAGAACCGATGTGGTTACAAGTTTTGTTTTGATGGCCTCAAAAGCTTCTTGACACTTAGGTGTCCAAGAGAATGCAACGTATTTAGCTAATAAGGCAAACAAGGGAGAGGTAATCTTGCTAAAATTTTGGATAAATCTTCGGTAATATCGTGCATGACCAAGAAAACTACGAACATCTTTTTGGATGGAAGGTGCAGGCAAGTCTTGAATAATTTGGATCTTTTTAGGATCCACTTGGATACCTTTAGAGGAGATGTAATGGCCAAGCACTATCCCTTCGGTCGTAAGCATATGGCACTTTTCATGACTCAATGACAAATTGGTATCTATACAATGCCTAAGTACCTTTTCTAAGTTTGTTTTAGCCTCTTCATAAATATTACCATGGACAGTTAAATCATCCATATATACCTCAACACAATCATTTTTAAGATTTGCAAAAATGCTCAAAAATGCTCTTTGAAAAAAGGTAGGGCATTACATAGACCAAATGGTAAGACACTATAGGAAAAGGTTCCCCAAGGGCAAGTGAAGGTGGTCTTGTCGTGATCTTCTAGTGCTATGTGAATCTGGTTGTAACCGCTGAACCCATCCAAAAAAGAGAAAAACTCCTTACCTGCAAGAGTGTCCAATACTTGATCAATAAATGGTAATGGAAAATGATCTTTCTTAGTGGATTTATTTAATGCTCTATAATCAACACAAATTCTCCATTTACCGTTCTTCTTAGGAACCAAAACTAAAGGAGAAACCCATTGACTATCTGAAATAGGATATATAAACCCAACATTTAACAGTTTTTGTAACTCCTCCTTAACTATTGCACGCAAGGCAAGGTTGAGCCGACATTGTGGTTGCCTAATTGAATGACTACCTTCTTTAATATAAATACAGTGGGTGCATGTATCAAGATGAATGCCACACATGACTTGGTATTCCCAGGTGAATGCATCTTTGTTTGTTCTAAGCGTGGCGATAAGATCTTGGATTTCTTTAGGGGTTAACTGTGGATTAATGTTAAGTGTGCGATTAGGAAAAATTTACATAGCTTTTGATTGTGTAGGTGAGTCAATGGCTAAGACTTGGGAGGTGGATGGCATATCATTAGAATTTGTAGAAGATAAGAATAAACCATATAATCAATTATGGGGAAACAACTGATGCCATGTGATAAAGTTCTGAACAGAACGTGAACTACCTACCAATGGAAAGTTCCCAAAAGGACATTGAGTATTTATACCTGAATGGAGGACCATGCTTTCAAAAATTTCATTAAATGTATACTTGTTCTAGAGGAAATTAACAAGAACATTATCCTCAGTAGGTTATTCCATATCTAAGGCTTTATCAATTGTCAGAATTGGCAATGACTCATCTAAGTCACTATCAATCCAAATTGGGTCCTCTGTCTCCAACAAAGATTTTGCTAATGGGTATAGAGTTAGTTGTTTCTTGTGCCCGCCATTAGAAATGACCATGTTCCCTGACCAATAGTTGATAAATGCATCTGTGACTGCTAACCAAGGTCGCCCCAAGATTAGGTGGTACCCCCCAGCTTAATTTTTGGCTGCAAAATCACAAAGTCAGTTGGGTATTCCCATGAATCAATAGAAAGGATTACATCTTCATTCACACCTTTGGGCTTGACCAAAGATCGATCTGCCATTTGAAGAGCTGTAGGAGTAGGTCTAAGCCCTTCTAATGACAATCTTTCCTTTGTTTCATTTGTCATAACATTAATTGTAGCACCCAAGTCCACAAGGGTATTAGGAATACTTACTTTACTGATAGATACTTTAATGACAGGACCCCCTAGATCTGAGTACTTTGGAATGGTTATGTTATCAAGCATAAGATCTACTAACTGTCCAATGACTTGGATGATCTTCGAGTCTTGCTTCTTCTTCTACTTTCGAGTACATAGATCGCGAATTGTTTTTGTATAGACCGGGATGTCCTTGATGACCTGTAACAAAGGAATCTTGATGTTAACATTTTGCAACTCATTAACAAAATCAAATTCAGATTGAGAGTCCTCCCTTTATGTTGGTTCAAACTGAAATCATTCAGAAAAGGGAGGTTCTTTGGCTGGCTCTGTTTCTGACTCCTCGTTGATTTTTGTGATGGTGGGCCCTTGAAGAGCTTTTCATGATCTCAATTGAACTCTATCTATCTCTATAGTATTAAGAGGATAAGTGGGACAACTTTCCACCTCATTACTATATATAGGTTGTGTTGCCTTATTGTTGGGATTTGGATTCGGTTGGGTTGGCATTGATGCGGGCTTTGGCAGTTGAGGTGAATTGGTTGATTGGTTCGAAGATGGCGGTATAGGTGGGAGATATTATTGTGGTTGTTGATATGGGTTGAGAATTGGAGGAGATGGAGGTTGTGGTTGTGATGGGTATTGTTGTTGATATGGTGGGGGTTGTGGCATTTGTAGCCTTTATACCTATTGCCACGGTTGTGAAGCATACTAATATTGTGGCATCCATTAAGGGTAAGCGGGAGGTTGTTGCCAACTCTCATACCATCCAACTTGATTCGAAAAGGAATTGGTTTGGCTAAGTCCTGGGGTGAAATAATCATTTAAAATTCCAGGATGCATTGACCGAGGTGGAAAAGGTCGCCTAGGGGCCATGTAGTAGACAGGTTCTTCAGAATATCCCATATCAGTCATATCTACGGGAAGAGGTCTTAGGGTAGAACTCTTACTCTAGGGATGAGATATTTGTACTATTATAAGGGCAATCTTCACTGCCATGTTTCTTCCTACATATATGACAAAATACTGCTAGGGCCTTTTCTGCCTCCTCTTGCCTTCTACAGGTATACAATGTATCTATCTGTTTACCCATGTGACTCAATCAATTAGTTTTAAGGTCTTCAAGTAAATTACTTATCTCACGCTTGGTGATACTTGTTGAAGTTCCTGCCAAATGCAGCTTACCTAGATAGTTCCTTCCCGAGGACTGCAACTTGGAATAGTTCCTGCAAATATCACAAATATCATCAAAGTCCATCTTAGAAATATTCCCTTTACCTATTAAATTTAATGCTTCCATGACATCATCTCTTATGCCTCTAAGAAACAACATTTTAATAGTATCATCATTCAACCCTTGTTGATGAGATCATGGAAGACTAAGCATAAAGCATTCAAGATAATCTTCCACGGACTCGTCTTCCTTTTGTATCATACGGAAGAGTTAGTTCCAGTTTTCCTTGGTTTTACAGTATTATTAGTACTTGTCCAAGAACAAATCCCTCATGACATTCCATGTTCTAATGTTCCTAAGGTTCATAAACCAACGCAGGGTTGCATCCTTCAATGTGGATGGGAACAGTTTGAGCTTCTGCGCATCATTTTGATAATCATAACTGTTGCACAACACATCAAATTCAAACAAAAACATGTCAGGATCCTTAGTAGAAAGGCCACGAAAAATATGTAAAGTTGAATGAGGAATATTCTTCATAGAGGCATCTCACTCAGGATATGTGATAGGAAACTCAAAAGTAATTGGATTATTGTTGGCCAAATCCCTATTACTATTGTTGTTGTTGGGATCCATGATATCTAATGCCCAAGGTGTAAAATAGGTTCTAAATGGCTCAGGGGTTTCTTCTGAGGATGGACCAAATTTAGCCCCATAAGACTCTTGGAAAAAATTTCAACCTTTTTGCGTAATACCTCAGAAGAGCTTGGATGAGTATTTGTGAGTGTCTGAACAATAGTGGTCTCAATAGCACATCTCTCAAGATTAGGTTCGAGTAATTCTAATAATTGCAACTTAGTTTTCAATTTCTCTTGTGTTGAGCTACTCCCTTCAATGGGTGATTTTGACTTATCTTGCAATTCTTTGGGTTGTGGACCCTCAATGGATGATTTTGATTTATTTTTGGGTTTTTCAGGTTGTGAACTACTTCCCTTTTCTTTTCTAATGAATCTTCCTCTTTTATCCCTACTACGATTCATGCACCTAAATGACTTATGACAGAGCAAACTAAGGGTAGTTATCCGAACGAGGTTGACTATCACGTGGACTTTCTCCTTAGTGCATTGCTCCTAACTCATTTTACTAAAAATGTAGGCCTTTAACACCGTTCCCCAACAACGATGCCAAAATGATTGGATTAAACTGTGGTCTTAAAGTACTCTTGAAATAGGTTTGATTTAATCTTTAGAAATGGCTTCCTCGGTTCATCCTAAAGTGTCAATCTAGGAACATAGGCTTTTGAACTGTGTTGTGGCGATTTGCCGAAGGGCTGCAATTAATAAACCAAGGGTTGATGGATGCACACTAATGTAATCTATATTTGAACAAAATTCTAATTGGCAAACTTCCTATCACATGTGTGACAGGAACCCGTGAAGAAATAGTTCTGAAATAGAAAACAGATTATTGGCACACATTAGAATAGAACTAAAAATCTATATATAATAGAACGAAAATCTTCCTTGAAATAAGATGAACAGAATCGAAGTTAAACTATTGGATGTAAATATGCTTTTGACATCAATTGACTATTTGACTTCTTAACTCATATTGACTTTATTAATCAATATCTAACTATTCTTAATACTGATAATAAGTGATAGGTAAATTATACACATTGACAAGTATCAAACCAATAGAGATTAACATAATTGCATAAATCAATTATACATACAAGAATCTGGCAATTAACACAGTAATGCAATTAATTGAATAACTATGAAATCATGACATACATTACCACATGCATATATCTAATGTAAAGATCACCAACATGTGAGGAAGTGGGCCCTGCCTTCACTGACTATTGAATGATGAAACTCACAAACACAAAATTACTCCATACTAGCTATCATTCATTAAATTGTAGTAACAGAGTAGAAGTGCATATTTAATTGCCAAAGTCTAATTTTTATTATGTATCTGCCCTTCTAGTTTTCAACATACACACACACATATATATAAATATATCATAGCTGCCTATACTCATAACAGTCTTGCAAATGAAAGCAAATACGCGTTATGGTTGTTTGTGGCTTACAACCAACAACCATCGAAAGATAATAAAAAATAGCTTAAAGTCTTTTGATAGTATTTTGAAACAACATAACAACTCAAAACAAATTTGCTAATCTCAACAAGTATAGCCAAAACGACAAAATGACTTCAACCGACTTAGTCATCCTTCCACTGACGCCCTTCATGCTTTGTTGTCAACCAATTTAAACATTGCCTATTACCAAAATCACAAAGATAGTTAGCAATAGTCAAATAAATTGGTATTTTCACCAGTTTTTACCTTTCCTTCTATTTTATAGAATACCTTCAGTTCATTAACGAAAAGTGATAGGAATGACAGGAAACACTAGGAAAGATGACAAAGGTTAAAGCAAATAATAGGTAAAATAATGGCATGTTTTTCCCCATCAGTCCTCTCTTGGATACATTAGACACAATGTTCCCTAAGTGACTGACCTTGCATGAACTGAACAAGACTCCTTCAAACATTTAACACTTTTACATTTCTTTTTTGCATTTTACATTTTTGCATTTTTGCCACCTTGCATAACGCAACTTGCATGACTATGGTACCTTTCTTTTTGTTCATGACATTTTATTTGTGGTGCCTTGTTAAAGTTATCAACATGTGTAGCTTTAATATGGTTGAGCAAGAAGCCCAACTAGTAGCATGTCTTTTCCCCATAACCACTTTTGTGTTTGTAAGTGCATACTAACTAGCGTATGTATCTTACCTTTTGGGATTTCTCACCCTGCAAATAGTCAAAAGTTCTGTGGCCCTAGAGTGAGTACATTTGGGCCTTCTCACCCGGTGGACCATCCTGAGTTATGTCACCCCAAAGTGAGTACACATTCTCTTTTTCAAACAATTAGCCTAGATCTAATCCACAACTAATTGGATTGACGATCGAAGCTTGATCCATCCCTTTCACCCCTTCTTCCTTGCCATTGCATGATTTTGTATCTTGGGAGCTTGACTTAGGATCTTCGTTCCTGGGGGCTTGTCCACCTTCTTTGATATTTGTCATTCTTTGTCATTTTCATCTATGTACGAGGACCTCTCTTGAATGTCTACTTTAGTGTGAGTTTGAAGCAAGTTCATCCTCTTGCTAAAGTGGGGGCTAAATGTGTCGTAGAAAAAAGGGTCTCTTGCTTGACATGAGAATAATTAATGATAAAATGGACTTGAGGAGGTCTTAGTCTAGTGTTATGAGGCATTGTATGCATCCACACTAGGTCTTGGACCCTTGGAAATCGAATAACATGCTTTTAATGACATCTTGTAAAGGTTTTGTAAAGTCTTGTAAAGGACTTTCACACTTTTCTAGACTTAATTAACCTATTTCTCCCTAATTCAACATTATAAAATGTGTTTAATAACATTATTACATATATCTATAAGGCTCCTAACTTAAACTTAATGATAAACTAGTGTTGTAATGTGTCTTGCACATTCACATTGGTTCTTGTGCATTCCTAGTCTATGTGGACCTCATTTTAGTGTTGTAAAGTGTATTTGATCACACTTTCACATTGATTTTTGTGTCCCAAGTCCTATTTGACATTTGCATCATCATTAATAGGCCCCTATTAACCCATATTGTGCATCCTGAGGTTCAAATTGATCAAATACCCAATAAGGTTGCATTTTAGACCTTATTTCCTCATTCCTTGGCATCTAAGTTGTCAAAATAGCCCCTGTGGGACCCATTCACCATGCATGGCGAATCAGTCCCATCCAGGTGGGACCCATTCACCATGTGTGGTGAATGAGTCCCCAATTTGGCCCCATTTTGACCTTTGAGCTAGAAAATAAGTGAAATTTGAGTTTAATTTTGCTTCATGTCAGCCTGTGATGAGGTATTAACAGGTAAAATAGGTGAATTTCCTATAAAAGCACATATCTAAATCATTTTTACATCCATTTTAACTTAATCCACACCCATTCTTCATTATTCATCCATCAATCTTTCATCTCAAGTCAAGCATCTTAGGGTTTTTACATTGTAATTCATCAAGTAAGCTTCTAAGGACATTCAAGGGTTGAATCTTCCTCCATTGTTGTAGAATTTCAAGATCAAATCATCATGACAAGGTAATTAACTCCATTGTTGCATGTTTCATTTCTTTATTTCATCATTTGGTTTAATTACCTAAAAAGGGGTTTGGCCAAGGCAAACCCCTATATCCTAACCTTCAACACTTTTTCCCCTTTGCATGTGTTTGTGTATGTAGAATTATCAAATGGAAAGGTGAGAAAAGGAGTGCATATCTCATCAAAGTCATTCAAGGTGTTTTAAGCCCTATTTCAAGCTTGGAGAGGGTCTACAGGTTGAGTTTTCCAGATTTAGATTCGGGGAGTCTTCAGAAATAGAATTGCAGATCATAAGCCACAAAATCTTGTCCAAAATTCCCTATTTTCCAGAAGAGGACTCATTCGCCATTGATGGCGAATTAGTCCCATTTCTAGGCTCGAATAGTGATTTATGTAGATTTGGATACCTAATTCCCCAAAACTAGTTCCGACACTTTCTAGCAAAAACATGACTCATTCGCCCAGGATGGCGAATCAGTCCCAGTGAGCATTCTTGGTGTCTTCTACAATTATTCAGAGCCTCATTCCATCATCTTCCAGCTCCAGGTTCATATCTTCAATTGGGTTATTTTTGTTACTGTTTGTTTACATTTCTAGTCAAATAGTTTGAATACACATTGTGTTTTCCAACACTTTTGCATTAGGTTAGAATACATTCCTTAATCTACATTTTCATTAAGTTTTCAACATTTAAATACATCCACACACACACTTCATATCCCTCTTTCCATTTCCTCTAATGAGAACATAAGCATTTTTGGCCCACCTTTCTCCTTCTAGGTGAAAAACCCTAGGAGTGATAGAAAGCAAGTAGGAGCCACAAATCTATGTTTTAGTTAGAAATAGAATTAGGATTAGGGTTTGGGTTAGTGCTAATATTAGGGTTAGGCATAAAGATAAATTAGGATTAGGGTTGGGGTTATGGAATAATTAGGGTTAGGGTTCAAATAGATTTATGATGATTTAATTAGGGTGAAGGTTAGGGTTAGGCTTATGATGAAGCCAACATTAAACTAATTAGGGTTAGGGTTAGGATTGGGATTAGGGTTATGGTTAGAGATATAATTAGGATTATGGTTGGGTTAGCATAAGGATTAGGGTTAGGGTTAGAGATAGGGTCAAGATGAAAGGGGTAGGATTAGGGTTAGGGGTAGAATTAGGATTAGGGTTAGGGTTAGAGATAGGGTCAAGATTAGGGTTAAGATTAGAGATAGAATTAGTATTAGGGTTAGGGTTAGGGTTAGGGTTAGAGATAGGGTTAGTATTAGTGTTAGGGTTTGTGTTAGAGATATAAATAAAATTAGGATCAGTGTTAGGGTTTGTGTTAGGATTAGGGTTAGGGTTAGAGATAGTGTAAGAATTAGGGTTAGGGTTATGGTTAAAGATAGAATTAGGATTAGGGTTACAATTCAGGTTAGAAATAGAATTAGGATTAGTGTTGTAGTTAGTGTTAGGTTTAAGGATAGTGTTAGGGTTAGAGATAGAATTAGGTATAGGTAACCCTTTTTATATATGCTAACCCCAACCCTAACCCTACGACTCATCTTAAACATAATCCTAAACCTAACCCTATTCATAATGATAACACTAATCCTCATCATAATCCTAACCCTAACCTTAATTGGGATGATAACCCTAACCCAAATTCTAATTCTAAGTCTAATCATAATCATAATCATAACCCTAGCCCTAACCCTAACCCTAACCCTAACCTTAACCCTAATCCTAACCCCAATAATTGTCTTCCATGTCGCATTGCGAATATTACTAGCTTTTATATATTTTAAATAATATATATATAAACTCCAAGAGATATCTTTATGACTTATGGATATTACGTATATGATAAATTATGAGACTTATGCATTTATGTATTCAAATATACGTTGCATTGTTTAGAAGAAGCTTTTTGTATACATTATAGATGGTTATACGGGTTTTGAATTACACTTATGACATGGATTATTAATGTTATGGTTTACGTACAAACATAGAGAATAAAAGATTTATATAAATTCGTACAAACATAGATTTATATTATCATGGATAATATTTATATTATTTATAATGTATTAAAGTATATGATGGATGGTTAGAATAAACATGTTTATATACTTTAACAATGATTATATGCCTTATAGATTTTCATTATATGATGGATAATTAGTGCTATGGTTTATGTAACATAATATGATTTTGTTTATTTTCAAAATATAAATATTACATATATATCACTAATACCTCAATATATATATATATATATATATATATATATATATATATATATATAAAATCCTAATCCTAATCCTAACCATAATTCTAACCCAAACTCTAACCCTAACCCTAAGCCTACCCAAAACCTAACCCCATCCCTAACTATTATATACCCCTAACCCTAATCCTAATCCTAACCTTTACCCTACCCAAAAATCTCACCCTCACCCTAACTCTAACATTGTCCCTAACTACATGATATATCCTTGATCATCACCATAATTCTTACCCTAATCGTAAACCATAACCCTAACCATAAGCCTAACCCTAACCCTAACCCTAACCCTATTTATGATGTAAATCCTTACCCTAACTATAACCCTAAATCTTAACCCTAACCATAATCATAACCCTAACCCTAACCATTATCTTAACCCTAAACCTAAACCTAACCCAAACCCTTCCCTAATTGAGCATTAATTGTAAATTTAATTAAACCCTAAATCGTAAATTTATTTGAATGCTAACCCTTATCATTTATAAAATCATAACCAAATTGAACTCTTACCATAATCGAACACTCACACTAATTGAAACCCAACCCTATTTTAACCCTACTCATAACCATATCTTTAATTCTAATTCTAATCCTAACCCTAATTCTATTTATAACACTAACCATAACTATATTCTATAATTCATAATCTTATTTTAAGACTAACCCTAACCTTATTTAAAATTTAACCCTAAGACTAACCCTAATTAAAATTATTATTATTTATCTAATAATATAATAAAATAATATTGTATACTTATATATTAATTCATGTTATGTGTTGTCACGACTACTACTAGCATATATATCTTAAATTTAATCTATATAAATTACACTGAGATATATCAAGGTGTTTAATTTTTCATCATTTAACTTTAATATAGATATATTAAATTGAAAAAATAATCATAAGCCTAAATGCTAACCCTAACCATAATCATAAACCTCGATGCTAAACCCTAATCCTAAATGGTTAACCCTAAATCTAATGCTAACCCTGACCATGATATAAAATTTAACCCTAATGCTAACCCTAACTGTGATATAAATTGTAACCCTAAATTTTAACCCTAATCATAACCCCAATTATATTAATTTATTCAATGTATAACACTAAACCCTAATGCTAACTATAACCCTAATCATAAGTCTAAACCCTAACCCTCACCATAATCATAATCGTAAACCAAATCCTAACCCTAATGCTAATCTTAACCTTAATCCTAACCTTGACCCTAACCCTAACCCAAACCATAGCCCTGACCAAATATAAATCCTTACCCTACCCCTAATTATAATTCCAATCCAAACCTTAATAGTAATTCCAACCCTACCCTTAACACTAACCAAAGCCTTATTCCTAACCTGAAACTTGTTATAATTATAATCCAAACCCTAACCCTAACCATAATTCTCACACTAACTATGACCATAAACCCAACCTTAACACTAAACCCTAACCCTAATCATAATAATAAATCTAAACCAAACCCTAACCCTAATGCTAACCCTAACCATGATATAAACCCTAATCCTAAATGCCAACTCTAATCATAACCCTAAATATATTAATTTATTCAATGTGTCGAGGTTGTTACTAGCAATTATATAGCCTATATATAAAATACACCGAGATGTCTCAAGGCGTTTAATTTTTTCATCATTAGCTTAAAGTTGAAAAAATTCAACGCCTCAAATACATCTGAGTATTTTATATATAGGTTATATATTTGCTAGTTTATGATAGTATCAATATAATTAATAATATAATATTATATTAAATAATTAATGATTTTAGATATTTAGAATAAAAAAATTATAATACTAACAGTTTGTATTAATATTATATCATAATATAAATAATCATATTTATAATATTATATTTTATATATTAATAGCAATATAATATTAAGTATAATAATTTTAATATTTTATTTTATAAATTAATAATATTATTAATGATAATTCAATACATGTTGTTTAATTGTGACTTTTTATGTTTTTTTGATCAATATTATAATTCAATATTATCATATATTTTATATATTACCATATTAATATTATTAATTTTTAATATTATATTAATATTAGTATAATATATTAATTATACATAATATAATATATTATTATAATAATTTAATTATGTTACATCAAAATTAATTAAATTAATTTTTTAAAAAATAAGAAGTTATTTCTACAAATTACTTAAAGATAGATAAGCTAGTTAAAATTCAAACAATAAACCTAATTAATAAGCGGCATGGGACCACCCTGTAAGTAAAACCAGCGCAATATAATGCCCTACCAAAATACTAAAAGTTAAATTTATAGTAGAGAAGGTTGATGGTATTTGGATCAGAGGCAGGGGAGAAGGGTTATTTCTGTGTTGTATTCTGCATTTAGAAGGGCAGGAGAAATGACGCAGAAGGGAGATCTGTTTAAAGGCCGCCAAAAGAAATCCCAAGCTGCGGGCCGACATGGGAAAGGCATAAAAGTCCGAAAAGGTAATCATTTCAAAACTCACAATTTTTTACTACGTTTTAACTATATATCTAAGCCCTAACTTTTTTGACGTTCCTCCTCAGGGAAGACTTTCAAAGAGCCTTCAAAGAAAACCAGTGCTATGGAGCTCAACACTGTGAGTTGTTCCACTTTTTACTTCAACTTGCTTTCCGGAGTTTTCGTTCCCCTCGGAAAAATTGAAGCTTGTTTGCTAAACCAGAAAAATAGAGGTTAGATTTTATACACTGTCTTGCATAAAATATAGCAAAATAGCATCAAAACATCCATGTCCAAGGACCATGGCATCAAAATTCAGAAATTCTTACATAAGCAATTTAAAAATTAGATATTGGCTCACCAGTTTGACTGAGAAATGACAATAATGACGACAACCAAGAATTTTAACATACTTCAAACCGAATTGGTTTGTAGAACCCATAAAAGTGTATGGACAATATAATTCGTTGATATCCTTGCTTATATGCCTTATTCTTACACCAAAACACCAAAACAGAAGTGGTACTCCTAACTCAAACTGAATGCTAAGAAACTTTGAAATCACAAAAACACTAACAGTATTATAGGAGAGAGAGATCAAACAGACATTGCATCTGCTGGAACGGAATAAACCAAAGGAACTTGGAAGATTTAAGTATATCCCATGCTTTGTTGGCTGGCCAGAATCCAAAGTATAGCTATGTTGTCATCATGCTATTCGTGTAGCTATGTTGTCATCATGCTATTCGCAGTAGAATTGTCGGCTCCTTTCGTCCTCAATAACTTCATGAGAGGATGGGGAACGCTTTTACTCAAGCTACATCGAACATCCTAGAATGAGTCAGGCTTATCACATTTCCCTTTGAGGACATCAGGAACTCTTTTCTTTGACCAGAATTGCTCATGGTTGTGCACAGTTCAGATTCTTAATCAAATTCTCCAAATGCTTCTCATGATAAGGCCATGTCAGATTCCTCAAATCCTTCCAATGTTTTTGACTTTGAATTCTCAAGCTTTTTTTATAGGCTTTCCTATTCCATTCTACGAGAGCGGGTTTTTCTGGCCACAAAAGCTTTAAGTTTCAAACAAATTCTTTAGAATTACCAACTTTGGGCAAAATATGATTTTCAAGATGGGATGGGATTGTGTGTAATCAAAAGTGACACTAAGAGAACAACCTAGAACAACCTAAATTGCTCAATCACAATTAACAACAAGCACTCAAGATTAGGCCATTTAAGAGATCAAAACAACATAAGTATACAATGATAAGCTATATTAATCTCCTAGTTGCACTACTAAAAGTAGTTTTTCCCAATTACTTTAGGATGTTAGTGCTCAATTTCAGCAGCATAATATTGCATTCAATAAGTTTCTTAAAATGGCTTATGGGACCTCCAATTTATAGAATTTTGGAGGATTGGATGGAGGGCTAGGATGCGAAGGAAGGATCAATGGCTCAAAATGGATGAGAGGTGTCAAGCGAAAGGAGGATTGGACAAGTGGCAAATGGGGATTAGTTGGAAAAGATGGCTCCACGTTTGTAGGAAGATTAGTAGTTGGGATTGGACATGGGAGAAAATAGATGGATGGGATTTGATGGGGGTACTATAAAGTACCTTGGAAGGATTCTTAAAAAGGTGGAATTTGGATTGCCCCATACTTCCAAGGACATGGGGAGTTTAAAATTGGGATTTATTGAAAAGAGTTAGATTTTCTCCATGCCCCAAGTACCTTGGTCAAATTAAATATCAAGGAATAAAAGTTTTGGCCATACCCTTGAGCATCACTTGTCATGTACATGGTATGACAAGTGGATCCTCATGGGGACTTGGGTGGGTCAAATCCTAGGTCAATCATTGATTATCCCATGTGCACATGATTAGAGGGTGATTAGGTGATAATAGAGGATTTAATTTGGGAGGAAAGGGGGATAAAGGGCTATGATCAATAATTATCAAATAAATGTTTACAAAGGTTAGACCTTAGGGATGAATGGGGAAAATATTTTAGGTAAGGAATGGGGATAATGAGATTAATGGGAAATAATGATTAAATAATAAAAATATTATTTAATTAATACGAATGTCGGGAACAAAGGTAATTGATCAAATGTGAATGATCAATTATGGAAGAATCAATTGGAATTGACAAAGTGTCAATTTTAGGTGTCTACATTTTTCCTTCTCTTCGAAATGGCATTAAAATAATGTTATTTCAAAGAAAAATAAAATATAGGTAATTTGAAGAATTATGGAAAGAAAAAGATGCCTTGATGTGGAAGAAACAGGGAAAATATGGTAGAATGGTGATGCCCCCTTAAGAGGGTAGACAAATGAAAAAGGGTTTGGGTGGTCTCTCAAAATGAGAAAATAGCAGAAAATCGAGGATGAATGAAAGAAAAATAGAGATGGGAGGGAGAAATGGGAGCAAAAACAATGAAATGGGTGAATAAATAAGGGTTGCGGGGGTAAAAAATTATTCATTTTTACCTTTGCCAATAGTGAATTTACAAGAGTAGTTGAGGAAAGATGGAGAACATGTCGGTCGATGAGCATTGGGTGGAGCAAGTGAGATGGTATAGGCATCCAACAAAGTGAGGGCCAACACTAGGTAGCCCTATCTAGGTACCCCTATCTTGAGCATTTAATGCATTTTAGGGTCATTAATGAGGGGTATAGTAGTTTGAATGACACAATTGTCAAAGTGGTAAATTTGCAAAACAACAGACGCGTTTAGGGTCGAGGCAACTTTGTCAGGGGTTGCAAAGCCAATTGGCAACTTTGTAGAAATTGGGGTAGTTGCAAAAAACCACAATGGTTGTGTAATTGTAGTGATTGCACAAAATGATGGTTGTATAGAAGTGTAGTAGTTGCGTTTAAAAATGTAGCGGTTGTGCTAACTATGGGAAAAGGTAAAACAACGGTTGCATGAGGTACCAGACGGATGCATTGGGTAGCTTGGCGATTGCGCTTGAGAGGGAAAAAGGGGTAAAGGGGGATAGTGACACATGCACATAAATAGGTTAGCAAATTGATGAGGACTAATGGGTGTTGTGGAATGCAGTGTAGGAGTGATTAAGGCCATTGAAGACATGAGAGTGGAGGTCGGGGTTGTTGAGCTTGATGGTTGGGTTGGGAGACGTTGAGTGGGCAACACTATGAGCCTATGGGATTGAGTACATAGCAAGGATCCCAACTATCTGAGAGCATAGAGCTATGCTCATGACGTTGGTAGAGAGATGGCATACAAAGATGAGCACCATCCATCTTTTGATGGGGAGATTATAGTTACTTGGAGGACATTTGGTGGATATTGTGGGTGTTGATTTGGACTTGACTATTATATATAGCGAGAAAAAATGTAGACATGGTGTTGAAGAGGTTGTTTGGGAGAGTAGACCTCTCAAGGAGAGAGATGTCTTTAGATTTGGATGCGTGCAAAGGAATGGTTCTAGACTTCCCATTGGTGATGGAAGCTCTTCTCAACGATTGTTTCATGTTGGCCTAGCCGATTGTGTATTAGAGATGGTGGAGCATTGGCAACATTTTGTGTGGGGGGCATGCATGCTAGCTAATTTGTACAAAGATCTGCATTTGGCTGCCTATAGGGATGGGCGAAGTTTGGGGCATGTGACACTGCTTTAGGTTTGGGCATGGGAGGACATTGTAGTGCTTCAATGTATTGATGATAGGGTGGTAATGGATTTTGGGGAGCCATATGTCTTTCGATGGCAGAGGATCATTAGGTATTGATAGATGGGCGACATGGAGCATTGGTAGTGGGTTTTGGACAAGGTGGAGCAGGGGGATGTAGTTTGGAGGCCTTGGAGGAAGGGGGAGGGATGGCTAGATGATGCCAGGTATCTCTATTTTGCTATGACTGCGTGTTACCTTATTAGGAGGTACCCGTATATTATTGAGAGATACAGGCTTGATAGAGTGCATAGGCGGTTCAAATTATGCTAGGATGTACTAGTGGGATCCTACATTTTTGCTTGAGTAGTTAGGGAGGTGGGGCATTGGGGAGTTTTGATTGAGAGGGATGTAGTGGATTGGAGTTGGAAGAGATGGGATGAGTAGATTGGGATGATAGATCAAATATTGTGGATGTCGGGGATACACCAACATATAGGTGTTCGTGGAGAAAACATGCTTTGTTTAGATTGACATTGCCATGGTGTACATTATAGGATCATATTAGAGCAGTTGCTAGGGAGGTGAGGAGATGCAGTGGGGGAGGAGTGGTGAGAAGAGGATAGGTGCAAGGGCCAATGTAGGGACAACCATGAGGGGGGGATGAGGAGGGATTGGAGTAGAGGTTGGCTTGAGCCAAGATGCCCTAATATAGGAGAGGGACATGTTGAGAGGAGATAGGGATAGTTTGTAGGTAGAGCGTGACAATCTCTAGGCTAAGAGGGATAGGGTGGTGGTAGAGAGGGATGGATTATAGGCCCAACTCTAGTGAGCATAGGTAGATGTGGAAATACTATGGTAGAAGCGAGACATAGCTAGAGGTCTACTATAACCACAGGGATTGATGCAGGCATTGGGAGAGATTAGGAGTGCTAGGAGGGATGTAGACCAATTCCTCTCTGCAATAGAGGAACTAACAATTTGTGAAAGGAGATGAGTGGCAAGCATCCTCAACTTTGGTGCATCCTTGCCATGCCATGTCCACCATTCAATGGGGTCTATTGAATGTTGGGCCATGAAGACTCACAAAGGCTAGCCACTGTGCTCTAAGTATGCTAGAATCCTCCTCATAATACATTTTTTCAAGGGCCTTCATGAAGCCTTCATTCACCTCTTCATCATTAGATGGAGGCACTCTTCTAGGTCTTGTTGCATACCATTTGGGATTTAGAGTGTAGGCTGCTAGATGAAGTAGGGTGTTCATAGTGTTCCACCGCTATGTCACAGTGGGCCTAATGTGCTCCTCATAAAATTCCAAATTAGGGTCTGTGCTATGAATTGCTTGCTTCATCTGCCAAGCATGTTGTCAAATGTCTCATAAATCTCTCCAAGGTTGGGAGAGTCTATATCAACATATCTTATGACTTGCACAATAGGTGAGATGATAGAGCAAATATATTTGCAAATAATGAAAATAATTTAGTAAATTTACAAGTTAGAAACTTAGAAACAATAAAAATTATAAAATCAGAAATTTAATAATAAAATCAGCAATTTATTAATTTAATATCAACAATAAAATGAAAACCACAAATTTAATACTAAAATCAGCAATGTATTAGTTAATAATAAAATCAGAAATTTAATTCTAAAATCAGAAAGTTAGTAATAAAACCAACAATTCATTAAAAACAACAATCTCTTACCTCATTGAGGACCACCAATCATTGTTGAGGATTTTTTGTTTGAAACTTTTTCCTTCAGCTGTGTTTGTCTCTGTCCATCTAGCCCACTCTGAATTAACCACCATTTATTGTAGAGGCTCTTACACCTCAATCATCCCCTCCAACAAAATAAAGGAGCTAGCATATCTGGTATCCATAGGCTTGAGGAATTACTTCCTTGAAAAAGTCTTAAACAAAGCAAGTGATGTGTGATGGTTGCAAATGAACATCTGAATGCTTCCAGCTTCTAACACAACCGCCTTCACCCAATCTATTTTCCCTATGTCTTTCAATTCGTTGTTCAACTCATGAGCACATGGGGTCCAAAAAATGTGCTTGTAAGCACCCTCCACCATCAAGCCAGCTAACTTGCATACACGGGTCGAATCAGTCACTACTTGTACAACATTAGAGGGTCCAACCTCTTTTATGGCATCCTTCAAAATCTGAAGTTAGAAGCTTGCATCCTTCCTCTTTCCCAAACAATCAATAGCTCTAAGAAAATAAGAGCCTTCTAGACATGTGACAATGACATTGATGAGTGGTTGATGTCTAATATCACGCCACCCATACATAATGATAGAAGAACCATCCCTTATCCAAATTTGTCTCAACTCCATCATTATACTCACCTTGGAATGTGCTTTATCAAGGAGGGAGGTGTTTAGCTTATGATCTCCAGGGGGAACATATGAAGAACCAACAAAAAGTGCATCTTTGAACATTTGTTCAAAATATGGAGAGTGTGCCACATGAAATGGTATGGCATTAGCATAGAAAAATCTAACAACAAAACGATTGGCTACATCTCATGATTGCGCGTTAAACATACTTGCAACACTAGTGGACCTTTTCTTTCCTCTTTGATTCTCAGGCTGAACACTTTTAGATTCAGCAGCACTAGACAATGACCCACTAGGCTGCAAACACTCCATTGGCATTCCTTTTTTTTTGCTTCACCCTCCATGTGCAACCTAGTAACCTCAGCCTTCTCAGCTAATGTATGCCTTTGTTAGTTTTAGGATCAGCTATAAATAAGCAGATTTTAATTCAAATTCAAACAAATAGACACAGCATATACCCTGGGAAAACCCTCTACTTGAGGGAGAAAAACCCAGCAACAATATATCACTTATATATTGAATATGGAACAACAAAGTTCTTTACAAAGAGGCCGATCGCAAGGCCAAATAATAGTGCCAATACAATGCAATAACTTGATGACAATATTGCCCTTCCAAGAACACAATAATTCAGCCTTCTATAGACTTCGATCTGCACTTGATTGAGTTTGCACTTCTCTTATGAAATCGCACTATGAATGTGAATGTATAGTGAACAATGAGTGACTTGTATATATACAAGAGAGAGAGATTGCGTCCCTTGAAGAACATCATGTCGGCCTCCAATAAAATCGTTGTGACTCCAAGAGAGGTGGTGGATGAGAGAAAGTCGGCCTTAATGAAAAATCGTGTCTCCTCAAGAAGTCGGCCTTCATTAATTAACCATAATTAAATTCAAGGTGAAGCGCCTCTTCACCAATAGGCTTCTTAATAAATTAAATAGCTGATAGGCTATGCATTTAATTTATTCTTCAATGACATGGTTGGAAGGATGAGACCCGAAGCTGTTCTAACATCAACACTCCCTCTCAGCTAGGGAGGAATACTTCCAGCTAACCAATGTCATGGAATGACATTCACAATGGCTACACCCAAATGTGGAAAGAAGCTCATCACAGAGTCACTCAATGTGATATCAACCATCATGGCTACTCCCATGTATGGTAAAGCATATGTGCACAGGTGCCCATCACGGAATCACTCAACGTGATGTCGTCATCTCATCATGACGTTCACCATGGCTACTCCCAGAGGGTGAATAAACACAAGTACAAGAAAATCATCACAGACTCTCTCGTGATGTTGTCATGGAGTCACTCAACATGACATACACCATGGCTACTCCCAAAGGGTGGAAATAAGGGCTTTCACCTCAAATTTCTCTCACAGAGAAAGATGCATTAAACAAGGGCTCACCTCAAATTTCTCTCATAGAGAAAAATGCATTAAAGCAAATCACAAAAGATCATTGAAGCTGAGTCTCCCTCTCAGCTAGGGCTTCATTCTCCACAATACCAAACTTGTCTCGAAAGTACACAAACTTTACTCTAGAGAGAGGCTTGGTGAGAATGTCGGCCGTCTACTCATCAGTGCTAATATACTTCAACTGGATAGCTTTCCTCAATACCATATCT
Organism: Sequoia sempervirens; assembly: GCA_007258455.2. Classification (NCBI taxonomy): domain Eukaryota; kingdom Viridiplantae; phylum Streptophyta; class Pinopsida; order Cupressales; family Cupressaceae; genus Sequoia; species Sequoia sempervirens. Next base: position 27,140,091 of record VDFB02000008.1, on the reverse strand, counting down.
CGAATATAGTGGTATTTGATCTCAACATGTTTGGTTTTGTCATGAAACACTGGATTGACAGAAAGCTTCACACAACTTTGATTATCACAATGAATGATAGTTGGCTCCAAGGATTGTCCAAACAATCTTGCAAGGAGCTTCCGAAGCCACACTGCTTCTCAAGCTGCCACACAAGTTGCAATATACTCGGCTTCTGCGGTGCTCAGTGCCATTGAAGACTGCTTCCTGCTACACCAGGAGATCATCGCAAACCCCAAATTGAAACAACATCTAGAGGTGTTCTTCCGATCAGCAACACACCCTGCCCAATCAGAATCAGAATATCCATGCAGCTCCAAGTCCACACTAGAAGAATATCTCAAGCCATACCCAACTGTGCCACGCAAGCTAAGTCACAAGATTTGAATTCGAATTCGAATTCGGCAACATTGAAATTTGGATGAAATTCGGCAAGGAAAAAATCGAAAAGTATAAAATTCGGATCAAATTCGCCTTATGCAATTTTTTTTTTTTTTTTAATAAATATAAGTAATATATCCATAAAATTGTTTAAATAGTTTAACATCGATCAATAGATTTGAAATCATTACAAAAAGATGACACATTTATAAAATATAAACCATAAGAAACTGTGAAATCACGTTTGCGAATATGTTCTTTTGTCAAAAAAGTACAATAACAGTCAAGACTTTAGAACTTAAAAAAAGCTCCAAGTCATCAAGAGCACTTGGCTGAGATGCTAAATCATCATCATCTGTATCACTACTCAATTCATCATCTGCAAAGTCAGGCTCATCTGCAACTGGCATTGCTATGTCTTCAAGAATTTCTTGTGAGGAAGAGTCCTTTGCTGATTTGTTCATGAACAATTTTAAATTGCTGCGAACGTAGACAAGATCTCCCAACTTTCCAGACAACAATTTATTCCTTTTTTTGGAATGGATGTGGTCAAAGCAACTCCAGTTCCTCTCACAAGCCGATGAACTTTCTCCTTGACTCAAAATTCGAATAGCAAACTCTTGTAGCTCAGGAGTTTGTCCTCCATAGTCCAACCACTATCTATATCCAGGTATACGTGCCAAGTCATATTTGGCTGCTGCCATTCCAAACATCCCTTCTCCTTTCTTGTATTCCCAACATTGATCTCTGATTAGTGCTGCAATTGTTGCATCTGATGCATATTTTTGAATGGCTTCAAAAAGCTCTCCCATAATTTCAAAGTCACCTTTTCTATTAATAGAAAACAACTTGGGCTCCAAAAGACAAGCTATTGCATGTAAAGGTGTGTGCATCATTTTCCATCTACAATCAACTATCTCCCATATCTCCATGTATTCTGCTTCTACATCATTTAATGCTTTTTGAATAGATTCCTTACAACGGTCCATGCTTTCATAAAGCATGCCAAAGCAAGGAGTGTCACCATCAACCATACGAAGCATGCCAACAATTGGTTCACATATAAACAAAACTTTTGCTGCACTTTCCCAGAAATTTCTGTTTAGAATGATTTGCTCTATGTTCTTCCCCTTAGGACCTTTTGAAAGCACAGAATTTTCCCACTGATTGGAACAAATAACAACCCTCAAAGCTGCTTTTTCTTCAACCACTCTTTTCAAAGTGATATAAAATGATGCAAATCTTGTTTCACAAGGCCTCAACAACTCCCTGGATGCATGCTGCCTATAAAGACTCAATGTGAAACGATGATTCCGTATGAAATTTGCAATTGCTCTCCCTCTATGAATAGCTTCATGTACCCATGGGAATTTGGCCAAGTCATGAAGCAACAAATCGAGACAATGGGCTGCACATGGGCTCCAATATATTTTTGGGTACTTCTCTGTAATCAGTTTCCCAGCTCCCACACAATTTGCTGCACTATCAGTTACCACTTGAACCACATTTTCCACCCCTACTTCAAGAATGGCTTCCTCTAATATTTGGAAAATATACTCAGAAGTTTTCTTGTGGTTCATGGTGTCAATCACTTTCAAGAACACAACACCATCAGGAGAAGACACCAAAACATTAATCAATGGCCTTTGACATATATCTGACCATCCATCACTCAATATAGTGCAACTTGTCTCATTCCAAGAAGCTTTGACATCAACTAATTTCTCAGTCACTCTATCTTTTGACCTCTGCAAAAGAGTTGTCTTGAAAGCCTCTAAAGATGGGGGTGTATACCCTTTGCCAAACTCTGCAACTTTCTGAATTGCATTACGAAAATGTGGATTCTTTGCAACATTGAATGGAATAGCACTTGAGTAAAACAAATCAGCTAATGCATCATCCACCTGTTGTTTCTCTACTGGTTTCCAAAAGCTGTTCAATGTTCCACTCTCTTTTGATTTACCCACATGCCTAGGTAAGGTGGAAGAGGAAGACATGATAGATGTTGTGTGTCTAGCCTGAGACATTTCCTCTTCAATTCTCTGTTTTTTTTGTGCATTCTTCATCTTTCCTACAATTGAAGAGGACTGTTCTTTCTCTAAAGCAACTCTCATTTCTGGGGTAACTTTTGGACATGCTTGAACACCTCCTCCTGCACCCCCTGAAATACCAAGTAAATGGTCCATTGCCCTTGTCAAACCTCCAGTAAAAGGTTTATGACATTTGTTGCATGTGAGATTTGTACCATTGCGAGTGACATATTTCTATGCCTTGGCAGTTGATTTCTTGGGAGCCATAAAGTAACAATCTATATGTTTCAAAGACAAAATACAAATTTTATTTTTGAAAACATAAAATCAAAATATATTCATTTTGTATTTTTACTTCAAAAATTAAATAAGAAATACTAAATTTTATTTTATACAACATAAAAATAAAAAATATTTTAATTTAAAAACAAAATAAAACACTATATTTTAAAGCATAAAATAAATATATATTAACTTTTTATTTTAATTTTTAAAAACAGAATAAGGTTGCTGCATTTTTTTTTAGTTTACTTTTAAAAAACTGAATACTGAAAATAATACAATATTAAAAAATTTAATTTAAATCTACGTGAATAACACAGTATTAAATCTAATATTAATAAAATAATAAAAACTAAAACAAATATTATATCTAATATTAATAAAATATTAAACCTAATATTAATAAAATAAAAAATAAGAAAGCTAATATAAATAAAATAATACAATATTAAATGAAAATCTATGAAAACCCTAGATTTTTCGTGAATAAATAAAATATGCAGTTTGAAAACAAAATAAAATTTAGATTGCCTACCTTTCAATTTCGAGCTTGCAGATGCAGACCAGACGCGACTTGCAAGTTGCAGAAGGTAGCTTCGAGCTTGGACACGACCTGCAAATGAAGGCGGCTTCGAGCTTGGAGGCGACTTGCAAAATGAAGGCAGCTTTAGCTTCGAGCTTGGACACGACTTCGAATGAAAGCCGAGCTTCAAAATGAGAACAATTTGCAGAAAGGGCGCCTTTTGTCGACCTTGAAGACCTCAGAAGACACCTGCGGAAACTTCAGAAATCTTCCTGTTTGCGTATTCTTCAACAGCTGAAAGAGTCTTTGCCGAAAATCAGAGACGTGATATTGGCTCATCGCGGCTGCATACTTATTAAAAAATCCCTTCGAAACCCTAAAACGAAAATGCTTTTTGAGATTACTTTTCTAATAAATTTAAAGCTGTACGAATTTTGACTAATTAGAACAAATTTGAACAAATTTCTTTTTTTTTTTTCCAGAAATTCGATGAATTCTGAATTTCATGCCAAAAATTCGGCGAATGCTGTGACATAGCACACAAGTATCTCAAGATATGCTTCACTGCAACTAGATGTATTTGCCTTGGTTCACGCATGAACTAACTAAATGCACTCATTGCATAGCAAATATCTGGTCTAGTATTGACTAGATACATCAACGATCCAATCAACCGCCTGTACATAGTAGGATCCACCAGATCTGAACTAGGTGCAGCCTCCTTAAGCTTCTGAAAATTGGTTTCCATAGGTGTAGACATAGATTTGCAATCCATCATACCAAATCTCTTCAAGATGTCTATTTTATACTTCCCTTGACTTAGAATGATCTCATTAGGCCTCTGCCAAACTTCTAAACCAAGGAAGTAATGCATGTACTTAAGATCCTTCATTTCAAATTCAGAAGCCAACTCCTTGCATTTGATAATGAGGTGTTCTTCTCTAGTGAGAAATAGATCATCAACATAGAGAACCAAAATCAAGGCCTCACCATTAATTACCTTGAAATACAGGTTTGAATCGACATCATTCTTGGAGAAACCCAAGCTCAGCAGGTATCTATCAATTCTCTCATACCAAGCGCGAGGAGCCTGCTTAAGGCCATACAAAGCCTTTTTCAGTCTACAAACATGAGACTCCTTCCCATGAACCTCAAAGCCATCAGGTTGCTCAATGTATACTTCTTCTTCAATTACACCATTTAGAAATGCTGTCTTCACGTCCATTTGGTGTAACTTCCATCCTTTAGCCACTGCAATAGCAATGATGGTCCTGATAGAGTTATAATGAGCAACTGGAGCAAATGTTTCCTCATAGTCTATTCCCTCTTTCTGAGAGAACTCCCTAGCCACAAATCTAGCCTTGTACTTCTCAATGCTTCCATCAGCCGCATGCTTGATCTTGAACAACCACTTAGAAGATACAACGGATTTTCCTTCTGGTCTAGGTACTATATCCCAAACATCGTTCTTGAGAATAGATTGATACTCTTCAGCCATAGCATCTCTCCATACTTGCTGACTTGAAGCTTCCTCAACACTGGAAGGCTCAGATTCAATCATTTGACTCATCAACGCAACATAGCTTGAAAACTTGTGAGGTCTTTTGCTCTCTCTGAATGTTCCTCTAGGGGCTGCAAACTTTTCTGCCTCCTGCATTGTTTGCCTAGCCCATAGAGGTCTCTTTCAACCAATAACAATGTTTGTAGGCCCATCAGTAAGTTCCAAAGGCTCAACTGGATCATCATCTTCTTTAGGATCAGTAGCCTCCCTCTGAATCTCAAGAGTATGGTCAACTTCCATGTCCTGAGGAGACTCTTGGTCTTCATTGTCTATCTCCATGTGAGTGCCCTTAGATCTCTTAAATGCAACATCCTCTTCAAATGTAACATCCCTGCTGATCTCTATCAGTTTCTAACCTGGAATGTAAACTTTGTAGGCTTTTGAAGACTCATTGTAGCCCACAAATATTCTCTTCTTGCCAGATGGTTCCAATTTTGTCCTTTTATCTTTAGGCACATGAACATACATAGGATAACCAAAGATTCTCAAATGACTTACTTCTGGTTTGACACGTGTGAAAGCTTCTTCAGGAGTCATGTTCTCCAAGATACGATGAGGGCTCTGATTTTGAACATAGATAGCTGTCCTAGATGCCTCGGCCCAAAGGAAGGTTTGCAGATCTTGATGATGAATCATGGCTTTAGCTGCTTCTACAATAGATCTGTTCTTCCTTTCTGCTACACCGTTTTGTTGAGGATTCTAGGGAACACAAAACTCCCTCTTAATTCCTGCCTCAACACAAAAGTTACGAAAGCTTCCAAAGATGTATTCTCCTCCGTTGTTAGATCTCAGAACTTTGATCCTCTTCCCAGACAAGTTCTCTACTTGAGCATTAAATTCCTTGAATCTCTCAAGTACGTCCTCAGATTCTTTAGTCTTTAAGAAATAAATCCAAGTCTTTCTAGAGTAGTCATCAATGAAAATTACATAATACAAGAAACCACTCAAAGAAGCAATAGACATTGGACCACACAAATCAGAATGAACAAGATCTAGAATGCATTTAGATCTACTTTCAGTACTATAAAAAGGTCCTTTAGTATTCTTACCCAAAGCGCATCCTCAACAAGTACCTTCATGCTCTTGGCTGAGTTTAGGAAGGCCCGTGACCATCTTCTCCATGGTTGGAAGTGCTCTGAAGTGAAGGTGAGCAAGTCTTCTATGCCAAAGCTCACATGAACTTGATGAATCATGTAACAAGGCTTGAAATGGACGAGTGGAAAGTCTGTAGAGATTCTCATGTCGAAGTCCAATCACTTAGGTAGTCTTGATGCTTGAGTTCTTCGGCCATGCAAAGACTTTACCTTCGGAGAATGCAACTTGATATCCCTTGTCCTCCAAGGCTGAGATAGAGACAAGGTTCCGCTTGATGCCTGGTACAAATAGCACATCACACAACTGCAAGGAGATGCCAAAATCTAAGTGAAGAGAGGAGGTCCCAACACCTTTCATAGAATAACATGCATCATCTCCAATTATGACTTGAACACTTGTATCTCTCTCCACCAAATCTGAAAGATGTTCTCTAAAACTAGAAATGTGATGAAAGGTGCTACTATCAATCAACCACGTGTTGCTATCCGTTGGAACATTGCTTGACAAGGCAGAATAGAAAAGAAATCCACTTGACTCCTTCTGAGGAGAGATCTCGCCCACATCCGCAACTGAAGCATGTTGCTTAGGTCTGGTTGGACAACCTTTTGCATAATGACCAAACCTGTCACATCTGAAGCATTGTATGTGGGAGAGGTCCTTCTTCTTCTTAGATGCAGGGGCACCATCTGATCTTTTATCTCTATTCCTCTTGAAGTTGCCTTTCTTCCCTTCTCTTCCTTTCTTCTTCGAAGATTGAGCGGCAAGTACATGAATCTCTTCATTGGTAGAACTTTTCCCATTGCCTCTCACAGCCAATCTAGATTCTTCTTGAATGCAATCTGCCCTCAAGCGATCAAACTTAGGTAGCTTTGATCTCCCACTAATACCTTGGATAAATGGCTCCCAAGATTGAGGAAGACCATTAAGTGCCAACATAACCAAATCCTTATCATCAACCATATGCCCAATGGTAGAGAGCTGATCTCTCAACTCGGTGATCTTCATGAAGAAGGAGATGACAGAATCTCCTTTTGCCATCTTGACATGATGAAGCTGTTGCCTCAATGCAAGAGCTTTACTTGTATTGTTGATCTCATACATTTCCTCCAAGGTCTTGAACATTTCTTTTGCTGTCTTCAACTTGGAGATAATCGGCACAAGGTGGTCTTTCACGGAATCAACCAAGATCTTTTTTGCCTTAGTGCCATTCTTCTTCATCTCATTCTCATTGGAAGGTTTGGGAACTTCACTCTCCACGAACTCTACAATCTCATTTTCTTCCAATGCAAGCAATACTCTAAACTTCCAAGAGGAGAAGTTGGAAGCACCTTCAAGTCTATCTTCAATCTTGAGCCCGTTCACCATTTTGAAGATAAGACAGACACAAACAGATGAGAACTCGAATGGAAGAACTTCACTGCTTATAGAAATCTGATCACGATCTTCTTAAACCCGCTCTGATACCATGTTAGTTTTAGGATCAGATATAAATAAGCAGATTTTAATTCAAATTCAAACAAATAGACACCGGATATACCTTGGGAAAACCCTCCACTTGAGGGAGAAAAACCTAGCAATGATATATCACTTATATATTGAATATGGAACAACAAAGTTCTTTACAAAGAGGCCGATCACAAGGCCAAATAATAGTGCCAATATAGTGCAATAGCTTGATGACAATATTGCCCTTCCAAGAACACAATAATTCAGCCTTCTATAGACTTCGATCTGCACTTGACTGAGTTCGCACTTCTCTTATGAAATCGCACTATGAATGTGAATGTATCAATATGAATGTATAGTGAACAATGAGCGACTTGTATATATACAAGAGAGATAGATTGCGTCCCTTGAAGAACATCATGTCGACCTCCAATAAAATCGTTGTGATTCCAAGAGAGGTGGCGGATGGGAGAAAGTCGGCCTTAATGAAAAATCGTGACTCCTCAAGAAGTCGGCCTTCATTAATTGACCATAATTAAATTCAAGGTGAAGCGCCTCTTCACCAATAGGCGTCTTAATAAATTAAATAGCCGATAGGCTATGCATTTAATTTATTCTTCAATGACGTGGCTGGAAGGATGAGGCCCGAAGCTGTTCTAACATCAACAGCCTTTACACGCTTTTACCCCTTGACTAGGTATGCCTAAAAGATGGGAGTAAACTCTTGTATAGCTGCCCCTATAATCTTTATTGCAAATATGACAGCCATACTCTACTCCCCCCTGTATTTTTTTTCTTAATGTCTATGGCTGTTGCAACTTGTAAAAGAGGTTTTTTTTTGAGTTAAATGGGCCCTTTGCATATTTTTTCAAGAGGTTAGAAGGGCATTGAAATTGATTGTTTGAACTAGGTGTTTTTGAAACACTTACACGCCTTGAAGAACTTCCATGGCATGCTTGTTCAATTTCAATTTCTTGACCCTCACTACCCTGATTGTTGCGCTTTGTTTTTCTTTTGGTTGAAAATGTAAATGACAACTGCAAGTGTAAACATAGAACACAAACAAACAAAAAATCCTCATAAGCATTTGAAATTTTGACAAAAACAAAAAAAATGCAAAAGAATTTGTAAAAATGAACAAAAAATAATGAACTTGCCTCAAATGATGGAGACTTGCTCTTCTTTTTCCCTTTGCTCACTTCTCTTTCCTTCTTTCACTTGGTTTCTCATGCTCTTCTTTTTCCTTCTCTTCGCAATTTGCAAAATGACACAAATGAACTTTTTTTTTGGTTGTGAATGTTATAATGCTTTTTTAAGGTTTAGGTTTGATGTAAAGTGGTGAGGGGGCCACCCACCCCTTTATTTTTATTTTTACTTATTTGTTTAAAAAAAAACACAGAATGAAAACTTGTTGGGCTGTAGGAGATGGCTAGCCGTCTTTGGGATGTTTGAGGGATGTCCAGATGTCCCTTGGCTGTATTGGAGACGGCTAGCCGTCCCTTGCCGTTTTTTGGGACTTTCATAAATGTCCTTGGGATGTTTCCAGGTTTAAAAAGATTTGGGGACAGTGCAGGGATGTTTCCGACCATCCTTGCATCCCCGAAATTTCCCTTGTTGGGGACATCCCTAATTTGGCCAGTGGCACGTTCTCGGGTTACACAAAATGTAAGTTAAGTGCTTATCCCTTCTTTTCAGAAACCTTTGATTATACCTACAAAGCAACTGCACCAAAGTTCTATTTACAATGTTTGCTTTTCCATCCATTTTGATGGAATGTAGTAGACCTTTTAGAATTTGTATCCATTCTTTTCCAAAGGATGCACCAAAATTTGCACAAGAAGCAAGCATCTGTATCTGAGATTATGCTCTTTGGAAGCCCAAAGTGAATTCCCACATTCTGAAAGAAGAGCCCAGTTGTGTTACTCCTAGATAGTGTCTTCTTACAAGCAATCATGATGCACATCTTGCTCAAACAGTCTACTACAACAAATATGTAATTATGCCCATGTTTTGTCTTTGGGAGGCCTCCTACAAAGTCCATTGAGATGCTCTCCTATGGCCTTGCAGGCATGGGCAATGGTTGGTACAGCCAAAGATTCCTATTGCTTGACATACTTATATTACAAAGCTTACAACTTATAACAAACTTAGAAACATCCACTTGAATGTAAGACAAATAAACATACCATTGAAGATTGACAACTGTCTTTGTCACTCCAAAATGTCCTGCAGTACATGATGTGTGAGCCTCTTTGGTCAACAAAAGCATTCTCTCTTTTGGCACACAAAGCTTACCTGTTTTTTAAAGAAGCCCATACCTTTGCTGAAATCAACATCATGTTCATAATCTTCAGCATAGATTTTGTTTGCAAAGGACTCTAATAGAAGGTATGCTCACCATTGAAAGAAGAGGTGGTCTAGAGACCATATCAGCCACTTTGTTGATTACACCACGCTTGTATTTGATCACAAGATGGAGTTGTCGCAAGAATCCTATCCATTTGTAGTGCTGGGAATGTTGTAACTTTGTTTGTGCTTATAAATATTGCAAAGGTTGTTGATCGGTGTGTACAACCATTTCCTTAAGGTAATGCTTCCACTTCTCAACTGCTGAGACCAATGCATAGAGCTCCTTATCATAGGTAACATAATTTAGAACAGCCCCTTTGAACAAATCCAAATAATAGCATTGAGCCTACCTCCTTGCATCAAGACCATTTCCATGGCATTATTACTTGCATCCATCTCAACCTTTTGTTGAAGATTGGGAAGAGCTAACACCTTTGCATTTCTGATTTTGTGCTTCAGATCCTCAGAAGTACACTGCTGCCTTGAATCCCAATGATAACTCTTACCACCCCCTATTATGGCATGCAAAGGAGCAGCAACATGTGAAAAATATTTAACAAGCTTTAGTAGGTATTGGACTGCTCCAACAAAACTCCAAGTCTCTGGAACTGTTGTGGGCTTTGGCCAATTCATTTTGGCCTCAACTTTAGATAGGTTAATTCTTATCTTGCCATTCCTCACCTCATGACCAAGGTGCAAAAGTGAGGTCTTTGCAATTTCACACTTCTTTGCATGCAACAAAAGTTTATTCTATTTTAAAATTCGAAACACCTTAATGGGAAATATGTTCTTCATATGTTTTGCTAAAAACCAAGATATAATCTATGTAAACAATGACACATGAATCAATGAAGGGCTTTTATACTTCATTCATCAGCCACATGAAGGTGGCTGGAGCATTGCATAAGCCAAAAGGTAGAATGAACCACTCATAAAGACCTTGCTTGGTCTTAAATATTGTTTTCCATGTGTCTTCTTCTTTGATCCTAACTTGACGATACCTCGATTTCAAGTCCAATTTGGTGAAGTTATTGGTGTGTTGAAGTTGATCAAGCAAATCATCTGTCTGGGGTGGCAGATGACTATTTTTGATGATAATTTTCTTTAGCCCTTGATAGTCAACACATATAAGCTATGTTCCATCCTTTTTAGGCACTATCACTATTGGAACCACACAGGGATCTATGTGGACTTATGACTACTTTTTGATCCATAAGGGTCTGATGAACAGAACATGAATAGTAAGATGGATTCAAAACCTAGACAGAGAACAAAACTAGATTGACTAGAAAATACAGTAGAAGGACTGAGCTGTGATTGCGGCAGTGTTTGTTGGCAATGTAGCCATGATACTAACTAGGATAGAGCCATGACTGCAGTGGAGACTCCCAATTGTGTCAACTTTGAAATTGAAATGAATAGATGCTCTTTCGACTTCCAACATCAACAGTTCTATTGAAGGAGATGGAAGCATGCATCAGAGATCATGTGAGATTGAAAGGAGTATTGTAAGTGAGCAATAAAGGAATTCAGCTTTTCATTGACTATAGGGAGATAGAAAGAAAGTATAGGGCAGCCATTGCTACACACACTGGTTGTACCATTCTTTCCAAAGTAGTTTCCAAAGTAGTATTAAAAGGTAGAAAGGTTATTGCCGGTACCATTAAGCTAGTTTTCCCCTTATAGGGTATCCAGGATACAAATCTGCTGAGTTGTGTGAGTTTTTTTATGGCTTTTTGCAAGATTTATTTCTGTTCATGCTCTCAAAATTCATACCTCTTAAAGCAATTTCATTTGTTTCAAGCAAGTAACAAGGAAAAATGATTTTTGTGATTCCTAAATTCCCTTGTTCCATGTGGACATGTCCCCCCCGAAAAATGAGCCGTCTCAGAGACGGGGACGTTTCTGAGACGCAGGGACGTTTCTGAGACGCGGGGACGTCAAGGAAAAGTCCCCCCGCCGTCCCCTATACGTTTCCTTCAGAGGGAGACTTCTACGCGTCTTAGAGTCTTTTGGGTGTCTCCAAGTCTCCAACGTCCCCCACAAACAAAATATTAAAATAATGATTTTTTTTTTTAAAATTTAAAAAACAAAGATTTATCATTTAAGTTAAATTTAAAGTTTAAAATTTTAATATTATTTTTTATTATAATATTATTACCTAAGACTTAAGTCAAAGTCTACATTGAAATTTTTGTTTTATTTTTCATTTACTTGTTATCAATGCGCGTGAGAGTCGGCGACTGGATCGACTTGAGACATTGCCGTGAGAACTAGAGGCGAGAACAAGGCAGTGAACTGCTTGAACAAATGCCTCAAAGGGATGTCAGCTCATGGAATGCGATGATGAGCGGCTCATCATCGCATTCCATGAGCTGACATCCCTTTGAGGCATTTGTTCAAACAATTCACTGCCTTGCCATTGCCACTTGCCCGTGCCCCATGCTGGGCTAAATTTATTAATTTAATAATTTCTTTCATTAAAATTTATTTATTATTATTTAGTTAAAAATAAAAATTATTTGAATCCAAAGTTTTGATCTGAGATTCTCTCTGGTTTGCAAAATGTGGAAGCACAGGCAAGGCATGTGAACTGTTTGACTGAATGCATCAAGGGCCCCCCACTTTATAACCAATTGTAAAAAGATGTTTTACAGTTATACATCTTTTTATAACTAATTTTTCAAGTACCATATGTATTTCAGCTCACCGCTCCCCGGCCGCCCCCCGCCGCCCCCAAACTTAGACCCACTATCCCTGTGCCCCCAAAACGCGTCCCCTGCCGTCCCCCCGTCCCTGTCCCCGAAACTCCGTGGAACATAGCTAAATTCTATAAGTTTAAGTGCTTACAAATGACCTGTTCTAACAGCATCTTCAGCTGCTCTTTAATTTCATTTTCCTGAATCAAACTCTGATGGTCCAGTCCTTGATTAGATGAAGGACAATCCAACAACAATTGAATCTCATGCTCAATATGATGGCTAAGAGGTAGCCCCTTAGGTTGCAAGAACAACTCTGAAATTTCTTCACCAATTCACCTATTTCTTGTTGTTCTTGATTCGTATGCAGCCCATGTAACCTCTTAATATCTGCCCCATCTTGCTCTCCCTTTTCTCTAAGCAACAAGAGAGCAAACTTCTACCTTGCTTTGATTAATTGTTTAGCATGAGATGTGCTACTGCTAACCATGTGAATCTTCACTTTCTTCATAGAGGAGTTCAAAGTGAATGCTTCACCTTTCAATATGAGTCTTTACTAATTCTTCATTCTGAAGTATATGGCACGACATACATACAAGTATGGACTTCCAAAGTGACAATCCACATGCATGAAGAGAAATTACAACAAGAAGAATTTCATTCTTAAAATCAACACCTATGCCAAATGTCAACTTAGATTGTTTCTTCATCGAAATTGCCACTCCTTGTTTCAGCCAACAGAGTGAATAAGGTTGTGGATGGTCCATGGTTCACAAACCCACTCTCCTACTTTCTGAGAAATAAAATTAGCTTGTGAGCATGTATTGCAACGTGCATCTATCTTTTTTGTCCTCAATTTGAATTTTGATGTGGAGCAATTTGGTGAGTTCTTTCTCCTTGGAACTTCTCCCACCACACAACCTCCCTTCTGCACCAGGACACAGCAATTTCTTATCTGCATTGAAGTCACAATTGATCTCCTTGCCCTTGCTCATGAAGGTAGTATTTTTGTCAATCTTGTTCTTCCTTCATGAAGGTACCAAATCACGGTGTAGTTTCCAACATATTTCTTCTAACTGTTTTTCTTTATCACAATGTGAACAATGAAACTTTCCTTCAACCTTAACCTTGTCCTTTTATTGAAGTAGTGGCATTCTTTTTTTTTTCGCCTTCATTGTTATCCTTGTTCTTATCTCCACCTTGTTGCTGTCCCTTATCCTTTTGTTTTTGCTTGAAAGAGGAAGTTTTTTTCTTGTCTGACACAAGATATTATGCTTGGGTACACACTTCATCTATGTCTTGGATTTTTGCCATTAAATTAGGCCTCTTTAGGTGTCTGATTAAGCCGACAATGTATTTCATCAAGACCTCCTTGTCCATGGCATCCTTCCTCAATTGCATTGAACTCTCTTGAACTCACTAGTGCACTCCTAAACACTGTCCTTGCCTTTGATGGAAGTAGTGCCTCTGCGTAACCCTCTCTTCCTCATGACAAATTGGATAAAATTACTTTTGCAGCAGACCTTTTAATTCTTCTTGTTTTGAAATTGGTGGAATTTTATGGAATTTCAAGGATAAGGCATTTTAAGCTTGTGTGACCAGACATCTTAAGCCTGCCAGAGGATATTTGTTAATGAGGAGTTATTTTGTGAAGGCTAAAGTAGAACTCCATTTGATAATCCATTGATGAAGCTTCACAGCCTTGATTTTTCCATTAAATGGCTGTATGTCTATTTTTGCTTCAGCTTTGAAGAAGCCTCCACAGAATGTTTTACCTTGCTCTGATTCAGCCTTCTCAGGTTCCTTGTCTTCTTCTTGAAACCTTGCCATACCTGGCTTTGTAGTCAAGGTCAATATAATGTTCTCAAGCCTATCAATCTTTCCAACTGAGCTTGATATCCTTCCAAGATCATCTTCAAGTCTTTTGAAACACATTTACCATCTTCCTCTTCTCTTGCCATCAACCTGACTGTTCTTGTCCACGCTCTTGTGCCAATTTTGGGTTCATAAGGGTTCAAATTTTCACTTGACCTTATGGATGCAGAACCTACTGGTAACTCCAATTTTTGATATAGATGAAGCTTTGATACCACTTGATCCTTAAAAACAGTAGAGAGAGTCTCCAAGTGCTTACCAACAATGGATATTTCAATGCTAACTCTACTAACAAACCTCCAAACATTGTCTAACACCTCTAAAATGGATGTCAGTTATATTTTCAGATGCTCAACATGATGCAACAATAAGGAAATATGCAAAATAAAGATAGAATTTGCAAGGAAACGATCACACAAGACTGCAACAAAGAATTAACCTGGAGAAACCCTAAAAGGGTGAAGACTCCAAGAAGAGAGAGTAAATACTCCTCATCCTGCTATCTCAGTCAAATATACATCTGTTACAATGTCAATGAGGCTAATTGGAGCCATTACAATGTGTACAAACTCCTTCACATTTACTATGAAACATTGAAACCCAGCAACTTAGAAACCCTATGTTGTTCATCTTACAATCACCTATTAGTAACATAGAAAATGAAGGTTACATGAGAGCCAATCCTCCTAAATTTTTGTTTACATGTTATATTACATTCCTCTATCCTTCCATGGTGCCAAAATGGAAGAACAAACGCCAAAAGAGTAAATTCAAATGCCAAAACCCTCTTCAAATTCCACTCTTTGTCTGCTCAATCGCATTTTTGCTGCTTCTGCCATACTGGCTTTTTTACATTTGCTGTAGGGTTTGCATTTTCACCCATGCATTTGATGCTTTTGTTTCTTGTGACAAGCAACAAAATTGCCATTCTTGGTTTCCTGCTTGGAGTACAAGTCTAAAACTTGCTATGAGGATTCCTTGGATACTCTGGATCATCAGAGACACTCACTTTACCTATCTACAGCCTTGCTTGCATCATAGAACAATGTTTTTATATCAGTTTTGTGTCTCCAAGTCGCTAGTCACCCTGATTGAAGTGACTCTCCTTGACCCTGCTAGTCCAGCTTAGTTTGTCCTTATTTTCAGATCAATATCACTTATTAGTCCACAAAGTCACTCTGATAACCCGACTTAGGTAGCTGGTTGATATTTTGTCACCTATTCCTTAGCCAATTCTTACTGATTTTCTGAAGGGCGTTTTGCCTTATTCTACTCAGTGTTATTTTTAAGGCACGAAAATGAGGCATTTCAACAATTCCTTATAAAGCAGACTCTTGAGGAGGTTGCCATTGGCCTCAGTAGATAATTGTGTGATTAAATGCTAGAGGCACATAGATCTCCTTTGCATTAGATAAATTATAGAGTAGTTAGACAAATGTATGGTTGTTTGAGTTTGCTAAATTAGCAGGGTTATTGGATTATTGCATCTATCCAAAGCTTGCACTCATCTATACTTTTGTACATCGTTATATGGTTAATGTCTTTGTTATCCAGTTGCCAGCTTATATATAGTGACATGATGTAATGTCAAGGAATGGCCCATGCAATCAATTTAATATGGTATATGAGCCTCTCTTTCTTTTCTTTGAGAGTTTGTAAAAAGCTCCTTATAGCTTTGTAAGCGACAAAGTAGGGAGCTTTATCTAATGTTGCACAGTGCTACTGCACACAGGTTGTCTACTTTTAGTAATAATGAGTATTTTGCATTAGTTTTGAAGTGATAGAAAGGAGATTAAGGAGTGCAATCTGCAACATTGTGCATGGTTGGTATAATTGTATAAGCATTCTGCCAAATAGGTAATGTTGTGCATGCACACGAAGTTTTTTAGTGGTGCAACAGAACTTTGCACAATACAACCAAGTTTAGGTCTTGGTTGGGGTTTTGGATGGTGTTGTAGAGGTGGGATTATGGAACCCGGTGTGTAGAAAGACCCAGTGAGTGGGTGTTGGTGATGGATTCCCACCAAGCCAACACAAGATCGTTGTTGGGGGTGGGGGAAACTTTGAATTTCTTGGTCTTGTCCAGATCCATTATTGGTGGTAGAATCTTTCATTGCTAATGAAATTGCTGTTTCTTTTTCTTCTATTGCAATTTTTTTTTTTTTGTGTATATATAAAAAGGGTGTTTTGGCTTAAGTTGATTCCAGTACATTAGGATTGTAGCATGTATTTGCTGTGATGCCATGCTTTAAGTTATGACTGGATATTATTTTATTTTAAAGATACAGGTTTTAATGTCCAAAACATAGTGTTGAATATTGTATAATTTGAATTGGATTATTTTGGTTTTGAACTATTTGACGCCATTTTTTAGTTTTGATATTTAAAGGTATTATTGTAACGATGTCTAGGTCCCAAGGTGTAAAGAAAGGTCTCTTTCATTAGTGCCATTTGTTAGGGGTTAAAATATGGTAAATATTCTATCTTTTGTTTTACCCTAGTCTGAAAAATTGATCGGAAAAAAGTATAGTTTGTGAAGGTACAAAATACTTGTTATTTGTGAGTATTGTGACCATGATCAGATTTTGTTAAATAAAGAAGAGAGACTAGATGATTATCCTGCAGATTTTGACAGAAGACAAAATGAAGCTTCAATGCCCCTAAAGTATTTTGTTGCAGGCAGATTGATTCTGGACCTTGCTAAAATTTTGTTAAATAAAGAAGAGAGACTAGATGATGATCCTGCAGATTTTGATGGAAGACAAAATGAAGCTTCAATGCCCCTAAAGTATTTTGTTGCAGGCAGTTTGATTCCGGAAGTCTAAAATGCCACAACTGTACCAACTCTATATGAGAATCTTAGGATCAAATGCTAGACATCAGAAGCTGGATATGTGTTGTCTCTAAAGAATCTCTTATTTTATGTGATGTCCCTGATGAGCACACAGTTATACTGAGAGGGAGGCGAGGGTGAATCAATATAACACAACTTTTACCAATTTAAAACTTTATCAATCACAATAGCAACTATGCAAGAATATAACAATAAGAACAAGTTGACACTAAGATTTTACGTGGAAACCCTTATGGGAGAAAACCATGGTACAAATAATGTACTTTATATTTATATAAGTTTACAATGATTGTAGGCACCAACCTCTTAATCTGTTTTGTAGGCACCAACCTACAAGGAGCACTAACTCCCTAACTTGGTTTAGTAGGCCCAACTTACAAGGAGCACCAACTCCCTCTTCCAAGGCACCAACCCTGGCTAACAAGAGGCACTAACCTCTTATGATAAACTGAAAATCTGAATTCTGCTTTTTACTTCACTCCAATCCTTTCTTTGTGATGTATGTGTCACTTCAATGCCCACACAAGAAATATAATCTTCTGTTCTGATTTCACATCACCATTCTCACACCCACTCTCACTTGCAAATCTGATTTTGGATTCTTATATGTATGTTGATCACTTTGCAACCTTTGAAAAAACACATCATTTAAAATCTGTTCTTGCACCCATTCATAATAATCTGATTTTACATTAACAAACTGTACCATTTCATCTTTTAATCATGCCTTTAAAATGTTATTCCATCCCTCTTGAACAAATCATACCTCTTCAGATTTTTTTTTTATTAATAAGTATACATTGTATCTCTTCATAAATCGCACCTCTCTATAAATCTGAATTTGTATTTTTAATAAATCGTGCTTTATCTCTTAACTTGTTGCTATTTACAAACGTTAATGTTTAATATTTCTTTAAGGAAAAATAATCGTTACCTCCATGATTAGATCGCACCTTTTTCATGTTTGACTTGTTTTGAATCTGAAGAAATAAATTGTACTCTTTCAAAAACAAATCGCTTCCCTTAAAAGAGTAATCGCACCAATCTATTAATATATTTTTCTTAGCTTGCTAACAAATCTGAAGATAACAAATCGCACCTCTTTTAGAGTGAACGTATTGCTTCAGATAATCATACTTCATTTAATTATCTTTTGATAATTCTGATTCAATGTCTCATAAAGTCGCATCTCTTTCAAAATCTGTTTGTCTAAATCTGAATCGATTCATAATGAATCGTGCCTTCAATTACAAACACATTTCATTATCTTAGTAAAAGTTAATTATCTTTTAATTAGTTAACAATATCTGTTTATGCTCTTTGATTAATTGCATCGATTATGATATTTTCCTTCAGATTTTGAATCGATTTACTAAATGTTGCCTTTATTAAATCAGCGATTAACCATGTTGCTTTCAGATTCGCATGCTGTTCATTATCACGTTGTTCATTGTCACAAATCTTCAGCTATCTGATTTCTTCTTCCATATTGCATATGCTGTTCATGATCACGTTGTTCTTTAAATCTGTACAACTTTAGTCATGCTTAATCTTCTCACTTTACTTTAACTCATCGATGACAATATCCAACAATTTCCTCATTCTTCCTTTGACATTAATGATAGCAAACTTCGTCTTTGTACCATTGACATCAATGACAATATTTCCAATAGTCCCCTTTTGGCGCTTAGCCAATTTGTGCACATTTAGCTAGTTTCCAACTCTTTGGAGGCTAACTAGTTAGTTAGGGAGAACTCCAACATTCTTGGAGAAGCATTTGATCAGTCTTGTAGAACAATTGTTCTTGGGTTTGAATTCAGTTGGTTAGTTGGAGCCCTTAGATGCTTTCAAAATCAATTTTCGACCTTTTGGGTGCTCTCCAAACTTCTTGGAGTAGGCTATTTTTAGAAAGCCACCAAGTTGATTTCAATCATCTCTCTACTGCTTTAGTTTCATCATGGTGTGGTCAGAATTGGATTCCGATGACGTTGTAGTGCTTTTCACTTGAGTGAATTATTAAGTTATTTAATTAATATTTCACTAATGTTTTTTAATGTTAAGAAATAATTAAAAAACAACTTAGTGTAATAGCTTGTTGGAAGGTGATTAAATGTTTGCACATAATGAATTATTTAATTTAAAGCAAAAGTGTTTTTTTGAAAAAGCAATGGAAAAACAATTTTTTTTTCAAGAAAAAACAAAAAAGTGCTTTGAAAAAAACAAAAAGTAAAAACACTTTTTCAAATAGCAAAAAAAGGCAAAAGCAAAAAGAGTTTTTTCAAAAAAAAAAAAGAAACAAAAAAGCAAAAATGTTTTTTCAAAAAAACACGAAAAAAACTATAAAAGGAGGTGTTGGGGGCTCATTTGGTTATGTTAAAGATTACACATATTGTTATGTTGCCGGATTGAACTTGCGAGCTCTTCCAAAAACCGTTTTGAGGACAAAAAGCTAGTAGAGTGGTTCTATTTAGGAATCATATTGTGCTTCAATGGAGTTCCAGGTCTAGGGTTTCAAAAAGAAGATAATTCAAAGTATTTTGATTCCAGATTTTGGGATTTATGTTTTGGTGAATGTTTGCAAAGATTTAGGGTTTCAAAAAGAAGATAATTCAAAGTATTTTGATTCCAGATTTTGGGATTTATGTTTTGGTGAATGTTTGCAAAGATTTTGGATGTGGTTAGGAGGTGAACTTTGGTGGTTTGGTGGTATTTTGATGATTCATCGTGGCTGTTTTGACCTACAACAGTTGTATATCAGACCCTGTAACAGCATTTCTTGTCATAATAGACTTGACAATACAAATACAGCAGTCTATCCATTGATTTTCAGACCTGCAATGTCCTTTACTTTGGTTTTTGGTGTTGTTGGATGAAGGGGATTGCATTGGGAACTGCTTACTGCAGTCCATAGTGTTCTTTGATGAATTGGGTATGCATCCTTTATGATTTTTGGGTCATTATATTGCTGTCTGGGTAAATCTGAGATGAATATCAGACCTTTATGTTGCTATTTCCATGCATTTTGGAGGCTGTTTGTAGAGTGGAGTATGTCTCTAGTTGTTGGGCATCGACTTGGGGTGTCCTTGGTTGCATGAAATGACATTTTGAATGATTTCGGGTGGGTATTTGACATACAACAAAGGAGTAACAAACCTGCAACCATCTAGTTAGCTCAGCCTTGTTCATGCCAGCACTCTTATTTCGAGATATATTGAACTGGTTGTTGTTTTGGTGATTGTTCTAATGTTAGGGTTGATATTTATCATTGTTACAATAGTTACTTTGCATCAGCAGTAGCACATTTCATTTTATAGATGATTTGCTTGAGCTAACATTGTAACATTGAGTGAGAGTACCACCGGTGATCTGTTCATGATATTTTTTGTTACTCACCCATTGAATAAGTGGCTCATTGGTTCTCACTCACTGCTGAAAAGCGGAAGAGTTGCTCTTGATTATTGTATTCACTCACCACTGAAAAATGGAAGAGTTGGCTTTACATTTCCAATATTATATGAGCTTTCCCATTGAAAAGTGGAAGTGCTAAGCTAACCCCACCGGATAAGTGGATTACTTTCAATTGCTTTATTTTCAAGTATGATTGTAATCTCGTACACCATATGCTCTCACCTCACCAAGGTGATAAAAAATTGGAAAGAAAAGTTGTTTAGCAATTTCCAATCATTGAGCTAACAAGATTTTCAATTTTTTTTGAAGGATGATTATTACATTTTCTTCTAAGTTGTAAGAAAGAGGTTCCATATTTGAATTCTTGTTGTAACTAAAGGATCTTAGTGATCAACTGTCTGGTATTGGAAAACTATTGGACAATAAAGATATAATAGATTTGGTCTGATGAAGCTTGCCATCATCCTATGCTTCATCTCTTGGATCTCTGCATTTGATTGCAGAGGCCCAAACACTTGACTTTGAAAAGTTTTAATATTTCTCTGGCAAAAGGGGCAAAGACAGGGCCAAATGGAAGTATCGATCTCAGACAATATAGAGAATGCATTTAGTGCATAGATCAAAGGCAAAGGCAAGCATATCACTACCAATACAGTAAATGACTCCTTCAAAGGCACTATTGCATCCAAGAGATCAAAATGGAAATGTTTTTATTGTCACGAGTGTGGTTATCTTAAGAAGAATTGTTAGAAAAGAAAGAGTTACTTAGCACACTAGTCAAGACCAAAGCATGCAATTGTTGATGAGAGTGATGACCAAGAGATTACAAGCATTTGCATTTGTTGTAACCTAGGGGTAGTTAACTAAGTCCACAACTTAGTACTTTGTGGTGCAATCAAGGATAGGGAGCCAAATGAATTGAAAACTTCTCCTTGCTACAACACCAAATGAACCCAACAACTTAGAAAAATTTAACACAAATGAAATGAACTTGATGCTAAGATTCAATTCTGATTTCAAGAACCAATACACATGGAATGATTGGAACAAAACCAAGATAGGAAAAAATGCACAACTAATTTTATTATTCAATAACACATGGAAAATTACAATGATTTTGGGGAAATTTTGATTGAGTTTCCCCTTGTAAGATCCACCATTTTACTAAGGAATTCGATTAATGTCCTGAGGAAATCAAATCCTAAATATAGCCTTCCCTTGAATTGGGTGACCCCCGACCTGAAAAGAAATTTTTGATTTTTTCCTTGTTTCAAGCATTGATTTTTTTGTGGTGTGATTTCATGCTTGTTGGAGGCACAATTATCTCACAATTTGTGTGCAGGTCCATGAGAAATTGCAGCTTGGCATCTTGGGCATTTGAATTTTCAACCTTAGGTGCTAGAGTCTGCAATCCATGGCATAGGGATTTGGAAATATGGCATGGGAAGTTGGGTCGAGCGACCCTCTCTTCTCATTCATTTGTAGCAATTTGGAGGTCAAAAGAATCTCCCTCAGCTTGCGATTTGTCTTACCTCAACGTGAAGACTCGGTGCCTCGACGGGGAGACTCTATACGTGGGCGTGAAGACCCCTCACTATAAGCACGAATGCCCTCAGCCCGCACAAAGAGAGCACAGGCTGTACCCATATTTGGAGGCATGTGGAGATCATGAAGATTATGAGAAGATCTGCGATTGGCTTGATGGGGAGATTTGATTTTCTTAGCGAATTGGCAACAACAATTAGTGGTGTGAAGGCAAGAGACGTGGCAGGCAACATCGACCTAAAATCATGTTCAAGTTGCATCCATTTGACTCAATCTCCCCATGTAAGATCCAACATTTCAACCTACAAGAATCTACAAAACTCTATCACAACCCACAAACAATATTCAACACTAGGTGGACTAACTTTGAGCTTTGAATAACCATGCAACAAATGAAAAACACCACATCTTGTCTTTCAACCTACACAACAATGTTTTGGAAACTACCTTCAATCCAAACTTGAATTTTTATGCATTTCCCTCCAAGTATGGTGCCAAAATCAAGAAGGGTCCAACCTAGGTCAAATGTAACTCCCTCTATGAAGAAGACCTAAATCAAGGAGGGATCAAGTCTTGGTCAAGCATAACTCCCTTCATGAAAACGAAAATCATCCACTACCTAAAATAGCTAGGTGGCCCTCCCCAACATGCATCAACATGCAAGACAAAATGCATTAGCATGCATGCACATGTAAGTGAAATGCTCCAAATTCCAAGGTGGACTTGGATTAGTCAAAAGATCCCCCCTTACAAATAACTTCTCATCTAATACACGTCATAGATGCTCTCATAGGTAGTAATGATTGCCATAGGTAACCTCTGTTGGTGTAATTAAATATTTAATTACACTTTATTAAGTTTACTTAGGTCCTAATTAGGTTTTCCTTTTAGTGTTTTTCATCTTTCTCTAGAAAAGCAAGTTATCTCATGTAATTCTTAATTCCCAATAATATTATTTGCATCATTTTATGCAAATTGCTCTTGCATGTTTGATTTTCTCCTTGTAGAAGGCTAATCCAAGTTTTGTAGGTGATCTTGGTTTTATTGAGTTTATTGGAAACTCTAACATGGTATCAGAGCCTTGATCTGCAAGCCCCATCTTGGATTCGGGAGAAATTCAATCAAGATTTGTTTTGGGCATCTTTGAAGGCTCGTGGATATCTACAATGGCCAATATATTTTGCTTCATGTATTTTTGAGAAAAATGATTTATGGGTTTTGTTCAAAACCACAAAATACCATCTGGGTATCTGCTAGATTTCGCAAATAGTGAGCAAACCTTGCAAAAACGACTGTCAAAATAGCCCACATAGCTATTTTCCTTGTAGGTGAAGGTTACCTTTTTTACCAAATTGCATGTTCTGCTTTTTGGATTCAAAATCGCTTTTTGGGTTTTGTTGGCAACATCAAAATATTATTTAGGTATCCATTATTTTTTGCATGCAACGAGTAAATTTGTCAAAAATCAAATTAGAAGGGCTGTGTCTACTGGTTGTCGGCTGGCAAAATTTACCCCTTTTTCAAAAGTTCATAACTTTTATTTTCGTGATTCAATCAGTGTCGGAAAGCTGATTTTGTTCTCTACATAGATATGAGGTCATTTGTATTCATGGAGTCAGATGTGAACATTCATCCGTGCATGCACTATTTCCTTTTTGCATGCATTAGGTTTGCATTTTCTCTTTGATTTCTGCATGTTTTGCATGTTCTCCTTTTACAATCATGGAGTATTGTAATAAATGAACTTCAATAAAGTTCCATAATGGGGGCTGCTTGCATAATAATTGGATTTGAGTGTAGTTGCATGGCATGCACTTTGATCCCATCTTCATATTGATGACAACTCACATGAGTTGTATCTGGATTCTGTAGTTTCGTTTGGCCACATCTTGTTCATAACTTGACACATTTTGGTTCGCATTGGTTCACACCTCAGATTAGGAGCCTATGGTTAATGATCCTGAATTGCATCAAATTCTCATCAAGTCACATCTCGGTTTGAGGGCCATTAATCTTATGGCTAATGTTCCAGAATCTTCATGGTACTTGCTCCTATGGATCAGTTTTAGTCACAGTTCAATATCGGCATTGAGACACACATAGCTTCCAGATTCTTTCATCATCTATCTCCCTCTTATAGGGGGCATTTCTAATTTATCTATGTGATGGATGGTGTACTTGGGGGGTCTCATGGAGTCCTCCATCTTTTCATCACTTGGTTGCATCCATGCATTCTCTTTTTGGGGAGGAGTTTTGTCCCACTGGGTGTTCTCTTTTTCCCCGTTTATGAGATTTCTTTTGCATTGCATATGTACACGAGTACCTAACATGGCCTTGTAGTTGGGACCCATTCATGCTTTTATGGATCCATCCTTGCATTATTTGTATGTTTCTTATTCTTCCTAAGTTACACTTAAGGGGGGAGGGTGGTGTTGGTGTAATTAAATATTTAATTACACTTTATTAGGTTTACTTAGGCCCTAATTAGGTTTTCCTTTTAGGGTTTTTCATCTTTTTCTATAAAAGCAAGTTATCTCATGTAATTCTTAATTCCCAATAATATTATTTGTAACATTTATGCAAATTTTCCTTGCATGTTTGATTTTCTCCTTATAGAAGGCTAATCCAGGTTTTGCAGGTGATCTTGGTTTTATTGAGTTTATTGGAAACTCTAACAACCTCCTTCTAGACGAAGTGTCAGAAATGTATGATCAACTTGCAAACAAGTGTCATGAGGGAATCTCCAAGGTTACCACCAAGTGTGATGCTTAAAATGAGAGGGAAACAAGTAGGAATTGATAAAATTTGAATTTCAAGGATCTCTCACACCAAGGAACCAAGGTTAGTACACACAAACCAAAATTAAATATGAAATATTTTGGTGGTGCTGATTGCTTGAATCCAATGATCCTCCTAAATCAGACACCTCAGGTAGGGAAAAAAAGCGAGCTCTTGCTTATAATAAAGCCTATAGTTCATTTGTGTTGAAACCTTACTATCCGATCTCTATTGGATCTCACCATGTAGCATCCTCCTCTAATTTGTTCTTCCATATAATTAAGTATTCTACATATTCCTTTCCTCTGGTTTTCTTGACTGTTTTGTCTTTGGACGTTCTCAATCTTCTTTGGTTGTTCTAGCATATGTTTTTAACTTTCTTATGATCAAGAACCTCTGTCTCGGTATGCTTCTCTTCTTCTTGAACCCATTATATGTGTAAAGATCTGCAATGTTAAAGAAGGTGAAATGCCTATTCCATCTGGTAGCTCAATCTGATAGGCATTTGCAGAATTCTTTCTTAAGCTTCACAAGACACAATATTTTTCCAACAAAGTTTATTGTACTGCCCCTTTGAAATCCTCTCCCTTCTTAGGGGAGCTAAAACTAGGTCATCTTCTTGAAATTCCTTGCCCCTCCTTCCTTGGATGGCATATTCTTTGTATTTCTGGTTGCTCTTCATTAGATATTCCCTCTACTGCTTATGAATGTCTAGCATGTATTTTGCCAAATCCTCTACTTCCGTATTCTTGGTGCCATCTCAATCACTTCATTCATATCAGCAACACACCTAGGGCTGCAGCCATATACCATTTGGAATTGTGTTTTTCCTATGCAGTTGTTGATTGAATTCAGCTTGTGCCAAAATTAAGTCCCTTTGTTTGGGCTTTCTACCAATTAGACACTTGCAGCAAATTACCCAAACTCTTGGTTACCACCTGTTGTACCCAAAATTAAAATTTTTGCTTCACTAAGGCATTTTGGTAAAAAATGATCAAAATCTTGTAAAATTGTCGTCAAAAGTCAAAAAGGGTCAAAATTTCTAAAAATAGCCATTTTCTATTTTTAGAAATTTCTGAAAAATAAACAGACCATAGGGTTTTTCTGGGTTTGTTGTCAAGAAGATGCTCGCAATTTTTTTCAAAAAATAAAAATTAAGGTTTCAGGCCCTATTTTTCGGAAAAACCCTAAAAATAAAATCCTTGCAAAAATGGCTAAAATTGATTTTGATTGGCTGATTCTTTGTCATGATCACATTGGTCTAGTCAGAATCATCAAAAAGCCAGTTTTTCTTTGGTGGGTCTATTTCTCTTTTTCAGAAGAAAAGTTAAGACCTCCAAGGTCATCAATGGTGAATGGCCAGATACTAGGTGTCAGAATCTAAGTCTCAAATGTTGCACAGATCAATCCATGGTGAAAGATGCTCGAAAAATGGTGAACGGAGGAGGGGGTTTTCGAAAAGTTGAAAATTGCAAAAAAAAAACTGTCTGGAAAAGATGGACACTTTATTTTAAGGAAGGTGCTTGGCAGTCAATGCCTTAGCCAAATTTTCAGTGTCCGTGCATGTGAAATGATCATGTGCGCACGATGATGAACACATTCAATGTGTTAGTAGTGTGCTCGATGCAGTTGATGACACGGTGAACGCAAGGCTCGAGAAGGTTGAAAATCATTAAAAAATGGCTGTCTGGAACACAAAAGCACCCTTTTTGGCCAAGGGCGCCCAAGATTTCAAGCAGTCATAAGTGCTTTAAAGGTTTGTAGCTACAAACAGTTTCTTTCTAGATTTGAGCAGGCCTTCCAACAAATCTATCAACCAGTTCAACGGATCCATCAAATGCCCAGAATTGCAGATCAAGCAAAAATGTCTCATCAAAGGAGCAAATTGCAAATCACGAGAAAAGTGCCCTTGCAAGCCAAGGGCGCCTAGAAATTGAGGCATTCAAAACCAATTTTTGGGGTTAGTCACTTCCAAGAGATTCATCTCGGATTCAGTCCAGCTCTGTAGTGAATCCATTTGCTAGCTCAAAGGACCTGTCAAACGTCGGCAATCAAAGATCGAATGAACACCAAAAAGACGAAGGAGAATTTGAAAATCATCAAGTTTCTGAAGGAAAAGCGCCCTTGCTATCCAGGGGTGCCCAAGATCACTTCTTAGAGTTTGCAATCTTGGGGTTCTCCTCAGATTTGATCCAGCTTCACCACGAATCAATCAACAAGTTCTTAGGATTTGTCAAATGGCCAAAATCTTGGATCGAATAGGAATGTTGCAATAAAGTGAAAATTGAAAATCATGAAAATGCCACACATGGGTGCCCCATCTAGCCAGGGGCGCCTAGGGTTTTGAGCCCTCAAAAATAGCTCTTAGGGTTTGCAAAACGGGTCATCCTCTTTAGAATTTTGCAGGCTTTCCAACGAGTCTAGCATCCAGTTCATAGGATCTGTAAAATGCCTAGAAACAAAGATCAGACGGGAAATGCTGAAAGTCAAAGAAAATCAAGAAACTTAGAAAGGGCTAAGTCCAGAGCAAAAAAGCGCCCCTACTAGCTAGGGGCGCCCAACTTTTTGAGTCATCAGATGCAGTGTTCAGGTTTCACAACTCCCAAGAAGTCCTCAGATTTGATCAGGCTTCGCAACGAGTCTATCAACAAGTTCATCGAAATAGTCAAGTGACCAGAATTGTGGATCAAATCAGAGTGTTTCGTCAAGAGCTGCAAAGTGAAAATTATATCTTTTGCACACATGGGCACCGCAGTCAGCCAGGGGTGCCTAGGAATTTGAGCCCTCTGAAATAGTTGTTAGGGTTTGCAAAAGTAATCATTCTTTCCGGAATCCTTCAAGCTTTCCATTGAATATCTCAGCCTGATCACGAGATCCATCAATCACCGACAATTGCAAATCGAAGTATGGGAGACAAATTGGAGAAGTTGAAAATCATTAAAAAGTTTTTAAGTCTAGAGCACAAAAGCGCCCCTACTAGACAAGGGCGCCCAAGATTTCAAGCCATCAAAACCACTTTTTAGGGTTTGCAGCTTCTAGGAGATTCTCCTCAGATTTGATCACACTCTCCAACGAATTTGTCAGCCAGTTCACAGGATCTGTTAGATGCCCGGAATTGAAGATCAAACAGAGGCATTTCAACAAGCAAAATTTGAAAATCTTGAAAAATGTTCTAACACTGCAAAGTTGGACGCCTTATCTCAATGAGGCGTCCAAGTCAACTTGAGTTAGAAATTTTTGAAAGACGTCTTCATGCTTTGACTGCCCTATCTTCTAGAAATTCTTCGAGTTGACAAATATTTTCACGCGACGACTCCTAAATCTAGAGTTTTCGCGAGTTAATTGCTTCTTTCACCTCCAAACTTTACTTTAGAAGCATTTGGGCATCTAAATACTTCATTATTTTGCAGGTGAGCTTCAATGAGCAAACACAAAATTTTCTTCTCAACAACATTTGCAGGATCAAACGAAGGGCGTTTTTAGAGTTCTTCATAGATTTGAGTTTAGGGTGCATAGAAGAACACTTTTCCACAATCCATTTTTCTAGGGCGTCATTTTTCAAAAAACAAAAGGTCATCGTTTCCAGCTTTCATCGATCTGGGTTATATTCTTTTTCAATCTTATCCAAGATTGGAAAGAATTTCGACAACTTCTTCAGCTTCCATTTTTCTAGGGTTTCTTGCATGTTCAAGAAAAATTAGTTTGTTGAGAAATTTGACAATCTGGGTTTATTCAGCACAAGATTGGCTACAAAACCCACGTCCCAGATTTTTCCCCAAAAATAGCTTCTACGGCTTCCATTTTTTAGGGTTTCTAGAAAAATCATATTTTTCAAAAATCGATCAATTTGGGTCTCTTCAGCACACAGGGGCCTACAAAACCCATATCTCACAATTTTTTGGGAAAAAATTGCTTCATAACTTCTACCTTTGAGGGTTTCTTGCATGCTTGTGAAAAAGTAAGTTTTTCGAAAAACGAACGATTTAGGTCTCTTTAGCACACAAGCGCCTTCAAAACCCATATCTTCAATGTTTCTCGAAAAATTTGCTACGCAGCTTCTCTTTTTGAGGGGTTCTTGCATGTTGGTGAAAAAATCAGTTTTTCGAAAAACGGACAATCTGGGTCTATTCAAAATGACATTCTCTACAAAACCCATATCTCAGATTTTTCTCCAAAAATCTGCCTTTTTTCTAAAGAAGATTCAACGAAGCTATTTTAGCTTTTGTGCAAAACTTGACCGAACGTATCCGTGTTCACAGTCAAACTTCACGGTTTCATCATGCAATACTCTTCTATTGAGAAAAATCAAGAAAAGCGTTAAAAGCATAGAGCTGCAAAAGAAACAGAGGTCATCACTCCAGTTACAGAGCCGCCAAAGTTACCAATCAGTAAACTGCCAATTGAAGCGCGCATATATTTCCAAGAATAGAACTCAGTGATGATAGCAGTTAACTTGAGGCCTTTTCCAAGTTTAATTGACCATCCTCTTTTCATGCATGTCTATCTTTGGAGATATCTATTGTATAGTTGGAGCTTTCTTTAGTTTTAGATCAGTTAATTGATTTTGTCATTCTAGTTAACTGTTAGTTTACTTTTGTTTAGACTTAGGAATAAATCTTGCATGTTGGCAAGACTGATTGTTAACACAAGGAGATTTTAGGGTTCCCTACTGCTGTGTTTGTGTATAAATAAGAGTAGCCTTGCTCATTATTTTCTTAACCGTGCTTGTGATAACAAAATGCTGAGCCTTAGTGCTTGCTTCTTTATTATTCAGTATATGTTCAACCCTTGTTGCTATAACAAAATTACTGAGCCTTAGTTGCCTGCAAGTTTGCTATTCAATATCTGTTCACTTTGTTTAGTGTAATTTGGTTTGATCGTAAATTGTATGCTTGTCTTCTTGCTACAATCTGCTGTCCCAAACGTGTAATTGCTGTTGGAAAGCTTTGAGGAAATAAATCTTACGCCTACCTTGCTTTGATCCAAAGTCTCAAAATCTTTCGGTGTTATTTGTTTTATGTTTTGCTTTCATGAACTTTATTTCAACTTATATCTAAAAGTACAATGAGTCTTTAGATGCGTTTTGGAAACAAGTTTATCTAAGTTTTGTGTTAAACCAACCATTCCCTGTTTACTTCTAAATTCTCTTGCTCTAAATTTACTTGAGAAGTTAGAAGCGTAATTAGTTTAGGCCTAGTTGTAGTTGAAGTTACGAAACCAGAGAAAACCTCAGCCGCAACACAAAGAGTTTTATAACCTTGTGCTCTCAGCTGAGATAAAAAGATAAACAATTAGTTTAGTATTTTCTTTTTACACATAATCAGCAAAAGAGGGAGCTTCCCCTCCTAATTTGAAGAGCAGTCTAACTGTGCATAGCTGTCCGTTTCCAATCCGCACTCCAAAGGTGCAAATTGAAACACCAACACCACCTCAGTGTTTCCCTTTGTTGTTGGATGGTAAGCTGAACTGAAATTTAATTTGGTTCCCAAATTTCCTCCATAGGACCCTCCAAAAATGATCCACAAACTTGAACATCTTTTTTTTGAAACTATGCTCTTTGGTAGTCCATTTAGCCTCACCACCTCTTTGAAGAACAAACTGGTAATGTGGAAAGCATTACTAGTCTTTTGAAAAGCAATAAAATGCATCAACTTAAATATTCCCTCTGCCACAACAAAGATTGAATCATGCCCCCTTTAATTTCTAGGTAGCCAAGCAAAAAATCCATACTAATATCCTCCCAAGGCCTTTGTGGTACAAGTAGAGGTTGATGGAGACTAGTATTACGACTACTTCCCTTAGCAAACTGACAAATGTGATATCTTTGCACAAATCTCTGAACACTTGATCTCATCCTCAGCCAATTATAGTGCCAATAGTAGTCCTCCTCGAGAAGAGCTAAGGTCTTATCAATCCCAAAACACCCAACCAATCCTGCAGTATGCTTCTCTCTAATTATGTTTTCACTCATCAACCCATGGGGTATGCATAATTGTTTTTGTTTGAACAAGAATCCATATTGGACCAAGTAGTCCAACCATGGCATCTTGTCTATATTTGTTGGTTCCTTGCATGCCTTCCATGCTTCCTTAAAATCTTCATACATTGAATACAAATCTTTCATTTCATGAAAGACAACCACTCCAATCCTCAATTTTGTAAGGAACTTCACCTACTCAAATTATCAACCAACTTGTTGGTACTCCCACCCTTGTGCTTTAATACAAATGAATAGCTTTGCAGAAACTCCACCCACTCCACATCTTGTTGGTTCAACTTCCCATGGTTGTGGATGTACTAGAGTTTCTATGATTTGTATGCAACACAAAGTCCTTGGGAAGCAAATAATGCCTCCTATTCTTCAATGCTTGAATAATGGCATAAAATTCTTGATTGTTAACTAAGTACTCTCTTAGCATCATTAAACTTTTCATTCAAATAGGCCATGGGTCATCCCTCTTGACTCAACACTGCTCAAATTACTATCCCACTAGCATCACAATCTACCTAATTTTTTTTTGGTTGAAATTTGGTAAGGCCAACACTGGTTGCTTTGTGACCTTCAATAA
This sequence comes from Sequoia sempervirens, assembly GCA_007258455.2. NCBI lineage: Eukaryota > Viridiplantae > Streptophyta > Pinopsida > Cupressales > Cupressaceae > Sequoia > Sequoia sempervirens. Next base: position 27,108,678 of record VDFB02000008.1, on the reverse strand, counting down.
CTCTAAACTTTCCTCAGCTATAATTGCCCATTTGAACTCTATATGATCTCTCATGGTTTTGGTAATAGGAGCACAAATTCCATTTAATTTCGGATGTACCTTTTATAAAAACTAGCCAAACCATGAAAGCTTCCTGCCTTGAATATACCCTTGGCCTTGGGTATTGGCAATTTTGAAATGGCTTTCACTTTCTTTGGCTTGATCTCTAAAGAGCCACTTGTCATCACAAATCCTAGATACAGTAGCTTTGTCTTCATAAAACTGCACTTTTTTGATATTTATTATCAATTTCTCTTTCTTAGCTTTTGTAAAATATGCTTGATATGTTACAAATGTTCTTCCTTAGTCTTACTAAAAAGAAGAATGTTTTCTAGACAAACGATCACAAATTTTTCAAGATATGGCTTCAATACCTCATTCATAAGTCCCATGAAAGTACGTAATGCATTCAATCCACATGGCATGGCAAGCCACTCATACAAGCCCTCCTTAGTCTTAAAAGTAGTTTTCCACTCATCATCTGCCCTTATCTTGATCTAATGATATCCACTTTCCAAGTCAATCTGTGTGAAGTACTTCTTCCTACTCAAGAAATCCATCATGTCATTCATCCTAGGCAAAGGAAACCAATAATTGATGATGATCTTGTTTATAGCTTTGGAATCCATGTACATGCACCATTCTTCTCGTAGGTGCCAATACAACTAGTACCATGCATAGACTCACTTTCTTTGATCAAAACATCTCTTGAATGATTCTTGAACTAGTAAGTTGATCTGCTCATTCTCCATGGGTATCATTTTGAAAGCAACTTTGTTGGGAAAATATTCTCTCGGTATTAGATTAGTGTGGTGATCTATGCACCTCTTGGGTGGAAGTCAATTAGGAACATCACTTGACACAATATCCTTATATTCCGCTAGCAACTTCTTCACTTCTTCAAGTAGTTTACTAACCTTTGAGTTTTCTGATACATGCTTAGTAATGAGTGTGAAGCCAATCTTTTCTGCATGCAATTCACTAAGGAAGTCCTTTCCGATGACCAACATCACTCTAGACTTAGTAGCACATTGCTTAGCTCGTTCTTTCATTGGACTTATGTGATATTTCTTGCCATCTTTCATGGGGTTTTAGGTGCCATTGTGTACAACCTCCTGATCTAACTATGATGGCCTCCCATGTAGACATATTTCCATAGGCATGACATCACACCATATCTCATAACGATTGGGACCAACTTTGAAAATCACGAGACACTATTCTTTCACTAGCACATGTTGATCCTTTTCCAACCATGATACTCAATAAGGGTTTGGGTGTGTTGACTTCTTCAAGCCAAGCTTTTCCACCATCTCTATGGAAATTACTAATTAGATTGCTCGTGCTCACACCATCAATTATAACCTTGCAACATTTGCATTGGATAACAGTTTGAAAGGGAGTTCTTTACATGGGCTCATTGTTCTGTTTGGGCATTTTCAACAAAATCCTTTTCATCATGAGGGATTCCCTTAGCTTTGGCTCTTGAATAGGTGAAGCAATCGACAGTAGTTCTTTACATGGGCTCATCGTTCTGTTTGGGCATTTTCAACAAAATCCTTTTCATCACTAGGGGTTCCCTTAGCTTTGGCTCTTTGATAGGTGAAGCAATCGATTCTCATTGGCTTCTACAAGATGAACATGAACCTCCTCCTCTTCACACCCTTTAGTCTGGCTTTGAGAGTATTTGAAATCTCTATATCTGTTTGGGCACAATGAAAGCAAGCTCCAACAAATCCTCTACCACCATGTCTATAACCACCTCTTCCTCTGGATGAAGTTGCTCTTCTTTGCTTAGAACTTTGGGTTTGGAAAGTGCTAGCTTCACCTTCATGTTTTCCTTACTCTACTAGTATTTCCTTCTCTTCTTTTGGAAATCCTCCTCTCCTTTTGTTTGCTGCCCAGTGGACATCTTCTCTTCAGCTTTCAAGGCAACTCAATAAGCTTCTTTTATAGTATCAATCTTCAGCTCAGCTCATCCTGGATGTTGAGTCTTGACCCATTCACATGCCTTGACATCCTCTGTTTATCCATCTCATGGTGGCCTGATAGTAGCATTGCATTCTGAGCACTTGCAATTAACCCCAAATAAAGAACTTACAATATTGCCATTAAAGGCGAAGAGTCCTATCTACTAAGGCTAAAACCTAGCTAAAACCTATACATAAAACCCTAAAAAAATCATAATTGCTTAGAAGGGCATACAGTAAAAGACACCAATACTAGAATTTTCGTTCCATACAAATCAGAAACAGCACTAAGGCAACAACCTTGAAACCACTCCCCACCTCTCTCTATCTGCTGCTGCATACTCACTGTATATCATGTACTCTTCAACCCATGCCTGCACTCGAGGAGCACCACCTAACTGAGCCGCGTTTTGAGTTTTACCTGACAGCTGTGGGAAATGAAGGCCAAAATGCATGCCCTTTGGAAATAGAGAAGCTATTTTCACTTATTGAAAAATCACATTGATAGGTTTTTCTTGACTTCTGGTCGAAGAGATTAAGGAATCACAAGCCTAATTAGTACTTGATTGGAAGGACAATACATGGCACTAGTCAATAGCTATAGAGCTTGGATATATATGACTCCTTATCCTAGATGGTTTCATTTGTAGCATACTGAATGACATAACTAACGGGTCTTGTAGTCAATTTCTAGAATTATAATGGGTGGTGTGATCTACCTTAGATCCTTTTGAGAATATTAAGTCATTAAGAGTTTTTTTTATGAGACTGATAAAAACTTTAATTTGCAATTAGCTTCGATTTCAATCTCTCTTTCAACTTTTTGTTAGGAGATTGAAATTTGATGGGTCCTACTGTTTTGAAGGAGTTGCCTGCCTTCTTTGTGATTATCTTCTTTTTATGTCTCAATGGTTGGTTTTGGTGAGCACTCCAAATATACACCTGAGTATGAATATGATCTGGAGGGAATACAACAGAAAAGGACCAGTTTAGATTACAAGCTTATTCTTATGCTTCCCCAAAGGCTTCTCTGTGGAATGCAGCCATTGATGATTTGATGATAACTCTACTGAAATGACCAAATTTATGTTTGAAAACTGGAGATTCACATTATATACTTTTTCAAGTCCTGACTTGAGAAATCAATATTGAAAGACAATTCAATTCTTTAGACTTAAGATCCACATTCCATTCTCTTGCAAGGCTGCATCAGTTAACTGCTTTCAATGTGACAGGAGCCCGTCAATAGAATGGATGAAAATGATATCTTTCAGAACATATTTTTACTCTGTAGAGTGGATAGAGTTGCAAGTTTCTGAGCTTTAGTCTGTATCTGAAGATCTTCACATCTATGAAAGACAAGTCAAATTATGGCAATTACTCTGCACTTGCATTGTGAACCATCCAACATTGTTCACAGTAGCAACAATCTTCCCTCATTGGTGTCTATGATATCCACAGTAGATAACTAGTAGTTTATTCTTGGATATGGTTAATAGCTATCCCTCTTATATTAAAATGGTTGATACATGTGGCTGGAGATAATTTGTTCATTTACATTCTATTTGCTCTTTCCTTGATTTACATTTCAAATTTATCTCACTATCCACACTTGACAGCAGTTAATTCACACTGGGACATAAACAACAGCAACTGGTCTTTTGTTGTTATAATTGGCGCTGCTTGAATTGTTTTTTTCTCCCAAATTTTGTCTTTTAGTAGCAATGCCTATTTATAGTCATAAATCAGTCCTCCCAATTTTTGTCATTTAGTAGCAATACCTACTTATGGTCATGAAAGACAACCAGTCCATGAGCTAATCAGCATGCTTTATTGGCATGGGTTTTTTTTAATTGATTGACAATTTCTTATTCACGAGGAAGTGATCAGATCTGTTTTTGTTTATATGTGATTTCATTTGTTTTAAATGGTTGTGTAAAATATATCCATTTATGTAGATGCTACCAAGCAGTACTCTTATCTTTTTTTCAGCTCTAGTAGTTGATATTTATTTCAAGATTAGTATTCTTTGATTGAAAACTTTGTGCCAGTAATTCATTTATTGACACAAGGCTGATCTCATTGGCTGACATGAAAGTAATCTATCATCTTGTGAATTTTGTAGGAGATAACCAAGTTCATCAATCAAGCAAATGAGATAAAGGCTGCAACTGTTGCCTGCAAAGAAGGTGCCCAGTTGCATATAGTGAAGCCACCACCAGTGGTTGCAGGAACTTCCAAAAAGAAATGATTTTGGCTGGAAATCACGAAAGATCAGTAAAACTATGATAAGGTTATGAGCATAAAATATTTCACAATATTTAGCATTTTACATGATCAATTTTTACAGTCATTAAAGCTCATTTTTTAACATATTATCAGTTCAATGAGAGCATAATAAAATAACTTGACTAAATTTTGTAATTTATTATTTTTCTCAAATTTGTTTCAAAACATCAAAATTACTAGTATCATTCTATTAGATAATAGTTGTGAAGAGTCTTATTAGTTTGATATAAGCTATTGGGCTTATAATTAATTGTACAGTGTATGAAATCTTTTTAACTTTTTATTTTGACTATAATACAATTAATAATGCAGCTAATTGTTTTTGTACCACTTTTTGGTTCTATTCATTGTCCCATTTTACAATATTTTTGTTTTGTTTAGTTGGTAACACATGAATCAATGGAAGAGTAGAATTAAAGTAGTTTGACTAGATTTTCTAGTGTATATTTATTTTTCAAATTTACTTCAAAATATCAAAATTATTGTCTACTATTATATTGAATAATAGTTGTGAACATTTTTATTAGTGTGATGTAGGCTGTTGGTCTTAGTTGGTTCATGGTTGTACCATTGATGGGTTTTTTTTTAAACTATTTATTTTGACTATAAATTAGTTAATAGTGCAGCCAATTGTTTTCCTATCGATTATATTTATTGTCTCATTTAATAAAGACATTATTTTGTATTCAAAGGGTTGTTGGCCAACATTACGGAACTCATGTTTACACATGTAATCAAGTCTATGACTAACAAATGGTACCTAAATAACTAGAAATTGGACCCAAAAAAATATAGATACTTGAATATGATAGCATGTAACAAGAAACACATGAATACAAAGGGTATAAGGGGTTTCCTATTTATTTCATAGATGCCATGTTTAACCAATGTGTTATGACTAGTGCAAATTGACTATCAAATATGAGACTATATATATATATATATTATTCTTTATTAAAGGGTACCTAAATAGGTTTTAATTGGATCCTAAAACATACTAACAAAAAAATGTTAGTATAAAAACAACCAACCTACAACAAAATAGGAACAACTAAAGATCAAGTATTGAAAAGGCCTAGAACCTTAAACAAGTGCAATGCAACAACTACCAAAAAGCCATTCTACAACACAATTACCACTAAGCTGTCATTAGAAAACAACCAACCCAACCTACACTATGCTTGACCCCTTGCACTTTGTACCCCCTTAACCCAGGATGGGAATCCAAAACTAATTTAGGAAGACCTCTCTTTCTTATTTGAACAGTAGTCCAAGATACTACATAATTGAACTCCTTAAATCATGGAGAGAAGGGAGACGTCATTTGATGACTCAATTGTAGCCACTTTGCACAATGAGAAAGAATGTCTAATCAAAGAAGTTATATGCAATCCAAAGATTGAGGAAGAGCAATAACCCCCATTGCCCATTGACTAGGCAATAGGATTTGACATATAGGATGCCTAATTCAATTAAGAAGGCAAAGTCTTGAAAGGGAGTGACAAAATCACATGAACCATACCTACCACCTCTGATCACATCGGGGAGGGGGGATAGGAAAAGGAGACTCATCCACCACAAAGTTAGAAGCAATAAAAACATCCACAATCAAATGATCATGGATGGCATTTTGCTTATGAGTAGCTAAACCTGCAAACTTGCAACAAGAATAGGGACATTTAAAAGTGAGATGTCTAGTAGTAAAGTATCATTTGCAACACAATAGTAGGTTCTCATAATCAAATAGTTGAATCCACCACCTATCCTTAACCATCAAAATAACATCTCCATGAAGAGCCTTAGAAATTTCTATGTCCACTAGAATATGGGCAAATGTAGGGTGGCCATTTTTTGGGCAGGGTTAAATCCACCTTTAGAAAACACATGCAACCTTACCCAAACTAGCACAATATTGAAAGATTCAATCATAGGGTTGAAAGAAGGGAACAGTGATTTGAGAGAGAGGGAACATTTGACCCACATCCACAAATAATCAACTAACACCAACTCCATGTAGTTTAGAGTTTGAAATATTGTAATAAAGAAACTCCAAGCACAAAGAAAAATATTGATATGAAAGGAGAAGAATGTGAACTAGGAAGGGATTAAGCTTTATCTCATTGAGGAAGGAAAACAAAATCAACAAGAATCACCTCACTAGCCATGGCCACATAAGACAAGCCATGACTCACTCCAATCACACCCACACCCTCTAAAACTTGTCCACCCACACCCTCTAAAACTTGTCCAGGAAGAGATATAATAATATTTACCCATAACGCCTTAAAAAAATGGATGTTTGATCCAAGCATAGGAGATCTTGTGGCATCAACATTCAAAGGAGCATTGCTAAGAAAATGACCAACCATTTTACTAATTGATTTTGGAGAATCTATGACATCTAATACACTTGTTGTGGCACAAAGGACGGGAATGAGTGCCCTTACCATCCAAAGTAGACCCAATAGTCACAAGAATGTGAGAGTTAAGACTCCATGATTAGTGAGGACACTATTACCACACTATTTTTGACAACATCTGCATAGGCATGTGGTTGGAAAAAATCATTTGAACGTAGAGGTAGGGATTTAGGAGCATAAGAGAGCACCATCAAGCCATTTTTTTAATTGATTGGGTGATTTTTCTTTATGATGTACATTGTTGTGACAGTTTTTTCTCCATTTTATGATTGTAAATAGAACCATGTTTCATTATTTTGACTACCATATCTATGAAATACAACATGGTAGTTACAAATTTCATGTGTATAAATTCAAAACCATGCAACCTCTCCAACAAGAAGTATATTGTTCACTAGTATACTTAAGAATCTGGTTTAAAATTAGACCAAGTTTTACCTTAAGCCATCAAAGTGTTGGAAGATGCTTTATTTGATAATCAACTAATTCAAAAACATAATATTTTGGATCAAGTTCTAGAAGTGATATTTTTTTTGGTTACATGGCTATGGTTAACCATATGCAACATTTATCAAATATGGTGGAGAAGAACGATCACTTGCTTGGAGGTGGTTCAATCAATTTAGAAGTAGTCATATCTCTTCCTAGAGATGTTAGTACTACTAGCACTATAAATATTGACACTACAATGGCTTTGGAAAACTATAACCTAGATGATCATAGTCCTAATCCTCATATGTATTCGTCAACTACATTTGGATTGTCCAATTTTGAACTCTTATGTCAAAACGTCACTGGTAACAATTTCATTACTATATGCCTATCTTCATGGTCCCAACCCTCATTTAACTCTATTATTTAATCTTTTGTTGGTACCATGTAATGTCTTGGGTCAAGATAATAATGCAAATCTAATTCTTACCCTTCAACAAATACTTATTATTTGATTAACAACAATATCAACTCTAACATTTAATATGATGTTAGATAACTTGATTTAAAACTACTATTTATGCATCAAGAATTTGAGTACATTTTGAAAAAATGACAAAAATGACTTCCAATTCTTTTTATTATGATAAAAACAAATAATAGATGAAATATCCATCCATGTCTTTTTACATCAATATATTTTATTACATTCAAATAGTTCTACAACATTAGTAACTAGAACAACCGATTCATACCATAAATAATGGAAAATTAGATCAATGCAATGTGGCTAGAGTCTTTGCCCAATGAAGCTCAAATATGACCTTTGTATGAGATCAACCTTTGAAATAAATAGGGTTTTCATCTTGAGATTTCTACAATCAAACACAAGTGCTCAAATTGATTTTGAAAAGACTTGATTAAGTGATAGATGATTCAAAATGGAAATAACTATTATTCTTTTATATCATCCACAAAAAGAACAAGTTGGCCACCAAGAACACTTGCAACTTCGAATTTGAATAATGATCATGGGAAAGGGATACTCCACAAACAATAGCATAAAAATAAACTACTAAAAATAATACGACATATGTGGGAAGTTAGGAGGGAAATGGAGGAAGAGATATCAAGGATCAAGGGTTAGCCATACACAAGACTCAAGTAAATGGCAAGGCATCTATGGTCAAGCAATGAGCATGATAGGATGGGGAAGTTAAACAAATACAATAATGATGTGGGTGATAGGGGGAAGGCATGATAGGATGGAGAAGTACAAAACTCCAACAAGAAGGGAAGAGTGGAGGTGGAAGAATTGACATAGTTAGGAAGGGAAAACACATAGTAGATGAAAACATGGAAGACACACGTATATACCTAATATGTATAGACTTAGATTGACTAGAAATGGGACATGACATTCTCGCCTTTCCCAAAATTTCTTTTCCAAATGAAATTGCAAGTTTAGATGCTCCAAAACATGTGGGACTTCCTACATTGCATCCTCCACTAGAAGATCTTTCCATTGAATCAAGTACTCCTTGGTTCTTCTATTTCTCAGGTTCCTCTCTTGTACATCTATGACTAATTCAAGAATCGTAACTAGTTTATTATCTTCATCAATTAGAGGAAACCCATTCAAGGGTTCTATATTTTTTCTAATGCCTTTTTGAGGCAAGAGAAGTGAAAAAAAGTGTATCTTGCTAATGAGAGCCAATTATGTCCCATTTTATGCCATATTTTATCCTATTTCATATACCTTCATATCCACTTCCACATTCCATTTCTGTTCCATATCATACTATTTCACTATTTTATGTTGCATATGATTAAATATATATAAGTGGTATTTGATAGAGTTTTGGATAAAATATGGGAATTAATGATTGGTTGTCTTTATTAATAAGCATTGTGATTTCAAGCCTTGGAAAATAAAGCTTGCATCATGCAAATCATAGGAACTTCTTGTCACCTCTTATGCAAAAAATCTTCCTGTCATTTTTCGGACAGGAACTTTTGTGGTGGATTTTACTTGTCTTTGTTCAACTACATTTCACAGTTTTCCATTCATATTTTATGTGGGTGATATCAGCCTTTGTGGTGGTGTCAACTACCTCTTTGGTGTTGATTGTGCATTGTTTCATCCAACGGTGGCCTTCCTTCAGCCTTTTCAATAGACGTAATCACACATGGCTATCAAATCCACCACATGCTTTCTGCTGTCACATTGGAGAAATCTTGTTGTTGGTGTTTTTACCCGCATTTTTCATTCACATGGATTCATTCCCAGAAATAGACTTTATGATAACATATATGTTTTCCAGCTGTACGAAGGAGAGTGTGTTTTCCAAATCGCAAGAAGACTAAATATTATACGCTACCAATTTATAGTTTGTTTTTATCAAATAGATCTATGGTTACCAAACCATATTATTTGTATCTTTTAGCTTGTTGGTCGCAGGCCAAAACAAACAAATCTTCATAGGTTGTTATAAGCTGCGCATATATAAGTAGCGCACGACAACAATGAAAGGGGATGTACCATTTTTATAAATAAATAAAACAATACTTTGCATGATCAAATCCATGTAAGAGCAGTGCTTTTTATTTCATCATTCGACAGATTGAGGAGGCAGGGCCCACTGCTTAGAAAGCTGGTGATTTCTGCAATTTATTGTTTTAGTAATGTATGCTTGAGTTTTCATAGCATAATGTTTCATTTCGAATTAGCAGCCAAGTGTGTTTGTTGTTACATTATTACTATTGCAATCTGATTTAGCATTATTTATTATTAAGCGAGATGGTTAAGTTATTTATTCTGTCAAGTTCTCATTCATTCACTAAAATAATTTTAAATAGGGACTTGAAGTTGTACTGTGCAGATTGTTGACAGCTTTTGTCATAGTTCTTGTCGCATTTTCATCAGAAAGGAAAAATAGAAAAGTTAAACCAGATTTTCATTTAGGAAATTTACGTGTGTTCTAGTTGCATTCATCCCCACTTAACTCGCTGCTTTCCTCCCTTTAGGTATACTTCCGCAACACCTCTCACAAATCTACGCCCCCAGATTGACACGTATAGACCAAACTGAAATTCATTATAAAGCGTTAAATCTTTCTTACTATTTGTACCTAGTGTTGGCCTATCACTTGCTTCCATTTGGTAGCTCCAACTCATAGTCCACTTTGCCAATCCTTCTCAAAATTATTTGTCTTGTAGAAACACAAATTAAGATTTTTTGCCCCACTTTCCGTCAATAAATATTTCTTGTATGATTGCAATCTCACAAAAACATGTCTTTGATCTCAATTATTCTCTCAATCCTATGGTAGTTTAAATACATGTTCTATTGGTTTTGATCCCGTTGGAGATTGTTTTCGAGTGAATTTACAATGTTTTGACTTTGTTTGATCATATTATTTTCTCCTAGTACCCTACTATCTACCAAAATGAGATCAATGCAGTTTCAAGCTTCATACCCATACACATCCATGAACGGAATCATCTTGATTGGTATGTGATAGGTGGTGTTATAACAATGCCCATCCAAGTAGAGCCAATAGATCCAAGTCTTCTACTAAAAAATAACATAATTTATGAAGTAACCTTCCACCCATTTGTTTGGCCATTTGTTTGTGGGTGGTAACTAGTATTAGGAGTGAGCTCAGTTCCTGCCAAAGGGAAGAGTTCTTTCGAAAAAAGTCTCATGACACAATGTCTCTATCACTCATGATACTTTTAGGTAATCCATGGAGTTTCATCACTTCCCTCAAGAAAAAAAAGCCATTGTGATGCTTTAAAATATGTAGAGATGACAAATAAATGTGCATACTTCATTAGGATATCCAAAAGAACATATATAAAATCCTTACCTTGGGCTTTAATAAGTATCATGATGAAATCCATCAAGATACTTTCCCATTTTTCTCTGGGATGGGTAAGGGATGCAAAAGACCTATTGGAAAATTTTGTTCTATTTTTTCTTCTAACAAATGATGCATTCTTTGATGTGGTGAAGACATCATTATTCAGTCCCTTCCATGTGAACCTTTCCTTGATCTATTTGTAGGCCTTGAAATAACTAGGGTGGATTGCCAAGGGGTGTCATGAACTACCCATAAAATCTTTCTCTTCATCCTTGATTTTTACACCAAGAAGACTCTTCCCTTATAGAGAATGAGTTTATTGTAGATAGTGTACCTATCATTTGATAACTTCCCTTCCAACACATCACTTGTGAAAGAGTTTTTGACATAATCTATTATGATTTCATTCTTCCAATTTGTGGAGATCAGGGACATGAAACACAAATTTGGCCTTTTGGATACCACACCAACAAAAAATTATTCTTTCATTTCACATATTCAATATAAAAATTGTTGAAGTTGGGAAAAATCAACTCCATAGCTCCCAAGGTTCACCTGCAACCAAACACCTGTCACAAAAAGAGAGAATACCAAAGCTATCCAAAAAAAGCATGAATAATTGATTAATGTGCATCTTCTAATGATTATACAAAAGATAATCCTTATAAAAGGATAATTAACCTAGAAACCCTAGGTGAGGATAAAACAGGATCATGACATGTGTCATCATCCTATAACATGAGACATTAAAAGAACATGACCTAAGTAAGCTTAAGTAATTAGAGGAAAATGAACCTAATAATTAAACAAATAATTAATAAGGAAATACCTTTTACTCTAACAAAATATATTTGATTGGGTTTTTCTCACCCGATTTTGTTGTCATTCATTTAGATCCTTTTGATTGAGAAAATATCTCAAACTATTGTGATCAATTTTGACCATAAATCAACCACCCACCAAGTATTTCTTGAACTTGACTAATGCATTCCTTATCATAGATGGACAAATGTATTTCCATCGCTATGAGATTTTTAATCTCAAAGGAAATTGAGTGCTTGTTCTACATGAGCACAACCATAATTTCTTCTCACGATGCATCACATTCCTGTTGGTATGTGGCGACTGATCATGCTATACTGTATAGCCCATGGTATACTGTACACCTCGGCCCCCCGTCCTTGCCGGGGTCCGGGGGCGACAGCCCCCGAGAAAAATTTTCTTCCTACTTTTTCGCGTGATCACCGGAAAAAGGGAAAAATCAATGGAAAAAGAAAAATCCGATTTTGTAGAACCCTAAAATCTGGAAGCTTCTAAGCTTGGTAAAAAGGGGGTTTGGATGGGTATTACTGTATGATGAAAAATGCGATTATTCGCAAGATTGTAATAAGTTTTTCACTGGATAATAAAAGTATTGGATGGCTGTGGTTTGGTGGATGTAGCCCAGATTGGGTGAACCACGTTAAATTCTGTGTTATGATTTATTCTGTGCATGTTTTAGTTTCTCTGTTTATTATATAAAATCTGCATTTAATTGTTAGATCTGCCATCTCTAACCCTAACAATTCCAATGTGAAAGGAAGAGTGAAATCCAAAATTGCTAACAAAGTACACGAGTTCATTACCTCTCTTAGTTTTTCTAATGCTTCATATTCATTCTCTATCCATGTGAAAGCTATCTTCTTTGTTAATTCAATTAAAGGTGTAACTAGTTGGAAAAACCCTTAACAAATCACCTGCATCAGCTACAAAGGACAATGGATCTTTACAATTGAGTCATATTCCTTGGGGGAGTCCAGTCTTTAATTTATTTAATCCTTTTCATATCCACTTGCACTCCATTTGCATTGATGATGTGACCTGGGCATAATATCTTTGTCACATTGAACTCACACTTTGACTCCTTGGCAAGCAACATTTGTGCTTCCAAAATTCCTAAACCTCAACAATGTGTTGTAGGTGCTCCTCCTATGTTTTGTTTTAGGTAAAAATGTCATGGAAGAATGCAAGGACAAAATTTCTCAATTTCTTTCATAAAATTTGGTTCATACAAGATTGGAAGGTTGTTGAAGCGTTGTTAGATTGAAGAACATAACTAGGAATTCATAATGCTTGTAATGACACCAAAAGGATATCTTGTGAATATCCTCCTCTCAAAATATGTTTTTTTTGTAGCTCAATATGAGATCCATCTTTGAAAAATAAATAGCTTCATGAAGCTCAACTATCAACTCATTAATCTTGGGGATTGGGTGTCAATTTTTGATAGACCTCTTATTCAATGCTTTATAGTTGATGCACGTATTCATTGTGCCATATTTCTTCTTCACCAAAATTACAAAGGGGATTGGAGTTAGGTTTGATCTACACCATTTCTAGCAACGCCTTAATAATTTTTTTGATTTCCTCCTTCTGTCTCATATGGTTGTGACAGGGAGTAGTGAAGATGGGCTTAGTGCCCTCCTCTAAATCAATGATGTGTTCAAAGAATTTTTCTAGTGGTCTCCTTGGGGGAATGCCATTGAATACTTTACTGTGCTTGTCCAAGATGTTCTATACATCTACAAGATATACCTTCTTTCTTTCGACAGGTTTTGTTACAATCACTAGATGCTGAGCTACTATGTGGCTTGCCTGTGATGGAAGATCCTCTCCATTCTCTTGGTTGATACAATCCTTGGTGTTTTATTTTTTATTCCCCATAGTACCACTTTTCTTTTCAATTGAAACTTTATTTACATGGTTTGGAAGTTTTGTGTGATGCATCATAATGTGTGCAACCACTAGATTCCTTGGACCATATTAATGTCTCCTATGCTAAAGATATAGAAGTGCTTCATATCATATCCTATTAGATTATGTAGTTCCCCTCCGTATTCGACCTTTCTTGACATTTGAGTAAGTTTGTTGGATGATTGGTGATATCCCGTTGCTTAATCGTTATTATGTTGTTTAATTGGTATTGTGATTATGTGGTAAATTTAATATTATGAATAACCTTGCTTAATCAGTTTAATTAGATTAAATTGAGTATAAGGTAATTTAAATCAATTTAGAATTAAAAATAAATAATTAAATGAATCAATATTGAGAAATAGAAAGTATATGGGTTGTTGTTAAATAATTAAATTAAAATGTTTTGTATAAAGTATTGTTTTAAATTATATTTAATGACAATTGATAATATTATTATCATTAAGAGGATAATTATTTATATGCGGAAAAGTAATATAAATTTAAATAAATAAAGAAGATATTTTCGAACAAGAGGTAAAAGCAAGTTCAAAGATGGAACAAGTGAGGTTCGTGCACATGCATAGCTCTGAATGGGTTACAAAAAGGAAACTTGTCTTTTTAAGTGATAATTGCTTGATTTTTATCTTGGAAAACTAAACTTTTTCCTTGTTTTTATAATGCTCATTTTTGGAAAAAGAGGGGGGATAGATTTTTGTATCTTCAATATTTTCAATAAGAGATTGTTTCCAAGTGGAAAATTGTGGAAGGTTGATCAAGGTTTTGGGAGGAAAGAATTGTTGCTGCAATAGAGCGATTCTCGACACTACTTCTCCATCTTTGAAATGAAGGAAATCAGGTTGGCCTTCTTCATTCTTTTTTATTTGTACACCATGTATTGCAAATGATATTATTCTGTATTGCCAATTATTCTTGTTTGCTTCCAGACTGTTGGTTCGCATGAAATTGATTTGGCTGCCTTTGCATAGTCCTCAAATCTTTAGTATTTTCTTCAATGAAATTTATGCCTAGCAATATACAGGCTCGTGCAATATAAATGTGGCTTGAGCATTATTCGATTATGTGGGAATCGATTTCTTCATTTACTATGCTTCATTTTGAATTGTTTTTGCTGCTTTTAGGTTGTTGCCATATTAGTGCGAATTGGTGTTTTATTCCTATTGTGTTTACTTCTGTAGCATGCGAACCCCTACGCATTGTCTAAACTTAGAATTCGATGCTATGTAGGCTCCTTTGGGAGATATAATGCAATGAATAAAATAGCAGATTATATGCCCTTAGGCATTCAAATTTTCATTCTCTGTTGATGTTTATGCTGAGAGAATCGGTGTTGCCTCTTTAACAAATAGTTTGTGAACAAATTTCGTATGTGTTTACAAACGTGATATGTGTGTTAACAAACGCGACATGTGTTAACAAACTTCGTATGTGTTTACAAATGCGATATGTGTTAACAAACGCAACATGTGTGAAAAAATTTCATATGTGTTAACAAATTTTGCTATGTATTCTTCCATGCGTGGATTTTGGTATTCTTCTATTATATAGCAGTCTGTAAAATGCAGTGCTGGGAAATATGTATCCTCCATTTGATTTATTGTGTATTTCAATATATATATATATATATATATATATATATATATATATATATATATATATATTGTATGTTAGAGTTCATTGAATGTTAAACTTTTCAGTTATCTACATTAAATTCGAAGCTGTAGCACGAGCCAGTAGTATATTAAATCTGAAATCATATATATGTATATTTATATATATGGATTGTGTGCAGTTAGAGTTTTTAAATGATAATTGCTGTAATTTAAAACAATTTGTTGGCTAATAACAACAATAACCAATTAGTTTGATAATTAGAAGTTTATATTTATCATTATATATATATAGATAATATATGTTTATATATACAGTGTAATATAATTGTGTATTATTACTATTTTGTGACAAATAAGTAGTGATTCTATCATAGTAGCTTTTAATTGGTTTTAATTATAATCATATAGGTCTATGTATATGTATAATTAAATATACTAATTGAGGTGGAAAGTAAGTTGATAGTTTATGAAATTGTTTTATTGAGTAAGTTAATGAATTAGATTACTATTGTAAATTATAGAAAGTGGATTATTTTAAAGTATGATTGTCATTATAGTTGTCCTTGAATTATTGTGTTATGGGATTGTTCTCAATATTTAGAAGCTAATAAAGTAAATAGGATTATATTTAAGTTGGGAAATGTTTATTGATTATGTTAGTTAAATGAATAAGAGAAAATTGATTTATTTGTATTTAGATATTTGGATAGATTTGTTTAAATAAATGGACTAGATTATCCGTGCTTTGAGAGTTTCACTATGTTATTAGTATAATTGTTTTGTAGTGGCAATGCTCTGTTAAGTAATTTAAGGGGATTAAGTTAATGAGTAATCTGAGTTGTGGAAACAATGCCTTTTATGGAATATATCATGGTTGATTTGATTGCTTGTTCGTGTTGATTCATTGGGTTGATTTTTTTATTTGAGTTGTGAATCGGTTGATTACTATTGTTGTCATGGTTGATGATTTTGTTATAGTTGTTCATTAGTTAAATTGTAAGTTGTTAGGTAATTAGTGGTTGGGTATCATGTGAGGAGAAAATTGAGGTCTCCCTTGGATGCCCTGTTGGTTGATTTTTACTTTTGATTTTGAGATCATGTTTTTGTTACCATTTTGATGGGGGGAACCGTTGTGTTAGTAATTTATTAGTCTTCTAGAGGTTAGAGGGGAGTATTGCATTTACTTGCATGAGTTGGTATGGGGGCCAAGGATCAGGTGAGGCTGCTAGGGTAACCCAGGATGGGGGTCGACAACCTAGGAAGATCCGCATTGGGTAACCCATATCAAGACATGAGTGTTTGCATGAGTTTTATGTTGTTTCACCTGGAAGTGGGTGGTTTCATGATTTTGTCACCTTAACAGTGGTTGATCTTTATACTCAGATTGTGTGCATAAGGGTATGTAGCCTTGCACTGTTTACTGGTGGTCATGGTTGGGGAAAGAGTTTAATTACTATTGGCTTTCATGATGAGTTCTTTGTGAACTGTTGTTCTTATATTTGTTCATGCTTATGTGGGTTTTAGCCTTGCACTATGGAAATTGTTTTATTATGGAGATCTTGTGGGAGGTGGTGCATGACTCGTTTTATGTGCATATTTATATGACTTTGCTAGTTTGTGCAAGTTGGCTTACCCAGTTAGTGACTGTGAGTTTTGTTGCTAGTAGGGAGAGTGGCTTCCCATGGGGGCTGGGACCCAAAAGTGGTGCTAGGGTAACTCATTGGAAGTTTCTTAATCTAGTGAAAACACTAATAATTAATTAGGGGGTTTGGTTAGTATCTCATATAAATCCAAATAATGTAGCCTCACTCATGGCTCAAGTGCTCGTTTAGATTTAAGATGAGTGGGAAGGCTTGGAATGGCAAGACCAACTACATTGTGTTCATGAAGGGTATGTTGGTTCCGCATAAGTTAGAATGGGTGTTGGGGATCGGTTGAGGTTGCTAGAGTATCCCAGAATGGGGGATGGTAACCTATGAAGATCCGCATTGGGTAACCCATATTGAACTATGCAATGAAACTCTTCCCTTTAGCAACCTTGTATGCTTTGTTGTTTTTACCCTTGTTTCCATGTACCTCTGGAAGCAGTTGTTCTTTATGTTTTATCTTGTTGCACTTATTTATGGAGTCTTGTTGGCCTTGTCTGCTTGACTGTTTTATGTTGTGGGTCCTTCTTGTCATCTCCTAGCATAGGGGGTGGGCCTTAGAGTCCACATGGTCGGGTGGAACGTGTTATGCACTCCATTGGGTTCCCAGTCGAAGATTGTGTTGCACAGAGTTGTACCATTTGCAATGACTCTAGAGCTTCACTAGATTTGGAGATAGCATTGATGCTATGTATTATGTTCATTTTAGGTTGTATTACTCTATGTAATTGATGTATCATTCCCGATTATGTTGGGAAGCACTATTGTACCATTGTAATATTTGTAACGATGTAAACTCTTGTAATAAATGTGATGTATATATTCTTGGAATTATCATGTGTTCTTAGATGGATGTTTATCATTTATGTAATGTAATGGATGTCTATACATTGTATACTTATTCTATATTATGGTTTAAGATGAATACTTGTGATTAGTTAATCATTGTTGTGGGATTGGGATTATGTTGGGAAGTTTTGCAAGTAATGCAGTCATGTTACCCTAGAGGACTAGCTAGTTAAATGATGTGTTTGTATGGTTTCTTTATTAGTGTTATATGTTAACTTACATTTCATGTTAGGTTTACTTAAAACAAATTGTGCTATTATTGTTAGTTGTTAGTTTTCCTTTGGGGTTTGCATGGCGGGGCGTTACAACTTGGTATTAGAGCCTAGGTTCATACACTGGGCACCTTGGATACATATGAGCCCATTATGTTGGCCTAGTTGCTCATACTCTTGAGTTTGTGTTCTCACCTTTCTGTCATCCTCGCTTAACAACCTGAGTTTGTCCTTAGGTGGTGTTGGTCCAATGGTGTAGAAAACCATTGGAAAGGAGAGGATCCTTGGTGTAGTATGCAATGCACTGATATTCTGCCTATTGGGGATGCATTATGGACCCTTGTGTAGCCTTGTGATGTGTTTCCCAAAGATGTGAGTTTGTGTGTGTGTGGATGTCTATACATTATATACTTATTCTATATTATGGTTTAAGATGAATACTTGTGATTAGTTAATCATTGTTGTGGGATTGGGATTATGTTGGGAAATTTCACAAGTAATGCAGTCATGTTACCCCAGAGGACTAGTTAAATGATGTGTTTGTATGGTTTCTTTATTAGTGTTATATGTTAACTTACGTTTCATGTTAGTTTTACTTTTTTTTTTAAATGTGCTTTTATTGTTAGTTGTTAGTTGTCCTTTGGATTTGTGTGGCGAGGAGTTACAGATTAAGATTAAGTTAGGAGATCTTTCTATTGCATTGGATAGTGAAACTATTAGCTACCATAAAACTAAATTCTTAAAATTTATTTATCTTGAAGCCTCATTTTTTCAACAACCCCTCATCAATGATGTTATGAGTGACACTGGTGTTAATGAGTATTGTCATCCTTTGACATCATAGGGCCCCAAAAATAGAAAATGGATTGTATCTTGGATTTCTATGGATCATGGAAAGAGTTCCTCCCAAGATGGCCTCTTCCCCTTTTGGTTGATCTTCTTCTCCCATCTCTTGTTCATGTTCTTCACTCTAAGGTTTGGGTTTGTCAAAACCTAATTCATCATCAAACCTTACCTCAATGTAGTAAAATTTTCATTTCCCAAGACATCTATGTTTAGGTGACCATGGATCTTAGTAGTTGAAACATAAATTCTTCCTTTTGAATTAATTCTTCACCTCAATGTTTGGTCTTGATTGAAAATTATTAGTCCCTTATACATTTTTGTGAAAGGGATTCTTTGAAATGAAAATTTTGGTTTGGAACTTACTCTTTGGCATCAAAGTCTCTAGTGCCAAAGCCTACTTGATAGAATCATGTATCCTGGTAGGTGGTTCATAATCCTTGACAAAACCCTTAAGATATTTGTTAACCCTTAGATGAAGAGCACATTCAATCTTCTCTTTATGATGTTTGGTACCATCACTAACAATTTCTAAAAATATGATACATAATTCTCCACTGAACCATAGTGTTTGAGACAATTCAAACATTTGAAATAAACTCCAGGATCCTTTTGATGAAACCTCTCAATCAAAAGTTTGTATAATTCATCATATGAGGTGATGGATTTGTGACCTTATGTGATTAGATTGTGGTACTACCACTTATATGTAGTACCCTCTAAATGTAAGGTGGAAAATCAAAATTTTCACCTTCAATCACTATTTTGAGGGAAAAGTATGTTTCTAGATTCTATACCCATGCACAAGTTGAGAATCTATTAGATCCATCATAGGGAGATATTGTCAACCTCCTCAAAATTTCTACACATCAATATAAAATTCTTGCAACCTAGACTCGAGTTTGTAACCATACGAGACTTCATTATGGTCATATAATTGGTGAGTGATATTTCATTTGGATCTCTTTAGGAAGATATTTGTATTCTACATGACAAGCCTTAATATCATCAAATAGTGAGTTATAGGTTTTATGTTCTAAAGCTTCCAACTCCTCATTCAAAAAGGTGGGTCAATTTGGTCTCATAGTTGAAACAAGAACAATACTTTTTGTGTGGCTTTGAGTGGCTTCCAAATTATTAACCTTAGAATCATTTGCTTCAACTATTGGCTGTCTAGGCACATTCATATTACTATCCATTTTGTAGAGAAACTACACCATCATATTAATCATTAGATCAAACTTATTTTTAGTTTGAGAATTTGTGTTATTAGTTACATTTATTATCCTCTCTTTCTACCATACTGTTATGCTTTGTAATAGTTTCTGTAGGAGATGATTGTCTCTACACTCTCTATATATCAACTTTGTTTCTTGATCTTCCTCAAGTGATATCTAGTTGCTCTATCAGTATATTGCATAAAACATACAAAGTTAAAACTTTAAACACATAGGCTAGTCAGATCACCAACTTTGATACCACTATAATATCTTGAATCAAGATAATAATACAAACCTGATTCTTAACCTTCTAGAAACACATTATTTTATTAACAACATTATAAATTATAACATTCAATAAGATCTCAAATAAATTATATTTAAAATGATTTAGTATGCATCAACAATATCATTACATGTTGAACAAAAAATGACAAAAATGACTCCCAATTCTTCGACTTATTATGATGAAAATAAAATAAAATATGAAATCCTAATCTTTGTCTTATTACATCAATGTATTTATCACATTCAAATAGTTTTGTAATGTTAGTAACTACAAAAAAATCACACCAACAACAATGGTAATTTAGATTAATGATATGTATTTGGATCCCTTCAAAACTTGTTTTTCCTACTAATCAAAAACAACAATGATAATTTAGATTAATGATATGTGGTTGGAGTTAACATCTAATGGAGATAAAATATGACCTATGTGTGAGATCATCCTCTGAAATCACTATGGTTTTCATCCTAGTATCCCCGCACTTGAACATAAGTGCTTGAACTAATTATAACAAGAATTGATTAAATGATAGATGATTTAAAATGAAAAAAAAATCTTTTATATCCTTCATAAAAAGAACAGGTTGGCCACCAAGAACTCCTATGAATTTAAATTTGAACAATGATCATGGGTGGGAAAATTTCCACAAATAATGACACCAAAAATAGACTATTATAAATAGTATGCCACATGGGGAAGTTAGGAGGGAAACATTGGCGAAAATATTGGGGATCGACCATACACTAGGCTCAACTAAAGGGTGAGCTGTTGAGGGTTAAGAAATAGGAATGATAGAATGGATAAGTTTAAAAAATATAATAGTAAGGCAAAAAACAAAAGGAATGATAAGATGGAGAAGTTTAAAAATCCAACAGGAAGAAGGGAAGAGTGGAGTTGGAAGAAAATACATACTCGATAAGGGAAAAAAATACAACATATGGAAACAGGGAAATGCACATAGAGACCTAATATGCATAGAATTAGATTAGCTAGAAATGGGACATGACATACCACAACCATCATTGATGCAATTCCCATGATGCACTCTTCCATAGTGATTTTCATATGAAGTTGAAAACCATTATTCTCACCAATTCTTGGATAGCTTTTCTTTACGCCTAATGACAATGACATAAGCAAGGGAAAAAATATCAATTATGATATTGGCATTCCATATATGGCTATGAATAGTCTTGCATCTACTACTAACATTGTTGAATTTGATTTTGATATTAATGGTATATAAAAATTGATGGATACAAATTATCAATGCATGCACTTATATCATCAACAAATAAAATAGATGACAAGCTCATTTTTCAAAAATATTTTACAACAAATGAATTCAAATATAGTTGATATGGCTATTTGAAGAACCCTAATTGCTTTGAACAATATTTTGTCTTTTGTTTATAGATAAATTCAAATTATAAGTGAAAAAAGATAGAAATATGGAAAATTGTATCCTTTTGTTATATTTTTCCCTTTCAATTCTCAACTTGAGAGTATATACGAAAGATATTTTTCATAACTATTTTTTAACAACTCAACTTATTTGTTTGTAACAAATATGTGCATCCAAAAGACCTATTGCTAATAGTGTACATATTTTTTTATTGCATTATCAAGCACAATACACATTTGAAAATCATAAAAACTATTTATTATGACATTAAAATTTGTTTTATATTTATTTTGTTTTGATATAGAGCATAAAATACAAATATTACAAAAATACAATTGAAATGATCTCAACTTGGTTGTTTGCACACCATTGTCACCTTCCTTACAATGTTGTCCTTCATATAGAAGAGTTGATTCCTCCTTATAAGTATAGAGATAACATGGCCAATCAAATACAAACATTAGTTGCAAGGATTGGTGAATAGGCATTTTAAAAACAATGTTGAATGGCTTAAGTTTAAATATGATTAAAAGGTGTGGATGAGCTTAGATATTAAATTTTGTAATCTTCAAATAGAGATCAATTATTTTAGTGTATGGCCATATTCTTTGTACCAATAAATTCATAATATTTACATTGTAAACTATATTTGTAAGGTGAGAATAAGGCCAATGGCACACATGGATATGTTTAGTTTAACTAGCCAACTTAGTATGAAATTCATGTATTTTCTTAAGATATTTACACATGATGGTGATTACTTGGTGCCTAAAGAAAAGTGGCTTTTATGTAGTTTAAGTTTTGGATTTTCCATTGTTTAAGATAATTTGATGTCAACACATCCTTTAGATTCATACATGGAATGTTAACTTTATATTTTGTCAAGTCAAATGTGTCAATTAAAAGTTGAATTATCCTTTATAATAGTGATTAGGGAGACTTATCATCACTATCATCACAATACATCACTGGTCAAGAATATGATAGTTTTGATCAAGAAGATGATTGGTGATTATAAATTTATATTAAAAAAACTCTTACGATTACATAATGAAAAATATGGACTTTGCTTTTGTGTGCAGTGAAATTATGTTTTAAAATAAATGATTTAACTAATAACAACTAAACAAACACAAAATCAAAACAACACTCATATACGGCGTTGAAAACTCAAACTAATGTAGCGAGCCTCCTGTTGAGTAGATTTTCCCATGATTAATCGATTAGATGTGTGATCACTAGAAATTTCAGCAACATAACGACACTCTAGTAAAAATGAGTGATATATTTGATAAAATGGCTAAGTGATGGATATATAGGATATGAGGAAAATGGATGAATGGCTAGGATTGCTTGATGGAGATCAAGGGTTGAGAATGAATGTGATCTCTCAAGTCACAAGATTGTGTCAAGTGGCACAATGAGAGGGATTGGGAGGGAGATTGTACCCATGGGGGTACAAGGGTCATGTGCTTGATGTGATGGGGGGGTTGACCCACTTAATCAAGGGTTAAGTGTGTGCACATGCTTATTGGGTAGGTTAGGTGGGGATTAGAATTAGGATTAGAGGACAAGTGGGAGAGTTAGAGGATGTGACATTTAGAGAGAGGAAAATAGGAATTAAATAATTAGATTTAATTCATATTTAGAGGAAAGGGGATTTGGGGATTAAATAAAATAAATAATGGTATTTATTCAATGTAATGGATGAATGGGATACTATGGTCTAGGATTTAGAGATAATAAAGGAAATAGATTAGGATGAAGGTTGAGATAATTGAATATTAATTAAATAATATGATATTATTTAATTAATATAGAGGATACAAAATTGGTTGAATTAGGGGTAAATTGACAATATGAAAGTGGTCAATTTTCAATGTCTACATTTTTCCCTTCTTTGAGATGGTGTTACGAAGTAGCATCGTTTCAAAGAATATTAAAACAGAGCACCTAGAAGAAGATGGTTAGACTAGGGAAGATGCCCCAGTCACCTAAAGGAGTGACTAGCTGGAAAGATGATTAGAGTGAAGATGAAGAATAGGATTGAGGATGCCCCCTCAAGAGGACATGCGAGTTTAAGAAGAATGTGTGTAGTGAAATTATGATTTAAAACAAATGATTTAACTAATAAAAACCAAACAACTACAAAATCAAAACAACACTCAAATAAGGCGTAGAAAGCTCAAACCAATGTAATGAGCCTCCTTTTGAGTAGATTTTCCCACAATTAGTCAATTGGATGTGTTCTCACTAGATATTTCGATAGCATAACAATGCTCCAATGAAAATGAGTGTGATATTTGATGAAATTGCTTAGTGATGGATATATAGGATAGG
>VDFB02000008.1:26988536-27084391 GCA_007258455.2 Sequoia sempervirens | reverse complement strand
GCTTTAACTCCTAAGGAAAAAGAGAGACAACAAAGGGAAGGAGATAAAAATTAGTAAAATGCTAGAAAAATCAGCCATGATAAAAAGAATATTTACATAGAAAAAAAGCAAATAAGAAAACAAAATTCCTAGGATTGGAAGAGGATAAGTCCGCTAAGAAAGAAGAAATAGAGGTATATGAGCCAAGCAGGTACCCTACTCCAGAATCCTTTACAATAATCAACCAAGATTCTAAACTATGGGGAAGATATGAGTCGAGGCTTCACACCAAAATAGGAAAACAAAAAAACTCTGAAGCCCAAAGGAATCGGATTGCACAATGGCAGATATCTGTGCAAGAAAACATTGATGACTTAGCAGTAGATGTTTCTAATACTCTGTCAATAATTCAAGATATTCAAAAAAAGGTGAATAAAACTGACAAAATTTAGTTATCAGTCTTATAATGAAATAACTACTGTAAGACAGCATAACCAAATTTTAGACACCAAACTAAGCCAATTTCAAAACAGTCAAACCAAAATAAAGGCTAGTCTAGAACTCATCAAAGAAGAACATAGCAACAATAATAATAAGCTGCAAGGTGAATTTAATGATAATAAGGCTATGCTAGATCATGTATTCAATAAATTGGACAAAATAAGAGCCTATGTGAAAAAGATCATAGCTACTTAGGCCAGAAAAGATAGCTTTGAAGAAGAAAGAGGTAAAGCAATCTATCCCAAAACCAAAATTAATCATCCAAAGAAGACTATTTGATGATCCTGAAGAAAAAGCCAATCCCACCAAAAGTAAAGAATCTTTAAAAGCTATTATTGAAAAGAAAGATTGGCTTAAAGAAATAGGAATTACAGAACAAATAGCAGAATCAGTCTTTGCAAAACAAGATGAAAGTTCAAGCTATGAATCATTACATGAAATAGAGTTAGATCTATATCTGAACACAGCAATGAAGATGAAATGGAGATAGACTTGAAAATGAATCTTGATCATGAACCAAAAGCATGGGAATTGTATCCCAAGATAGACATGGATGGTCTAAATGAAGTTAAAAAGGAACCATTAGAAAAAATATCCATCCAAAACAGATGAGACATAACTCAACACACGAGTTTATTCTAAACATTGATAAGCTAATAGACCCATATGATACCATCGATAGTTGGTGTGATACATCAAGAAAATTGTTTGAATCAAAATCCTCTTGGTCTAATCAGCAGAAGGTTCATTATGCATAAAGATAATTTTCTGGAAATCTCAGAGATTGGTGGGAAGGACTAGCAGAATATGGTCCTGAAGTTGAACAAAAATAAATGAAGACATAGAAATTCTGAAAACAGAAAGTATGGGAAGAGAGGATATTGTAGAAGCAGGAATGCCTCAGTTAAAGTTTTGTCTTTTAGATCAGTTTTGTGTTAATAGAGTGAATAAGGTCAAAGAAGCTTCTCAGATTTTGTACAGTTTAAAGTTGAGAAATTTGTCTTTGTTTCATCAGTATGATTTGGTTTTTGAAAAGTATTTGATGGCTGCTAGACTACAAAATGACCATGCTGCAAAGTGATATTATTTGAATTCTCTTCCATGCAGAATAGGTGAATGGAGTGAAACATATGTTTCCAAGAAGAAAAATATGAAGGTAGAACAATGCAGTTTCTCAAAACTAAAAAACTTTGTAGCTTCAAAATTGCAAACTCGATGTTTGATGAAAGTGTAATATCCCTTTCCGCATAGTGAATGTTTAAGAGGAATATAACTAGCCTTTTCTATTCCCGGAGGTTAGAAATAAATTAAACAATAAGGGAATATGAGAATAATTAAATTGAGGCCAAAAAGTTATTTCTCATTCACTAGGCGACCCAACATGGGGGTTAATAAATTAAAAAGAAGCCTAAGTCTACTATTCTGGAAAAGGACAATTTATTAAAATGGAGATAAGATCTTTTTGGGGATCAATGGCTTTTTGAGAAAAAGGATAACAGGCATCGATGGAGTTGAGGAAGCATTCAAAAAATCCATTTTGATTTTATTTCTCTACTCGAGCTATGAAGAAAACTTTCACCAGGACGAAACCCCTGAGCTGAATGGGACGTAAACCCCAAATCTTTGAATGATATATTCTGGAACGTCTGAAATTTTTGTGTAAGATCATTGAGTTAGGTTTGCTGAAGGTGTTTGGGACAAATGGAAGCTAACTGAGCCAATTCTAGAAGGACGTGTTGCCTTGAGTCTGAATCACTGCATGTAGCGGATGATACGTGGCCTGTTTATCAAAGAACAGACACTTGCTGAGTTTCACATGGAGCTTGGAGGTTGATTTATCTATTTGCAGCTGTTGGAGAACTCTCAAAATCAAGGCGTGGCTCCTAAAAGAAATTCTGGGTGCAATATCAAATGTTCTGTATCTCAGACCAGCGTAGTCTCCAGGTTCTCTGTTTGCTTATGCTCTGTTGTTCATTTCTGCAATACTGTATGTAAGGAGTTCCATTAGTTGTTCTAAGTTAATTTCTATGCATGTTCTCGGGCTGCACTATAAATCTGGGCGATTCTCAAGTCAAATAAATTGTAATGAAAATTCAGAGAAAGTTCTTGATTACGTGCCTTTTCATTTTATGAAGTTGTTCATTATTCCTGCAATATTCTGAGTGTTTTTTTGTAAAGCATAACCTCTATTAAACTGGAAATTTTCAAAAACTCTTCATACTTCCGGGAAAGTATATTAAAGTGGTATCAGAGCTGGTAATCTTGCCAGCCTGTTGGGGTTTCTGCATTGCATGTCAATTTGAAGGATACCCAAATGATTGCATGTTTCTTTTTGATCAGTTGGTGAAAGTGGGTTATTGCATGTCAGTTGATTTGATTCTATACACTCTAGAGAGGTAGGATCACACGGATATTTCACCAGAAGCAAGTCAGGACAGCAAGAAGAAGGGCCTGATTTTATCCCAGCTGAAGCTGAGATGGGTGAAAGAAGAGGTGAAAGCCCGCCAAGGGATTTGAATAATCAGCTTGATAATTTCTTGACCACCTTTGCCCAACAGCAGCAGCAAATGCTACAACAATTTCAGGATCATATGATCACAGCCATGGGTCAAATGAGAGGGGACCATGCAAGATCGAGAAGATCAGGTAGTGATCATAGCAGAAGCGATGTTGGACAAGGAAATCAGGGTAGAGCAGCCTCTAATGCTGTTAGGACAACAAGCACAAGGTCTGATTGGCCTCTACATCCTACCTTTGTGCCTAGGCAAACTGAAGAAGAAGCCATTTCGGAGTTGGAGGAAGAGACACACATCACGGATGATGTTATGGTGGCCTACAATGAGTACCGAGCTCTTCCACCTGAGGTGAGACAACTAATTAATCTGAATCAGTTTATGAACCAGCGGAAAGATAAAGCCAGATTCAGATTGAAAAGGCAAGACAGGGGACTCAAAAGACAAACCAGTCAAAGCACTCAACCCAAGGAATAAAAGGAAGCATTGAATAAGGTTCCTTTCCCGACCTTCAATGGAAGCAAGAAGATAAGTGCCAGATCATGGGTGCATAAATTTGACACATTCTTGTCTTTGTAACCGATGGAGGAAGATAAGGCTATACAATTTGCTACGATGCATCTAGAGGGTGTAGCATATGACTGGTGGCACCATGGGTTGGTATCACAGGATCATGCCTTGATATGTTCATATGAGGAGCTTGTCAATAAACTGATAGCATGTTTTGACCGGAAGGATGTTGAGGTCTATTACAGGGATTTAGCTCAATTGAAGCAGGTTGGTCATGTTGAGGCCTACATCAATGAGTTCCGAAAAATAGCAGTCATGGTTCCTGATATGACTGAAAGGCGAGTTACTATGTTGTTTGTCGAGGGTTTGAGTGACAGATTGAGGGGTTTAGTAAAGGCTCATAAGCCTAGTACACTACATGACGCCATTGGTCTAGCCCTTGACTTGGAGACTACACCTCCCTTCCAACCTCAAAGAAAGACTTTCGGTGGATTTTCATCAAAACAAAAGAGTTTCAATCAGCAAAACAACACCACACCGAAATCTGATCAGGAATCCAGAAATGAACTGCGCAAGAAAAAGTTATGCTTCACCTACAAGGAGCCATTGGAGCCTGGCCACTGTTGCCTTGGGAAAGGCAAGGTTCACTTGATTGAAGTCATCTCAAATGATGAAGAGCAGGATTATCAGGAGACTGGTACTAGAGATGACGGTGTATAGGAGGAGCAGCCTCCACAAGTAGAGTTGGATGATTCTGGAGCTAAGGAGACTCCCAAAGCACCATAGCCTCATTATCGGGAGTCCCTAGACTTCATCCATTCCGTTTGAGAGGTGTCCTTAAAGGACAACACATGGTCTGCTTGGTGGACAGTGGAGCCACACACAATTTCATCGATGAGGATCTAGTGGTGACATGTGGGCTACAGGTTGGGTTTTCGAGATTTAATGTGACTGTAGCAGATGGGTTTTAGTTGAGTTGCACTAGGATGGTTTCCCAGCTTAGCATCCAGATCGGAGAATACACCTTGACTGATAACTTCTATGTATTGAGTATTGGTAATATTGATGCAGTTTTGGGTTTGCAGTGGTTGCTGTCACTTGGGAGGTACATTCAAGACTCTCGCAAAATGGAGTTAGAACTTATGGTTGATGATAAAAAGATTGTGTTGAAAGCTATGCCTGACGGTGGTCCTCAAGTAGTGTCAGCCGATGGAGGCTTAATTAAGACATGGAGAGGTGGATTGCACAGCACAATGCTTTGTTTATGCCAAGCCTACCTTCAACAGCGAACCACACTATCATGTTGACATCCAAACAATGCTAGATAAGCATGGGGTAGTATTTGGAGACATTCCTCCAGGATGACCACCTGATTGCGGGTTTGAGCACGTCATTAAGCTTGAGGAAGGGGCTAAACCAGTTATAACTACGCCCTATCAACACCCGCGCCATTTTAAGGAGGAGATTGAGAATACAATCAAGGAGCTTCTGAGCATGGGACACATTCAACCCAGTTCTAGTCCGTTTTCCTCGTCAGTTATTCTAGTGAAAAAGGATGGGACTATGCGCATGTGCATGGACTACAGGTCCTTGAATAAGAAGACAATAAAGAACAAATATCCTATTCCTAGGATCGACGAGCTGCTTGATGAGTTAAATGGGGCCGTGTTCTCCAAGATTGATCTTCGCTCGGGTTATCATCAAATACGAGTCCAAGAAGAACATATTCATAAAATTGCCTTTCGTTGTCACTTCGGACATTTTGAATTCCTGGTCATGCCATTCAAACTCACAAATGCACCAGCCACATTCCAGTCGTGCATGAATCACACATTCCATGAGCAGTTACGGAAATTTGTCTTGGTTTTCTTCGACGACATCTTGATATACAACAGGACATGGGATTATCACCTACATCATTTTGATGCAGTGTTGAGTATCATGGAGGCTCAATTGCTTTACGTGAAAGCTTCCAAATGTGAGTTTGGGATGACTGAGATACTCTATCTCGAACATGTGATTGGGGCTAATGGTGTGAAAGTACACCAAGAGAAAATACAAGTGATTCTGGACTGGCCGCCACCGAAGAACATATTAGAGTTGAGAAGCTTCTTGGGTTTGTGCTCTTACTACAAGAGATTTGTGAGAGGTTTCTCACAGTTGGCGTCATCTTTGACAGACTTTAATAAAAAAGGTGCATTTCTTTGGTCTGAGGAGGCACAGGTAACATTTGACAAGCTCAAGGAGGTCATGAGCTCATGTCCAGTTTTAGCATTGCCAGACTTTACACAGCCGTTTGTCTTGGAGTGTGATGCATCAGGTCAAGGAGTTGGTGCAGTTCTAATGTACAATCGACATCCAATTGCATACGAGAGAAGAAAGCTGAGGGACACTGAGAGACTGTACTCCACATATGATAAGGAGATGCTAGCGATTATGCATGCGCTAGCTAAGTTCAAGCAATACTTAGTGGGGACTAAATTTGTGGTCAGGACTTATCACAACAGTCTCAAATGTTCTCTGGAACATAAGGACTTGAACAAGCAGCAGCAAAAGAGGGTGAGCAAGATTCAGGCAAACAACTTCAATGTGGAGTATATTAAGGGAAAGAAGAATATTGTTGTCAATGCTCTTTCCAAAAAACCAACACTTTGCTCTCTCATTGAGATTTCAGCTAATTGGAAATCTCAATTAGTGCAGAATACACCAAAAATACTTTTGCTTATGATTTGATTGATGATCGGATATAGGATGACAGATATTTAGTAGTCAATGATATCATTTATTATAAGAACAGAATTTATCTTGTGCCAGGATCGAAGTTGAAGGCTGGGATTTTGAGGGCTCTGCATGATACCCCCCTAGTAGGACATCCAAGTTTCTTCAAAACTTATCGTCAGATTCATGAGAGGTTCACCTAGAAGGGATTGAAGGATGATGTGTTACAGCATGTTAGAGAGTGCCTGGCTTGTCAATAGAACAAGTCACAACACACATTCCCTATAGGTCTTCTACAGCCATTGTCGATATCTGAATAGAAGTGGGAAGGAATATCCATGGACTTTATCAAAGGATTTCCATGTGTTCAGGGGAGAGAGTGCATATTTGTAGTTGTGGATAGACTGACAAAATATGCCCATTTCTTTGTTGTATCTACCGATTATACCGCACTTCAAGTGGCAGAATTATTCTTTAGAGAGGTATTCAGGTTACATGTACTCCCCAAAACGATCATCAGTGATCGTGACAACAGATTTCTAAGTATGTTTTGGCAGGAGTTGTTCCAATTGGCAGGTACAGATTTGACACCAAGCACAAGCTACCATCCTCAAACCGATGGTCAAACGGAGATAGTAAATAAATGGATTGAGGGCTATTTGCAGAATTATATTTCGGGGCAGCAACGTGCTTGGATCAGGTGGTTGTATTTAGGGGAGTATTGTTACAATACCTCCTACCACATGTCAATTGGCATGTCCCCTTTCAAGGCCTTATACGGGTATGATGCCTTATCATTTGTAGATTTGGCCTTTGATGACAGCATGGTCCCTCGGGCCAAGGAGACAATGTAAGACCATCAAGATATTCTCAAGGCATTGAAGGGAAATCTCCAACACATGCAGAATCAACAGAAAATGTATGCTGACAGGCACCAAGTTGAGAGATTATTTGAGGTTAGGGACTTAGTTTTCCTACGCTTGCAGCCATACCGGCAATCTTCATTGAAGAAAAGTGGTGCAAAAAAACTTAAGCCACGCTTTTATGGGCCCTATAGGATAGTGAGGAGAATTGCGAGGTTGCATACAAATTGGAGCTTCCTAAGAGCGGTAAAATCCACAATGTCTTCCATGTTTCTTGCCTCAAGAAGGCATTGGGTCAGCAGGTTGTGACATCTCCTGAGCTTCCTCCATTTGATGAAGAAGGGGATTTGGTGTTAGTTCCCGAAGGCATTGCTGATTCGAGAGAGGAAGCTAAGAAACAAAGTGATTTGAGAATACCTAATTAAATGGAAAGATTTACCAATTGAGGATGCAATATGGGAAGGGGAAGAGATCCTATAGCAACCTAATATGTGATTGTTGGAGGACCAGCAATCTCGGGAAGGGAGGACTCTAATGTCCCTTTCTGCATAGTGAATGTTTAAGAGGAATATTTCTAGCCTTTTCTATTCCCGAAGGTTAGAAATAAATCAAACAATAAGGGAATACCTGATTAAATGGAAAGATTTACCAATTGAGGATGCAATATGGGAAGGGGAAGAGATCCTACAACAACCTAATATGTGATTGTTGGAGGACCAGCAATCTCGGGAAGGGAGGACTGTAATGTCCCTTTCTGCATAGTGAATGTTTAAGAGGAATATTTCTAGCCTTTTGAAATATTGCCCATTAATTTTTTCCAAAATTAACATTCAAATCAGCAACCAAACACTGATTAGCGTTAGCTCCAAAATGTAAACCAGCAAAAAAGATAACTCTAACCAAGAATGTTCACCAAGATCCCAATGTGGGCGAGGTGATAGCATATGGTCAGAGGATCGTTAGGCATAAACAGAGCAAAATACAATTCATCTGCTGGTGCAGGCATCCACGGGTGGGAATACTCCACTTATTCAGTGGGTGAGTTTACAACAATTATTAGGCGGCAAGCCAGCCTTTAAATCCACTCTTCCACTTATTAACGTGGGGGGAATACTGTCCACACAACCACTTATTTTGTGGGGGGAATTTACAATCAAGAAAGATGTTTATTCTAAAACTCAACCACTCAATTGTGGGAGTGTAATCAAGTATAAATTGCAGCAATAAAATGAAATAGCTGTTAGTACTACTAACTAGCTTTACAATGAATAGAAATAGCTGCAAATAAGAGAGATAAGCTTCTAGAATGTTCTTTATCCACACTGGCGGTAAACCATCCAAGGGTTACATATATGAGAGATTAATCATAAGATTTTGCAGCTAATTAAATGACTGGAACAGTACTACTGTTTACAGTCTTATAATGATAAACAACTGCAATTTTCAAGTGTTATTACAATCTTTACAAAGCACAATGAAATAGAAGATTTTTCCACTTGATATCCTCTCAATTAATGAAGCTTAAAACCAAAATCAGAATACTGAAGCAAACTGATATAAAAATCAGCAATCTGGAAATGATTATCAGCAAACTGAAAACACATAAAAATAATCACAACTCCTTCACAATACCTCCAGAAGATGAAATATAGCTTGCAAAAGCTCTTGAGAAGGTTGGCGCCCAATTCACAATGATAAAATAGCATCTAAACTCAACCATTAATTTATGCACGAATCCCAATGCTCTCCAAAAAGGTACGGCCTCCTTGCAAGGGCGATTTTGCTTAATAAAATCTGAAACTTGGAATTAAATTTTGATAACCTCCAAATATGGTCGCCTCTATTATAGAAATGCAATGATCAAATACCCAGAACCAAATAAAATTCATACTAAAAGCTGTATACAAAAATCACTTTCAGCCATGATAAACCAG
Organism: Sequoia sempervirens; assembly: GCA_007258455.2. Lineage (NCBI taxonomy): Eukaryota > Viridiplantae > Streptophyta > Pinopsida > Cupressales > Cupressaceae > Sequoia > Sequoia sempervirens. Next base: position 27,075,373 of record VDFB02000008.1, on the reverse strand, counting down.
CAACATAAAAACTGGAAATATCACACCAAAACTCCGCAATAATGCTCAATATGTACTTCCGGATGAAGCACACTCTCAATCCACCACCTAGGGAACCATAGTTGTAGGCCCGAAGAATGGAGTAAATTTGCTAAGCTTTCCCTTAGCCGGATTCTGGATTCATTCAGCAGCGTAACTTTGCTCTCAAAAATATGCATAATCAGCTCTTCAAACAGCAGCAATATATAAACTTCAATTGGCAAATGAAGCAACAAGAACTCTTCAAATTCCAAGAAGTTGAATCACTTCAACTTCCAAAAGGGATGCCACCTTTTTGCATTTTACTTTTTGAAATAATATAATATTACTCAACCTCCTTTTCACTTTGCAACAATAAAGCATTTAATAAATTATTAAATGCACAATTGACCCCTTAATGGCCCCTCTTTTAAAACAACATGAAGTTATTACTCCTAGGCGTGGGGTACAACTGAGAAACATGAAATTTGACTAAGTATAAAAACTCAGTCCATGGAGATAACCAAAACCAATGCCAATACTGAAACTGATGGATAGCAAGATGACTTGAGTTGAGCTGCTAATGATGCTACTGCCAATTTAGACTTACTAAAAATAGCCAACTGCTATAAATAGTAAGTTCACATCAAAACAATAGATAGCCAAACTGAACACTGACTTGCAAAGGATTGAACTGCTGCTAGACAGATACTGCCAAAAGATAGACTTGCTAAAAATAGCAACTGCTATAAATAGAAAGTCTGCACAACATCCTCTGAACGCCAACTGAGCAATATCTGAAAGATAAAACCCTAATTTTCCACCTCAGCTTAGCCTACGGATTTCCGGAAATAGGCGAAATCCTATTGAAGAGTGTAGGGCCAAAATGGGGACATTACACCTTTTCTATTCCCGAAGGTTAGAAATAAATCAAACAATAGCCTTTTCGAGAATACGTGATTAAATGGAAAGATTTACCAATTGAGGATGCAATATGGGAAGGGGAAGAGATCCTACAGCAACCTAATATGTGATTGTTGGAGGACCAGCAATCTCGGGAAGGGAGGACTGTAATGTCCCTTTCTGCATAGTGAATGTTTAAGAGGAATATTTCTAGCCTTTTCTATTCCCGAAGGTTAGAAATAAATCAAACAATAAGGGAATATGAGAATAATTAAATTGAGGCCAAAAAGTTATAATTCCATTTAATTTTATTTAATTATTCATTATGACTAAAAGTGGGGCCACTTTAAGTGACAACTTCTCATTCACTAGGTGACTCAACATGGGGGTTAATAAATTAAAAAGAAGCCTAAGTCTATTATTCTGGAAAAGGATGATTTATTAAAATGGAGATAAGATCTTTTTGGGGATCAATGGTTGAGAAAAAGGATAAGATGCATCAATGGAGTTGAGGAAGCATTCAGAAAATCCACTATGATTTTATTTCTCTACTCGAGCTATGAAGAAAACTTTCACTAGGACGAAACCCCTGAGCTGAATGGGATGAAAACCCCAAATCTTTGAATGATATATTCTGGAACGTCTGAAATTTCTCTGTAAGATCATTGAGTAAGGTTTGCTGAAGGTGTTTGGGACGAATGGAAGCTAACTGAGCCAATTCTGGAAGGACGTGTTGCCTTGAGGCTGAATTGCTGCATGTAGTGGATGATACGTGGCCTGTTTCTCAAAGAACAGACACTTGCTGAGTTTCACACGGAGCTTGGAGGTTGATTTATGTATTTGCAGCTGTTGGAGGGCTCTCAAAATCAAGGTGTGGCTCCTAAAAGAAGTTCTGGGTGCAATATCAAATGTTCTGTATCTCAGACCAGCGTAGTCTCCAGGTTCTCTGTTTGCTTATGCTCTGTTGTTCATTTCTGCAATACTGTATGTAAAGAGTTCCATTAGTTGTTACTAGGCGTCTATGATAGTCTTGTCATTCTGAGTTAATTTCTATGCATGTTCTCAGGCTGGACTATAAATCTGGGCGATTCTCAAGTCAAATAAATTGTAATGAAAATTCAGAGAAAGTTCTTAATTACGTGCCTTTTCATTTTATGAAGTTGTTCATTATTCCTGCAATATTCTGAGTGTTTTTTTGTAAAGCATAACCTCTATTAAACTGGAAAATTCCAAAAACTCTTCATACTTCCAGGAAAGTATATTACAGAAAGCTATAGACAACAATATTGCAGATTAAAACTCCACCTGTAACCTCAAAGAATTCTGTAATCATTCAACTAATGAAGAATTTACTGAGTTTGAAGAATTGAAACTGTTTCGAAAACATTGTTCTTGCAAAAAACCTGCTAAAACTAAATCTTTTACAAAAGAAGCAAAATTCACAGGAGCCAGAGGTTTTAGCAATCCTAGAGATCCTAGAAAATTCAGAAGAAAATAAAGAATTTCTCCAATTCACAAGAGAATCTTTTAAAAATTGGGATTTAAACCTCCTCCATGCGTTCTTAGGAAGATACCTGCTCCTAAAAAGGCACCAAAGCATGTTAAATGCTATATCTGCCAGGGACCTCATGACGCCACTGATTGCCCTTGGAAAAATGAACATTTTCCTCAAGAATATGCAGTATTCCGACAAAGTGAATCCATACAGAACTGGGATATTTCATCCTCAATTCAAACATATCAGGATCTAAAAACTCAATATTTTGGACTAATAGAAGTGGTAGAATCATATAATATGGTGAAAGATAAACAAAAGAAAAAATATTCATCTTCTGATGATTTATCTAGTAATGAATATGAAGACTTCATAGAAACACTTTTAAAAGAAAATTTGAAAAAAGTACCAAAGAAATTAGAGGTTGAACAAAACAAAAATTCATACAAAGATTCTGCCACAAGAGAAGAAAGAAAAATTCAGGGCAAGAAACACCTTCAAAGGCTAACAGAGTTGAAGGCAAAAAAGGAACAGATCCAGAAAGAACTCAGAGAATATGCCAAGAAGAATTCTGGATATAAACGAACTCCATGGCAGGTGAAAACTGAAAAGTAAACCATCTGTTAGCAGAAGGAGGAAAGAACATCATAAAAGGTATGATCATGGTTCTAGTGAAGATTATGATGAAAATACTGTGACATTCAAAAAGCTAGATATGCTTATGGATGGTACTGCTAGAATAAAAAGAATGGCTACAGAACAACAGAAACAAATTTAGCAACTCAATTCCTTAGTTAAAGAAATCAAAACAATATTGTTCTAGGCAGATAAGAAATCTACTAGTGAATCTTCATCTCAGTCAGAAGAGGAAGAAAGCCTCAGCTATTTGTCTAGTAAATAACAGTGAGTGTATTAGAATAAGTTTGCTCTTTTCTGAATATAAAGCTCCTGATTTTTATGCCTTTATAGACTGCAGAAAAGGAATAGATCTGAAAGAACTCAGAGAATATGCCAAAAAGAATTCTGGATATAAACCAGCTCCATGGCAGGTGAAAAGTAAACCGTCTTCTAGCAGAAGAAAGAACATCATAAAAGGTATGATCATAGTTCTAGTGAAGATCATGATGAAAATATTGTGACTTTCAAAAAAGCTAGATATGCTTATGGATGATACTGCTAGAATAAAAAGAATGGTTACAGAACAACAGAAACAAATTAAGCAACTCAATTTCTCAAATGAAGAAATCAAAAAGATATTGTTCCAGGCAGATAAGAAATTTACTAGTGAATCTTCATCTAAGTTAGAAAAGGCAGAAAGCCTCGGCAATTTGTCTAGTAAATAACAGTCTGTATATTAGCTATGTTCCAGTTTGTTCAAACTTCATATAACCTTGATTGTCCGGGTACGATCCATTTCGGGTCTAGATACTGGTCTGGTGAAGGTGGGGGTGCGGTGAGGGTTCGGGATTTGCCCTATGGATTCATCTCAGAGAACCCGAAAGAACCTGCAACATTTTTTGTTGTTTTTTCTTCACATTAAGTCACAGGGTTCACTGATTTTAATCCCTGATTGGTTCTTAACAAGGTGTTCGCGGGGGTGTTTGAAGACTGCTCACATGGGTTCTGACAAGGGTGTGGCATGCATACTTTCAGCTCCATTCTATTCTCCACTCATCCGGTATACAAAATCTATACACATCTTATGATTTCTATTTATAATCCAATAGTCATAAATTATTTTGAAGCAAAGCACACTGCTCTAGAACTTGAATCGAAACAGCAAAAATTAAATTATTTTCTTTTTGTTTATTGTTGTCAACCCATATTTCCCCTCCAAATTTGAAAACCTTGTCATATTCAATCTCAGTAATTAAATATTTTTTGCTATTGCAAATGCAAATGGTATTTAACCTCTTAAAAATCTTATATACCCTAATAAGGCTGATTCAATTAAAATAAAACATAAAAAATAGGTTTTCCATTTTGAATAAAGCTCACAATTTTTTATTTTTTATTTTTCTTCCTCTAAGACCTAATTAATTGGCTAAAATTAAAATACTAAACAGAATAAATTTTCAATAAATAGAACAACTTCAAACAGAAAAATGTATAACGAAATAATTAATATATCAATATTAATATTTATATTATTGATGTTAAAAATTAATTTTAATATAATTATAATGTATTTATATTATTGATGTTAAAAATTAATTTTAATATAATTATAATGTATTTATATTATATTGACATAATTATAATGGAAAACCTAATTAGAATGTTGACATAATTATTATAATAATGTTATATAAATATAATTTATTATTAATATTATATATCTATACATATGGATGTTAATCATGTGTACTCTTCTAACTTAAACAATTTCAATACTATGGCAACAACAGGTGGGGCAAGGCAACGAACAGGTGGTCGGAATGTTGCAGGAAACTCTGCCAGAGCTCAAAAGGGTTTTCATTCCAATCGGCAGGCTGATGTGGATGGTATTTGGAAGCCGGAAAGGTGGGATAGGTCTCGGCAAGAAGGTCAATATGAGCAAAGGCAAGGCAGTGGCTTTCAAGGTTCTCAAAAACAATCCAGAGGTCCGAGGGAGTTTAGGGGTAGTTCTGGAAGAAACGGCTATAAAAACATTGCTTTTCGAAGGCCTTAGCCAAATGATTACCAGCGCACGGGTAGAGGCGGCCCTGGTAAATGGATTCGAATAGGGTAAGAGGACAAAACCCTAATCGTGGGAACGGTGGCCTAAAGACTGTTTGGCAGTGCAAGCGGTCTAACGAGGAATGGGAGGATACGAGGGAAGATATCTCTACAGTCGTCTGGTTCAAATCGTAAGGCTCAGGGTGTTGGTTTGAAAAAAGGTAGGATCTCCTTGGTTGTAAGCCCTAATAAATTGCACTCTGAGATCTTAAGGTTAGAGAATCTTGGGTTATTCGCTAAATGGTTTGGGGATAATTTGAATTGGGATTATCTAATAAAGTGGTGGAGGGAGAAATGGGGCTCCGATCTTCACTTTAAAATCCTGCAAAATGGTTTTTTTTTGGTCATTTGTCCGACGAGGATCATTAGGGATGAAATTGTAGATGGAAATTGGGTTTTGGATGGATGTGGCTTTTATTTAAGGCGTTGGAAGGTAGGCTTTAATCCTTCAAAACATGAAATGGAAATCATGCAAGATTGGTACAAACTTCCCAATCTGCCATCTGAATATTGGGATCTAAGTATTCTGGAAGAGATTGGCAATAGGTTGGGGACCTATGTTTGCGTTGAGGAAAGGAAACCCTAAGGAAGTTGTTACATATGTAAGGTTGTGTGTAGAAAACAAACCGGATCGTTGCATTTGGGATGAAATAGAACTCATCTTCGATTATGGTTGTTGGGTTCAAAAACTGATTCTAGATTCCAACCCGAGATCTGGGTTGGTGAAACCCTTAGGGTGCAGAGCGACAAGAAATAAAGTTGGTAAGGCGACTCAAGGTGATGGCTCAAAAAAGGTGGTGATTTTGAAGCAGGAGGCTTTGGTGACGGTGACAAATCCCAAGAAAGAGTCGGTTATGGTCTCGATTGCTCTTGCGGTGCCGGTCTTTCAAGGAGCTACTAATATGGAGATAACTTCCCCTCTGGTGGAGAAGAAAAAGGAAGGGAAACAAGCTTCTCAAGAGATAGAGGATAAAGCTTTGGAAGAGCCTGGTAAGGAAACAACTCTAGTGGGGAAAATTTCAGAGGTTTTGGAGATCTTGGGTGAGGACTGTAGGAATGTAGAGCTCAACGCTTTGATTTCAGTAGGTAAGGAGTTGGTAGAATTAGCAGAGGCAACCAAATTGCACTCTTCAGAGCAGGGGATAGACGAACTAGTTGAAGACTTGGAAAATGTGGAAGTTCAGGATGATGGTGATCTTCAGGGTGATTTAGAGGAGATGCAGCCGAGTAAAAAGAGGAAAATGGCTCAAGATTTGGAGGCTGCTAAGGTGAAGTTAGGGATTTGTCAGAAAGAGATGGTTAAATCCTCTCTAGACTGTAGTGAAGGTAAAAAGAGGGGAAGGATTTTGAATCAGGAAAAGCTAAAATGGGTAGGTGAGGCCTGTGGTCAAAAGAAGCTCGACTCAATGATGAAAGTAGGGAAGAGTGATGCTCTCCCCAAACAGCAATGAAACTCTTAATGTGGAATGTTAGGGGCTTAAACGCCCCTAACAAATGGTGTCTGGTCAAGCACCTTTTGGAGAAAAGCTTAGTGGATGTAAGTTTGTTGCAGCAAACCAAATTAGGTGTGCAAGAGCTAGTCAAGTTCGGTAATAAGGTTAAGCGCTAGAAGGTCTTTGGGGCTGGTGCAGAGGGTGCGTTTGATGGCCTCCTTATTTTATGGAAACCTCAATCGATGTTGGTGGAGGAAATCTCTCAGAGCAAATCATGGATCGTGTGTAGGGTAAGAAGCTTAATTTCCAATTTGCAGTTTCTCCTCATTAATGTCTACAGACCGGCATCATGTGTGCAGAAACGGAATGTCTGGCGAGAATTGGACCAGATTCTCAATTCTTCGCAGACAGAGTTTTTTATAATTGGGGGCGATTTCAATGCTATTCTCACGTCTGAAGATAAACAAGGTGGGGTGCGTTCAGTGCTCCAATCTCAAGCTGATTTTTGTAATTTTGTTGAAAGAAATATGTTAATTGAAGTTCAAACTGCCAATGGTCGTGTCACTTGGACAACCCGAAGGAAAGGTTTCTGTAATATTGCGAAGAAGCTTGACAAATATTTCTTTAAAGGTGATTTGGGTCGCTTTCCCTTCCTTCTGGATAGTAAAATCTTAGCCGGCCCGAGTTCAACTCATTTTCCAGTTCAATTACTAATTTTGGGGAAAGGGGCCCTGAACGGTGCCCTTTTAAATTTGAAATGATGTGGTTCAAGGACCAAAATCTACTAGCCTTAATCAGTAAATGGTGGTCAGACTGCTGCCCAAGGGGAACAAAAATGTTCAATGTTGTCACAAAGTTTAAATTTGTCAAACAACAATTAAAAATGTGGAATAAGGAATGTTTCAAGAACATTTTTCAGGAGAGATTGAAAGTTGAATCTGCATTGGAGGATCTTCATGAAGAGGTTTTAAGGATGGGAATGTATGACTGTCATTTTGAAAAGGAGAAAGAGTTATCCAAGCAATCGAATGATCTTCTTTCAAAGGAAGAAATCTTCTGGCGACAGAAATCAAGGGAAACTTGGCTTAAGGCTGGAGATAGAAATACGAAATTTTTCCATAATTCTACAAAGGTTCGTAGGGTTGTTAATCGTATTTCCAGTATTAAATCAGTAAATGGGATCTTATTGGAAGATCCGCAGGAGAGTAAGCTTTTAGGTGTGGAATATTTTCAGAATTTGCTAAATGATTGGGAGGGTTCTATTTGGACAGCTCAAAATGAGATTATCAGTTGCATTCCAAGGTTGCTTTCGGACGCACAAAGGCAGGCCTTAAATTCAAAATTCTCCATGGAGGAAATCAAAGTTGTTGTGTTTCAATTGCATCCGAAGAAGGAGCCTGGGCCGGAAGGTTTTCCGGCTGCTTTCTATCAAAGATGCTGGGATTTTGTGGGAGAAGAGATCTTTGAGGCGATTGAAGATTCAAGGAGTTCCGAGAAAATTCTCAAAGAGGTGAACAATATGCTTATAGCGTTGTTTCCTAAAAAAGAGAAACCGGAGTTGTGGGATGACTTTCGGCCAATATCACTGTGTAATACGCTGTATAAGATTTTGGCAAAGGCGGTGGGAACCAATTTAAACTTATTTTTCCCTCTATCATCTCGGAGGAACAGACGGGGTTCATGCCTGGTAGGCCTATTCTGGATGGAGTAATTATAGCATAGGAAGTTATTCACTCTGTTCAAAAGACTAAGAAACCAACCATGCTTCTAAAACTAGACATTAAAAAAGCTTATGATAGGGTAAATTGGAGGTTTTTGTTTAAAGTTTTGGAAGCCTTTGGTTTTCAAAAGGAATGGCTAGATTGGATCTTTGGGTGGATTGCTAGCCCCAGGTATTTAGTTTTAGTTAATGCTACTCCTAAAGGTTTTTTCGGTGCATCGCGGGGTTTCAGACAAGGAGACCCTTTATCTCCCTTTCTTTTCATAATTATGGCAGAGGTTCTTGGTAGGTCTTCGGAGAGAGCGAGAAGTGTTGGTTGGATTGAAGGGTTGCAGGTTACCAGTAGTCTTGCATCAGTTACTCATCAGCAATTTGCAAACAACACAATGTTGTTTGGTAAGGCATCGGTGAGGAAAGCTCGTAGATTTAAAAGGATTTTGGATAATTACAAAAGGGTGTCCGGTCAAGAAATAAATTTCAGGAAGGTTAACAATGTTAAAGTCTGTTATCGCCGCTCTGCCAACATACATGTTATCTCGTCTTCCTCTTTCGAAGGGTTCGAGTAAAGCTTTAAACAGGTTGATGAAGGATTTCTTCTAGAAAGGGAACTTTGACCAGAAAAATTTTCTGCTAATAGAATGGAAAAAGGTCTGTGAAAAAAGGGAAGAGGATGGTGCGGGGCTAAAGAATTTGCTCATTCAAAACAAGGTGTTGGGCACCAAATTGGTCTGGGCAATCTACCCCAAACCTGAGCTTAAGTGGGTAAAGATATTAAAGGCAAAGTATTTAGAAGGTGATAGCTGCAATATTATTAAGGCATCTTCTCTCCCTAGTGGTTCTAGAATATGGAACTTTATCTATAGCTCCAGGGATTTGATTTCTGATTTCCTCTCTTGGGAAATAATTGATGGCAAGGATGCTTTATTCTGGGAGGATTCTTGGGATGGTCGTCCCATTTTGGCAAAGGATGAGGCTTTGGCTCGAGTAAAGGAAAGAACAAAACAAGTGTGGGGGGAGAAAGTTTGTGACTATTTTAAGCTTCCTGGGCAGGAGGTCACAGGATGGTACAGATGGAAAAGTGTGTGGCTTGGGTTTGGATCCAGTGGATGTTGAAGTTTTTGAGCAGGTTTTGGGGGAAAGAAGAGTGTGGTTCAAACAAGGTAGGGATTGTTTAAGGTGGTCTGCAACATCAAATGGTTTGTACTCAATTAAGGTGGGATACAATATTTTGGCTTCTAATGGAGATGAGGTGTCGAAGTTGTCGATCAATTTGTGTTGGAATAAAGCTTGTTTGCCAAAGGCAAGCATTTTTACTTGGGCAGTTGTTCAAGGTAGAGCTCTCACGGGGGATAGATTTTTGAAATTGGGTTTTCAAGGCCCATCCAAGTGTCCTCTGTGTAAGACTGTAGATGAATCTAGTGATCATTTGTTTTTAAATTGTCAATTCTCACAAGCTTGCTGGCAATGGTTATGTGCGAAGCTGGAGTGGAAATCGGCTTTTCCTAACTCCTTACTTGATTTGCTAAAGTCTTGGCCCTCTCTTGTTAAGCACTCCATTTTCATTGATTTGTGCTTAATGGCTCCGTCTATTGTCATTTGGGAGATTTGGAAGGAAAGGGATAGATGTATTTTCCAGGAGCGGGAGTTATCTATCCCTAGGTTGCAATGCAAATTGAGGCCAGCATTGTTGAGTTGTTCAATGTGCGGATAGAACAACAATTGGTAAAGGGGCGTAATTTTTCGATGTGGGATGCTAGAGTGAGGCGCAATTGGTTTGGTCTTTTGGTGCGTACGTTGGTAGGCAAAGGTGGAGCAACAACGAAGGAGGATAATAGTAGAGTTAAATGGTTTCCTCCGGATCCCGGTTGGGTCAAGTTAAATTTTGATGGGGCGTCTAAGGGAAATTTGGGCCCCTCAGGGCCGAGTTGTATTGTGCGGGACCATTTAGGCACAGCTTTGGCAAGGTTGGTGGCCCCCTTAGCAATGGGTACGAATAATGCTGCAGAGTTTCAAGCATTAATTTTGGGCTTGACTCTTTGTAAAGATAGGAAGTGGGAGAAAGTGGTCATTGAAGGTGATTCTATGCTAGTGATAAATGCTCTCAAGTCCAAACAGCTGCAAACTTGGAGGTTAGGTGTGTTTCTGGACGTTGCTTTGAATCTAGTTAACTCCTTTGAACAGGTTATGATCAATCACGTGCTTAGGGAAGGCAATTTCGAGGTGGATATCCTTTCAAATATGGGGGCGGATGGTCAAGAGCTTAGAGAAGTTGTCTAAAAATGGCTAAGGTTTGTGTGTGGAAGGGTGGGCGGCCCTCCATGTGTGGCGGTTGAAGTGGATGGGGTTTGGACGTTTATGGGGCCTAGGTGGCAATGCACTCATGCTTTGGGGTGGTGGCCTTAGTCGCCACCCTGGATAAACACGTTGGCAGAGCTCCCGTGGGTTGCATGTCAAGGTGGTACCCATATCGGGCACTTAATACTAGATAGGGCATGTTGTTTGGGTGGCGGATCATGAGTACGAGTTCTTGTGTTGATGTGATAGCCCGTAGAGTAGTATGGAGGGTATTTGAGGAAGAGGGCAGCTTCTTTCATGTGTGGCATCATGGCATTTATTTCATTCCCAGTCGAGGTCTGTTTAATGATGGCATTCCATCGTCTTCTCTGGTTTAAATGAATTGGAGGAGATTCTAGTGGTCACAGCTTTCACTGCTTTCGGCTTGGCATTGGTTGTTTGTTTGTGTTTCTGGTAGTGTATGGTTAGGTGGGTGAGTGTTTGGGCGCTGCAATGTCTGGGAGCTCGCGTTTCATAATTGAAGTCTCAGCCGAGGGTTTGGCTTGGTTCGACACTGATACGCCGATTTCTTTGGGGGCCAAGACGCGTCAAACGGCCTTCAGGGCGATTATAGACAGACCAGCGCCTCAAGAGGATTATGCTGAATAACAATTATATGTTGGTTGTGGCAGTTAAAATGGTGTTGGGAGACGGGCATTTAGCCATAAGCGAATTTGGAAGGGACAATACCTATGTCACCTCCAGGTTTCTGGCATCTCTTCTAGACAACCGGGTGTCGAAGGTGGAAGCCAAGGTGCTGCTGGAAAAGGTTTTCAGGAAGAAATTGTTGTTGGGTGTCAGCGAGGTGTTGAAGGCTGCTATTGTGGGGAAGGGCATTCCCCGCCCTGGTGATTTGGAGCTACTGAGGTCTACAAATGAAGCGGTGAAGTTCTTCCCTTTCCTATTAGATTTAAAGGGCCCGGCCCTTATGAGGCATAGAATGATTGTCATCGTAGCTGTGGAGTATTTGAAAAAGTTCTTCGGGCTCATGGCTGTGAAGGATATCGACTGGATTGTGGACTTTGAGGCCTTTGTAAAGGCCAATGGTTTTTTGTGAGTATGGGTTTGTTTAGGGTTTGTTTTTGCTCTGTCTGCGTCTTGGTATAGTTCGATTGTGGTAGCATGGCTAGTAGTTGTAGCCTGGTTTTGTAATTTTGTAAGGAAGGTACATTTCTGTGTATGGTCAGTAGTGGTGTATGGTTGGTGGGCTTGTGGTTGGTAGTTGCAATCGAGGTTGTTTTGGGACGAAGGATTGGGGTCCCTTTTTGTTTTGCTCAATTTTTTTGGATGGCTTTTTCATGGCCGGTGTTGCAGTTAGCGGTTTGGTATATATGGCTTGGTTAGTTTCCTGCAGTAGCAGACATTTGTAATCTTTATTTTAAATAATATAAACCTAAATCTTACGTATCAAAAAAAAATTATTATTAATATTAATATTTATATTAAAATATTGATTGCAAATATTAAAATTGTTTAACTATTTATACTAGCATATATATCTTAAATAAATCTATATAAAATGCATTGGAGGCGCCTATTTTTTAATCAATTTCTCACATATTTTATATCAATTTATTCAAGATATATGCTAATATTTATATATTTTATATTAATGTATCTTTATATTTCTTATATATATACAATCATAGTACTATATTTTTTATTTTTTATTTATATTTATATTAATAGATATTAATACTTTTTTATTTTACTATATTTATTTATTATGTATTAAAGAAAAGAAAAACCCTTATATATTTGATTTTTATATGTTTTTGAATGGACGAACCCAACCCTCAAAAAAATTTTGAACGAACCTGCAAACCAAAACTGCGAACCTAAACCCAAACCAGTACCAAGACCGTTAACTTAGTATATTAGAATAAGTTGATTTTTCTTGATTATAAAGCTCTTGATTTTTATGCATTCATAAATTTTCGATCAGCTAGATCTTTTGCAAGGAAAAGACCATTCCTAAAAATTATTGGAAGCTGAGACCTAAACTTTCAAAAGAACATTCTATTATGGGGGAAAAACTAAAGATGGGAAGATATGCACAGGATGCTCATATCAACATAATGGTAAGATATTCATTACTGATTTTGTTGAATTTAATGGACAGTGGCGTTCTACTAGATTTTTTGTTCCTCACCAAATATGAGCCATTCATATTGAGAAAGTCATAAATGTCTTATTACCTATTTTTCCCCCTCCGGAACAATCAGGCAAAATATCATGTGACAGAGGTTCGAGAAGGCCAAATGGAACATTTGCACGAGGGAAAAAATCATGAATCTGATGCTAGGTCACGGGGAACTCAGTGAAGAAGCCTACCTTGTTCTGGTTCGGCATGAAAATCTTCTAAAGACAGAGTCACCAAGACCCTAGGAGTGTCACGGCGATCACAAGTCTTCTGCATTCTTCATTCGGCAGGACGGTTCTATTGTTTTGGCGACCATAGAAGCTTCTATCGGCATATGTCTTAGCTGTCAGGGTTGCGTCTTACCGATCTCAACATGTTTCCCCCGACTATGTATATGGTGGTTCATCGGCGGAGCTAGGCGATGTCGGCATTATGTCTCAACGAGGATTTCTTGTCTCGCCGACTGGAGAAACAGGGTACATCATATCGGCATGAGTTCACTTTTGTCTCATCGATCGGTGGCAGAAGGATGTGCTCATCGGTATAGGTTGGGGCGATCGCCGTAAGGTCTCGGCGAGTGACCTTCAGTCTCGCCGATGGGAAAATAATGAAGGATCCTTGTCGGCGTAACAATCGCCTTGTCTCAGCGACTCAGATGCATTGAGACCTTTCGGTGTAGCAAATGCAGTCTATGTGAGGTCTCACTGATCGAGGATGTCTCGCCGAAGTCAGGAGATCTCGGCAAAGCAAGCGAGCTTCGGAAGGAGGTCTCGCCGAAGCCACAGGGTCTCCCCAATAATCAAAAGGAAGTCGGCCTTCTCTGGAGGTTCATTTCAACTATAGGTGACCCACAGCCTTGAGATGATCCCATGTTGCTCTAGAATGCTCAGTTTTTTGTAAACTTTGCATAGGGTGCAATTCTAGTTGACAACATGTCTCTAATGCATAAAGATTAGTGGGTGAAAATACCTATCCTTAAGCTTGCCACTTATAGATTAGAAGAAAATAAAAAGGAAGGTAAGAAAGAAAAACAAAGAATGGACTAAATAAATACAGGAGCATCAATCAATGCTACAACAAAATAATAAGGATTCACTTCGTGAAATTAAAGAAAAGTTTGAGAAAATTTGTTGTAATAAGACCAAGAAGAGTGTGAAATTCGGTTACAGGACATAATAACCCGGCCAAAATAACCCTGGACAAAATAACTCGGTCACAATCACCCAAGGACAAAATAACCCAAGGTCATAATAACCCAAGCCAAAATAGCCCATGGTCAAAATAACCCATGGACAGAATATCCTCGTAAGAATATAGAGAAAGGAAAACAAAATTAATAAATTACATGGGTTATTCTGTCCATGGGTTATTTTGACCACGGGTTATTCTGTCCATGGGTTATTATGATCCTGGGTTATTTTGTCCTTGGGTTATTATGACGGGGTTATTATGTCCAAGGTTATTGTGGTCGGGTTATTATGTCCTGATACCGTGAAATTCAAATCCATCTAGAATGTAAGTTTATCATTCCCCATAAACCAACCCATTTACTAAGTCCTTCAAAAGTAAAAGAAATGGATGAGCATCTAGAAGAATTGGTTACAAGAGGTTCTATTAGAATGAGCAAAAGTCCATTTGCCTGTCTCACTTTTCATGTAAATAAAAGAGTGGAAATAGAAAGGGGAAAGAAAAGATTTGTATTAATTATAAACCTCTAAATGATATCATTCTTCCATTCAACTATCCTATTCCATTCAATTCTGATCTCATCAAGAGAGCTATTAATAAAAATGTTTTTTTTTATAAATTTGATTGTAAATCAGGATTTTAGCAAATTAAGGTAAAAGAGTCAGATAAGTATAAAACTGCATTTTTAATTCCGCAAGGTTTATATGAATGGAATGTAATGTCATTCAGTCTATGCACAACACCAACTTGCTTTCAGAGAAGAATGGACCAAGCATTACATCACTTAAAAGACTTATATGCAATCTACATTGATGATATTATTATATTTTCTGACAATATTTATGACCATCATTACTCATTTAGAAAAATTATATACAACTATTACCAAAAACAGAATTTGTTTGTTTGCTAAAAAATGGTTATAGGAAAATCTGAAATAGGTTTTCTGGGGCTACATCTTGACAAGGGGAAAATTAGACTCCAACCACGTGCTACAGAGAATCTAAGAATTTCCAAATATTCCCTTGGATAAAAAACAAATTCAAATATTTTTAAGTTTTTAAATTATGTCTCACCCTTCTATCAAAATTTGGCAAAGGATAGAAAGAAGATACAAGACAAATTGAAAGACAAAGGATTAGAAAGGGGTGGAAAATCTACAAAAGTAGTTCAGAAAATAAAGCAAAAATTTCAAGATCTTCCAGCACTCTGATACCAAAGCTAGGTATACCTCTAGTTCATTTTACAAATGCTTATAATGAAACTTGGCCGGCTGTTCTTACACAAGAATTTTAAAATGGTAGACTAGAAATATGTGGATACAGATCTAGTATTTTCACAGATACAATATCCCACTGACACATATGACAAAGAAATTCTAGCTGTCAAAAAAGAAATTGAAAAGTTTAAGATCTTTTTAAAACTAGAACACTTCACCGTAAGAACAGACAATGAGGCTATGAAAAATTTGTTAAAAAAGAAGCCAAATAAAAATATTGTTCAAGGAAGAATAGCCAGATGGTATTTTGAATTTTGTGGTTATGATTTTAACCTTAAATGGATAAAAGGGGAAAACAATCCCCTAGCTAATGTTTTAACCAAGGAATTTACAGCTACGATTATCATTCCAGAAGATCCAAAATAAGTCCAAAGAAATCCAGATGGATTTGAGCTACTAGTATTACTAAATTCAGTGACACAACTAATTCTTGATTACTATCTCTTAAACAGGTGATTAGACAATTTAAGAATAATGCTCAAGGACAATTATGACATAGAATTTATTGCCTCTGAAGAAAATTTCTCAAAACATTTTAGTTTAAGTGAAGCCCCTATGACAGTCCAGGTCAGAAATAGTTTGACAATGGATATTCAGATTACCAGGTTTGCAGCAATATGTTGGCCAAATCACTTGATCAAAATATTCCTGAAAGTCTGTAAGAATGGTTTCATCAACAATATAACTTTTCATCAATTTGAATTCAAAGATTATCGTGATGTGTTTGGAACCAGATTGACAGAAGATATTTGAGAATTTTTCAATTTAATCAAGCCAAATTTGAGCATTGAATTCTCAGAAGGATTGCTTGAATATCAGCTAAGTCCACCACATTATCCATTGCTTAGAGTGGACTTCCACCCATTGGTAAGATATTGGTTCAGCCAAGCTAAAATTAATGATGAAGAGATAATCATAAAACCACTACCAACACAAGTTGCACGGAGGATAGAGTGGGATTCTGCTTTCCCAGATGAACTAATTAGAATAGTATTCAAGTTTCAGGAAAAGAGAGTGATTGGGAGGAAATCTTTGCTCCAATACCAAAAACTTTAATCTCCTCAACTCCCCTCATTTAATAAAGTGAGCACATGCACTTATCTGTGCCATGACATCAGCCACTTTAAGACCTAAAACAAGAATCAAACCTATTTAAAAAGGTAAGATCCCTATAGCCACTTGCGGGTGTGAAGTGTACCATTCTCACTTTACAAGTCCCTCAAAAGTGACTTTTTGTCTACCACTAAAGATTTATTCACGAGAGACTATTTTTACAACTATCCACATCTTGGTCAGCTTAAATAAAGTTTGCTACGTGTCTAATTTTAGTTGACAGATTCCAAAAAAAATCTATAGCAGTGAGGTTAAAGATCAAGCAAATTTGCTATAAAGCCACAAGCCTGCCTCATTAAGAGACATTCAGTATTGAATATCTAGTCCTTAGAATTTTTGGAGTGACAAACATATGTTCTTATCATGCACCTACAACCGATCTAGATAATCAGAAATCTGTTTAGGAATGCTTAAATCTTTATCA
This sequence comes from Sequoia sempervirens, assembly GCA_007258455.2. Classification (NCBI taxonomy): domain Eukaryota; kingdom Viridiplantae; phylum Streptophyta; class Pinopsida; order Cupressales; family Cupressaceae; genus Sequoia; species Sequoia sempervirens. The sequence continues at coordinate 27,058,626 of VDFB02000008.1, read as the reverse complement.
GTTTAAGTATTTATAAGTCCAGTATTGTAATCTGATATGAAAATCAATAAAATTAATGGATAAAAAAGTTGAGAAAGATGCTATAGAGAAATTCTAGAAGAAAAGGGAAAAGGCAGAAAAGTAGGCCAAGGCAAGGAAAAATCCCCCTGCTCTAAAAAAAAATTATACAACTAAAACAAAAAGAGTAGAGAGGAAAGGATAAAGGAAAAGAGAAAAACTCGAAGAGATTGGAAAGAATTTGATCATATAGTGCAGCTGCAAGATTGTAGAAAGACAAGTTTGAGAAAATTGCTTGGGAAAAGGTATGGCTTATTGCTTTTTCATTGCAATTAACTCATTTGCCAAATTCCTTGGCATCTTTTACTTAACCCAATTCCTTGGATGATTGTGGAATAACTGGGAAATACTGTGAGGTAAAGGTAGGAGCAGACATTTGATCAGGAATAGAAGCATGGCTGACCTAGGAGCAAGCTTGCATGCCTATATTAAACTACTTTCTGCCCTTACAGCAATATCATAGGCTGATAGTTAATCAATTCCTCCCATGTATTGGAGCATCACGGCAATTTTAGGATTAAATGCTTTTAGGAAATATATAAATGCCATTTGAGAAGGAAGTCTTACCTCTTGAAGAATTCTATTGTAGGTTTTGTGAAACCCAATGTTGAAATCAATTATTGTCTCCATAGGTTCTCTTTCTATTGTTGTTTGCTATTCTATCATGGATAGATTATCTCGCTTTTCTCTAAATCTGGTGTGTAATGCTCCTCCTAACTGTTCCCAGCCTGTAATTGTATTTGGCATTAATTTTTTGTGCCAATCTAAAGCTTTCCCTTTAAAAGATGCTACCAGTAAATCTAAGGGCTATATCCTGCTGCATAACATCATGGACAACAAATAAATTGGAAATATTTTATAATGGTCAATAGGAGTAATAAAAAAATTCCTATGTAAAAGGAGAAATCCTTTTAAGGTAGCTACTAGGATAGGATTCCAGGCAGCTGGAGCTATAGGTACAACTAAAGGACTGCAACTATACCATGACACAAAAGGTTGATTCCTTTGTCCTAGAACTGCCATGGCTCAATGGGACTGATTTACACAGGGAAATTGAGACTAATTTGGGGGGGATTCGAATGGCCTAAAGATAGGATTGAGGATGTGGTCTTTCCTCGGGAGATAAAGGGTCAGCAAGGACCACTTCAGGGTGTGAAGATGATATGGATCTGGTAACAATCCTTTCTCTCATAATCCTTTAAGTTCTTTTTTGTAAAGTTGCCGGTTGAATGGGTATTATGCATAGTTGCCGGGAAACTCCATTTTGGGAACATAGACAACGTACCAGTCCCCGTACCCACAATTTCCGGTGAATCATTTACATATAAAATAGCCGTCTCTTTATCTCACGTACCCTAATTTTATTGGCATCCCCGTCCCCCTCGCCGTACCAGTACCCTGCATCTCCCAGCAACTATGGTATTATGCTTAAAAGATTTTCACTAGAACCTTTAAATAGAGTGGAGCAAGAGTCCCAATATGCATGCTAAAACTATTGATGGTTAGAATTGTCTTGCAACAATTTGTGCCGCAAAGAGCACCAACATGAAAAGTCTTAAAAGTGTGGGACTTGAACCATACAACAATCTCCACAAACAAGAGACCACATCCTTATCTATTCTAGCTTAAAAATATTGCTTGGAGTAAATGATTAAAAAAGCAAATAGATGATGTGCCAGAATAGATATTCTCCAACTAATCCCTAAAATAATATTTACACGGCACTTAATAGTGTATAGAAACTGAAAATCAAGTATTAACATAGAAACATAAAAGACCATTAATTCGTAACTAGTAGATGAAGGAGGGCAGATTCAATCACAACTTCAGTTACAATGATTAATTCAGAACCTTGGCACAGTTACCCATCATGAAACCAGATATCTCTGAACAATTAAGTACAGGTAATTCAAAGGATCTAAAAACATGAAAACTGATAAGTAATTTCATATACAAAGCTCATAGAACTCAAGTTTACACAAGAAAATCTGATTACAAATGAGAAAAAGACTCGTTATTTATACAAAATACTCATAACAACTAGCTGAAACTCCCCCCAGAATATCCAAGGCACAAAACCCATGGCAGTGGAAGAATTTCCCTTTAAGAGTTGTGCGGTAAAACAAGTGCTGATAACGCTCCAGAACTGCAATTTGAGGCATGTGACGCATGATTTCACATTATATTTTGGAACTAGCACCTACATGAGTGGATTAACAGAAAAATCTCCAAGTTTCACTGCAGATTTGAACTGCAGCATGCTGTAATGACAGAGGACGCCCCATATGCACACCTAGTGCTCTCTGTTCAATTTGATGACAACTTCTCCTCACTACGACTTGAATTTGGAATCTCGCCTTTAAAAGGATATTCAATGCTATTTTTTAGAGGTTCTAAAAAAAGTTCTGAGGAATCTAAGAAGACTTTGGGCAACGACTTGATTATTTTTGTGTCTTATTTTCTAGGTATACAATCAATGACTATGCAATTTTTTGTAATAACTATTCATACTTTGATTTGAGCATATATGAATACATGCTCTCAATGTGTGTCGTCTCCAATTTGTGATTCAGTATTCTTTTGCGAAAAACAATCAAGTATTGTAATGTTCATTAGTGCACATTTGTTGCACCTATGTTATTTTCATTGTTAGTCTTCTTCAAGCAACATTGTAATTTTTTTCATTGATGATAATAAAGAATATTGTTGTCACAGAATGGATTTTGAAGTAGGATCACACTGTTAGCCCTTTGCAGATCGAATTATTACAAGTTGATTATTCTAGATTCACCATTGGAGAATATTGATTGTTTTGAATGAATATGTATGTTTTATTGAATCTGTTACCCTGAATAGGCACTAACCAGTCCAGTTTCTCCCATAGCCTCAGAATTGATCTTAAAACGATAAAATCTTAAATCAACCATTTTATATTTTTGTATTTGTTTTAAGTCTTCATATCTGAAACAGCTTGATCACAAGGAGCTTACACGCTTTAAGATCTGATTCACAAATCCTTGTTATAAGTATACGAGAGTTAATCTGCTAGGCATTGAGTCATAAATGTAGCATTTTTACACGCTGTCATAAAGGGAAACCCACCTAGGTTATGTAGAGCTTGAAGTGCAGAGGAAAACACAATTGAAAGAGTTTCATGTTCATTGGCCTAACTTCCAACAGCTTTGAGCATAAGATTAGGTAAATCTTTAGGAGTTGCTGGAATACAAGTTGGGGAACCAACAAACACTATGAAAGCCCTGGCTGCATATGAGTTCTAGTGATTATCCAGGGCAGTGGTAGTTGAAGGGGGTTGTTGCACTGTTTTGAAACAGGTTAACAATGAAATTTGCTTGAAAATAACTATCATTGTATCTGCCCAACCAGCCAGACATGCTTGGAAAGGTTTTAATTCGCCAAAGTGGTGTTGACTACGGGTTGTAGCAACCTAAAACAACATTAAAGTTTCACTTTGACCCTCAAATCTGCCTTATTATTGCTCGTTGTCCCATGTTGGGAAAGATGCCTAATCTGGGCATTTGATTGCAAGTTCGGTTCTAACTTCAAATCTGGACTATAGGCACACCTCTAGGTTACTTGACAACACTAACTCACCTAGGAAAACTCAAGCGCCTTCTTGACAATACACCAACTCAACCTATTCAGCATAGTTGCAGCACCTGATTTAGAACTGCACAATTAGAGGTTAGGGTTTTCATCCTACCTCTTTCCACAAGCTAAAAGGATTTTTGTCCTCCTAGGTTGTTATCTGCCAGCAAGGGACTTCATCCTTGAAGCAAATATGAGATCACAATTTGCCAATTGACCAATCTAAAAAACATGAATGAAAATGTGCTCAAAAGCTCCAATTTATACCTGCCCATTTAGGTCCCATAGGACCCAAATTTGGGCACCAAGTTTGAAATTTTAAATTTAAATTTATATTATATATTTTATATTTATATTTAAAATTTAATATTTATTTATTAATATATAGTGTTGAGAAAAAATTAATTTAAATAAAAATAATCAATGGGGATAAAGGGGACATGATAATCGTCCCTTCCCTAGTATTGATTGTCCTCGAGCAATTTCAGATTTAGATGATTAAAAAGTTCCAATCCTTCCCATGTAGCATCTTCAAGTGCAAAATTCTTCCATTTCACTAAGTACTCTGAAATGACCTTGTTTTTTAGCTCTCTCTCTCATGTCAATAATAGCCTTGAGCTCCAAGATCAGTTTTTGTTCATCATCAAGTGATGGCAACTTCGAGGAAGGTATAACATACTATCCAAGAGCTCTCTTAAGGCATGACACATGAAAAACATTGTGTATTATATTGTTTTCCGACAATTACAATTCATATGCAACCTCACCTATCCTCCATATGATTTGATAAGGCCCATGAAATTGTGGCTTAAGCTTTTTCACACCACTCCCTTTGAGGGAAGCTTTCTATAGGGTTGTAATCTTAGAAAAACCATGTCTCCTATCTTGAAAGTTCTCTCCACACGGTGGCAATCAACATACATCTTTTGCTGATTTTGAGCCTGCTATAGGTTCTCCTTGAGTGCATTCAAGATATCTAGACTTTGTTGTACCAAATCTCTAGCTCCAAGAGCTTTGCTATACCCAAGAATTAAATCCACAAATGATAATGCATCATAACCATATAGTGCCTTGAAAGGAGTCATACCTTTAGACATATGATGAGTAGAGTTGTAGCAATACTCTCCAAGATGAAGCCACTTAATCCATGTTGCTTGCTGTCCCATAACATAATTCCTCAAATACCCTTCGATCCATTTGTTCACAATCTCCATTTGACCATCTGTTTGAGGGTGATAATTAGTGCTTGGAGTCAACTTTGTACATGTCAATTGAAAAAGTTTTTGCCAAAAAAAACTAATGAACCTGCTGTCCCTATCACTCACAATATTCTTTGGCAGCCCATGTAGTCTAAACAACTCTCTAAAAAAAACAAATCAAGGGCCTTATATTCTGAAGTTATAGCATGAAGATGAGCATACTTGGTGAGTCTATTGACTACGACGAAAATATAATCCTTACTTTGTACTCCTGAAAGACCCGTGATAAACTCCATAGAGATAGTCTTTCATTTCTGATGTTGAATGGGTAAAGATTGCAACCAACCAACTAGAAATACATGTTCTGGATTGTTTTGTTGATAAGTCAAACACTCTCTAACATGCCTGAAAACATCACACTTGAGTCCTTTCCATGAAAAACGCTCACCTACTTGTATGTCTTGTAATACCCTGGGTGACCAGCTAATGGTGTGTGACATGCTCTCAATATTTTCTCCTTTATCTTTGATTCTAGGACAAGATATACTCAATCCTTATAGAAGATGAGCTTGTCAACCACCTTATACCTGTCATCTTGTAGCTTGCCATCCAAAATATCAATAGCAAATGTGGTCTTGGCATATTCAATTATTTATAGAAACTCTTCAATAAACAGATATATTAGTTATATAACACAAATATAAATTCCTCAATAATGCATCAGCCACAACATCATTCTTCCTTTTAACATACTCAATGTCAAAAGCAGAGGTCCATAGCTTACCCACTTTTGTTGTTTATCATTCAAATCCTTCTCATTGAGGAATAACTTCAAGATATTATGTTTTGTTTTCACCCTTGAAGCATCACACTTTAAGACATAAGGAAGTGAAAATTTTGGAACAGCCAAAACAAGACATGAGCTCATTACCTCCTTGAGCTTATCAAAAGCTTTGTGTGCTAAATCACTCCAAGTGAAGGCTCCCTTCTTCGTCAAGTTTGTCAATGGGGTGGCTAGCTACGAAAGTCCCATGATGAACCCCCTATAAAAACTACAAAGACCAAAAAACCCTCAAGTGTGTTATATTCTTAGATGGAGGCCAATACATGATTGCCATAATCTTCTCATCATCCACACTAACCGCTTGGGCACTAATTTTTTTCTCTAGATATAATATCTCTGTCAACCCAAACTCACATTTTGATGCCTTGGCAAAGAATAACAATTGCTTTAGAATACCAAGCACCTCATTTATGTGCCTCAAATGATCCTCCCATGTCTTACTATAAATCAAGATCTCATCAAAGAAAACTAGTACAAATTTCTTCAACTGCCTAATAAGTACCCAATTCAAGCAAGACTAAAATATGGCTGAGGCATTAGTTAACCCAAAGGGCGTGACCAAGAACTCATAATGCTCATAATGACACCTAAAAGTTGTTTTATGCACATCCTCATCCCTTACACTTATTTGATGATACCTTGATAGTAAATCAATCTTGGAGAAGTACATCGCACTGTGAAGCTCATCTACCAACTCATTAATCCTAGGGATGGGGTAGTGATTCTTGATCATCTTCTTGTTTAGGGCTATTTAATCAATGCACATCCTCATAGTACTATCCTTTTTTTCCCAATACTACAAAAGAAGCAAATGGGCTAGAGCTCGGTCATATGTGTCCATATCCAACAATTCCTTAATCACCTTCTCAAGCTCCTCCTTATAATGATTGTGGGATATGTACAATATGGATTTGTTAAACAATAATAATATTAACATATTAAAATATAGAGTGCATGGTTGCTTCAAATTAGCATAACCATTCACATTGTGACTAATGATGTTTATACATAGATTTTTGGATAATTGTTTTAAGAATCATAATTTACCATAGTTCCACGGAGTTTCGGGGATGGGGACGGGGACGGGGGGATGGTAGGAGACGGGTTTCGGGGGCACGGGGGCACGGGGCCTAAGTTTGGGGGCGATGAGGGGACAGCGGGGGGATGGCAGCGGGGTAGCGGTGCACTGAATACATATAGTACTTGAAAAATTAGTTATAAAAAGATGTATAATTGTAAAAGCCTAAGGAATAAGTAAATTTTAGAGTTTAAACACGTTGCAATTATTTCATTGAACTAGTGAACATTGAAACAATGAAAATATACTTGTAACTTAATAGCAATGGTTCAATTCGCACTTCTTAGACTCTCAGGCAGTCTCTAGATGCAGTAGCACAGCACGCACGGGTAGAAATGACAAATAAAACAAAAAAATTTAATTTACACTTGACTTTAGACTTGAGTGAAGTCTTAAACATTTAATAATATAATATATTATATTTATATTAAACTTTAAATTTAACTATGTAAATTTTTGTTTTTTATTTTTTTTTTTTAAATCATTATTTTAATAGGGGACGTGGGAAACTTGGAGTCTTGGAGACGCCCAGAAGACTCCAAGTGGAGACGCCCCGAAGACTCCAAGACGCAACGAAGTCTCCTTTTGAAGGAAACGTTCAGGAGATGGCGAAGGGACGGGGAGACGGCGGGGGAAAATTTCCTTGACGTCTCTGCATCTCGGAAACGTCCCCGTCTCCGAGACGGCTCATTTTTCGGGGGGGATGGGTCGCCGTTGAACTATGTAATTTACAATATGGGAACATAATATATTATAATCAATATTTATTATCAATATTTCAATACCCATTATTTTTAATATATGAGATCTACATAAGGGTGATTATGGTAAAGGAGTGGGGTACTCAATATAATCAATAGGTTTGAATGGTAGGCTTATAAAAAGTAATAATTTGAACTATGTAAGTCGAGAAATTTGTAAAATTGATTAGTAACATAAACTAATTTTTAGATCCACATGCTAGCAAGACTACTGCTCTGATACCAATTGCAATGTCCCTTTTTGTAAAATTCGTAATTTTAGGACTGTGAAACAATAGTATTCACTAAGAATTGATATTAGTAATATTAGGTAACAAGAAAGTATGATAATATTCAAACCCATACATAAAATATTATAATATTTAGATCAACAAATCATAGTATCATTAATATTTGAATCAACACATCATAGCATATTCCTTATAGCAAATCACATTGTGAATTCATTGGAAATGCTTGCAAACGGCAATCTCAAGGCTGATTGTCCTTGTATTGCAAGAGCATGGAAGGTGGGCCACCCTTCCATCCCTCAGTCCATCTTGGAGGCTGGTCGTCCTCCTTGATCAAGCCCAAGAACATGGAAGATTGGTCGTCCATTCCACCTCCTGGCCCACGAGCATGGAAGGTTGGCTATCCATTACATCTCTGGGTGGCTTATCTGATAAGAGCATGAAGGTTGGTCGTCCTTTCACCTCTCATGAACTCAGAAGGCTGGCCGTCCTTCCTATTTGCAAAACGGTTCCTAAAATTCAAGGCATGGCTTCTCAAGGAATTTGCTAGATTATGTCTAAATAAATACCTCTTGATGAAATGATAAATTTATTCTTAAATGGCTGCCACCAATAATATTTCTGAATATTATTAATTGTTGTTCTCAATTTCTATTCCAAATTAAAGTCTTAGATTTCTTTTTCTTATTTCTCCTTTACCCCACTTGATATCCTTTCCACAAGGAAATGATCTCCCTTTTATATCTTATTATTGAGAGAGTCACTACCTTTCATATTTGAAGGAATCACAACCTTTCATATTAGATGGAGTCACATGATATTTATTCTTAATTGATTCATTTTTTGATGGTATGGATGTCTTTCTCAAATGAAATGCTCCCCCTTTTATATCCCAAGTTTGAGGGAGTCAAACCTCTTCACCTCTATTGCCTAGCAATAGTTACAACTCTTCATCACTACATTTGGAGAATAATAATTTAAATAAGTTAATTTGCTAGTCCTGCTGTCTATTACTTGTAATCAGTCAGAATAACTCTTCACCCTTTTCTTTCCTTCTAGCTCTACCTTCCTTATATACCTTATCTTGCACAAGGGACACAACCCTTCATATGCTGGTTGACCATTTTGAACAACTTAATCTTTATTTAGTGCCTGTTGGGTGTAATATTAATTATCTTAATTTATTTCTTTTGAAACATAGACTGCAGATATTTAGGAATAAAATGGGACATTACAACTGGTCCATAGTATTGGAAGTCTAAAGTTAAAGTTATTATTTGTTGATGTTTTTATGGCAGCGTCGGTCATCTCTTCCAGCCCAGATCGCATGTAGTCTTAAGACAATTAAAGTATAGCCTAATCAGCTATTTAATTGATGGCAGCGATTTCATGATATGATGCGTCTTTTATTAAAAGATGATTAATATTTATTTAATATAATTGGTGCGATTTCCTTAAGAGGCGCAATTCTCTATGAAGGCCGATCTTTTACTTGCTAAGGACATGCCTCTTGGATGAGGCCGACATATTGTTTTGGAAAGACACGTCTGTCCCTCCTCCTTGTATATATACTCCTTCATTGTTCTCCATTTGGCATCGAATCATACATTGTTCTTGCATTACTACTTGGCACGAATCAGTTTCAAGGCAGATTGAGATATATTAGTTCATCATTGTTGAAGGCTGTTGATCAGCAATTTGTCTATATATATTTTTGTGTGCATCATAAGTTTGGTGCTTGTATATAGGCCTTCATATCGGCCTCTTGTAAGGAGATCATCATTGTGATAATTCAATATATAAGTGATATATTGTTGCTGGGTTTTTCTCCCTCAAGAGGAGGGTTTTCCCAGGGTATCTGCTGTGTTCTTGTGTTAATTTTGAATTAATTTTCTGTGCATTACATCTGATCATAAATCTAACATTATTATCCCCTAAAGGAATTGAGCTAATGAAATATGCTAACCAATTTTTTCAAAGGAATTACACAACATAAACCAGCACTAGCCAACTTGATTAGCGTTAGCATCAAAAACTGAAATCCAAGCTTGAAAGAACTCACACCAAGAATGCACACTCAATCCCAAGGAAGGATAGGTGTTGTCATATGGCGGAGAAGCTAATTGAACAATACTTGAAAAGAAACAACTCAACATCAAGAATGTGCACTCAAGATCCCATTGAGGGCGAGGTGCTAACATATGACGGAGTGATTGATTGAAAACTGAAACTAATAGGCGGATAACCAGCCATGAAGCTACAACAATCTAATTCATCCGCTACGGCGGGCATCCACTTGAGAGTGGGGATTCACCACTTTGAAAGTGGGTGCAAAGAGAGATACAATCAATTATCCACACTGGCGGTAGACCATCCAGGGTACTTAATGTGAGAAGAAAGAAGAATTAATTGCAGAGATTAGGACTGGAATAGTACTACTGTTTACAGTCTTACAAATAAGGAATAAAGCTACAAATTACATATGAATTACAATATCTTCAAAGTACATGAATAATAGATGATCTCATACAAATAATTAGCTCTCTAACTGCTAATACTGAATCAAAAATCTGAACTTCTAAAGTCTGATACAAAAATCAGTAAACTGAAACTGTCAATCAGCAACTGTGAAAACCAATAAAGTATTCATAACTCACTCAATTCACCTCCGAATCGGATGATGTCTTTTGCAGAGGTATTCTAGGAGGTAGGCGCCCAAAAACAAACACCAAACAGAAGCAAACTTCGACTTATAACATCTTGCACAAATCCCAATGCTCTTAGAAAAGTACGGCCCTCCTTGAAGGGGCGATTTTCATTTAAAAATCAGACTCTTCGAAATAAAATCTCAAATTAAGCATGAAGGGTCGCCCAAGGTCAGCAATGGCATTGGTTAAATACCCAGAATCAAATTCAATATGAATTTAAAGCTATGAATAACAATCACCTTCAACTGTAGATGAACCAGCAAACCAAAATTGACAAAATCTCCAGAATTCTTCAATCAAATGAGCTCAATCTGCTAGTCTGATATTGAGAAGCAGCAATGTAGCCAACTAGGTGTTATCTTGCAAACACGAAATTGGACGAAAGGCTAGGAGGTAGACATCCTCGAAGCAAAATATCAATTGTCATTCCGACAGCATAACTTTAGCATAATTTTCATGGATACAAGGCTGGAGCAAAACCCTTCATTAAATAGAAGCTCACAAAACTCCTCAAATTCCTGAGAAAGCACACCAAAAGACACAAGAGTCTTTTCAAATTTCCAAAAAACAATTAATTCCTCAAGGTGGCGTCCCTTTTTGCATAATATGAACTTCACTTTAATTTAAATTTATCTCTTTTAAAAGTGGCATCCACTTTTCCCAAGGCATTTGATGATAATTGAAATATATTAAACACCCCATGAAGGCGTCCCCCTTCCAAGTCCCTCTTTTTAAACACAACTTAAAGTTGTTCTCCTAGGCCAAGGGGTCAACTACAATTTAAAACATTAATGCCTTTATTTATGAAATTCACCAAATAAAACTTCTAGAAGCCAGAGTCTGACTTCAAATAATTGCTCCAACTGGGAATGAAGTTCTGAAAGATGACAATCTTCATACTGCCAAAATTAGAATTTACTATAAATAGTAAACTCCCTGAAAACCTTAGAACCTCAGAACTGGAAACCCTAATTTTACCTCAAACAAGCCTACAGGATTCCGGAATAGGCTGATGAGTGTCAGAACAGATCACTGATGAGAAGGGGACATTACAGCTAATCAAGGAAAGAGCAATACAAATTCAACCTTATCAAGATGACCCTACCAATCAAGAAGCATTTATGTAAATTAAGCTTCCATTATTTATGGGAACTTACCTAAGTCATAAAAGAAAATATATTTGTTGTATTTGCTCCATTCAGTCGGTAAGGAATATCATATGAGTAACTTTGATTGCAAGTTTAATTAATCGCAATAAGCATTAAAGATTAAGAGTTTGATGATGAAGAATTAGGGAGCAATATTTATATTTAGTTGAGTTTTCCTATAATCAAGTGTATAATTCCACCATAAAGATGTCACCTTTTGAAGTTGTTTATCATTGTAATTGTAATACTCCTATATCACGGTCAGAGACTCAGATCCAATTCATTGATATTGTCAGAAATCATTAATAAAATCAAATGTGACATGAAAGCAACACAAGACAATTATAAAAGTTGGACAAATTCTAAACAATTTAATAGTTAATTTGATATTGATGATCAAAGTGTTTCTTGGAGTTAGACCTAAGTTGCCCAATCAGAATTGGATATGGCTATGGGTACCAAGTACATGGGTACGATACGCCAATACAACAAAAAAATTGGGAGGTTTTGGGTACATTTGGGTACATCCATACAAACAACATATAAAAATCATATAAATATACGTATTTGCAACCTAAAAACAAGAATTAAATTCAAAATATGACATATCATGCATATGCTAAACAAAACTGCCATAAATATTACAAATTTGAAATACAATATACTAATTCTAAATTCAATATCAATTTGTCAAAAATTGAATCTCATGATAGATATTCATTGTTCATTGATTCAATATCAAAATAATACATTAGTAATCAACATCATATGGATCACCATGAAGATAAACATCGACATCATCATTGACATTAGTTGATGCCAGTAAATTAGAAGAACCACATGCAACCCTATTAACACTCGCACTAAAAGTATGTTGGGTATCTGACTCCACAAAAAGTGAAGATTGTGTGGCATCTAAAAAATCCAAGTTGGTTTGTTCTGAATCTTCATCCCACAACTCCGTGCCCCCTTCCTATTAATTATGTTTGTGAGTAAGAAGGTGCAAGTTGGAATGCACATAAACTAGCTCCTCCACTTTGCTTGCTGCCAATTGGCTACATTTCATTGAGTGGATGAAGGAATATGTACTCCAATTCTTCTCTAAAGAAGAGGAACTAGCAACCTCTTGAGACAAAGTGAGAGAGTTACAATTATCAAATTGTAAATCAAACTTCAAATTGAAACTAATAATTTTATTATTTTAAAAATGAAAAAAAATTCAAATTTAGAAAGTGCAATAAAAATTAAGAAACTTACTTGCAATAAAATTTTGATTGCAAGAGTTTGGAGGTGTGGTGATGTATAACCATTAAGGTGCCACCAAGCGTGAGCATCCTTACTATACTTCTCACAGACTACAAAAACACTTTGAGCATTGAAGGCTATAAACTCATTTGTTGTTAATGTTTTAGTAGCAGCAGGAGGCATCTTCTTGTGTCAGAAGAATCTTCCTTAAATAAGTGTATCTGACATGCAGGAGAATCTGCATACTGACATGCATGAGAATCTATGTTTGTATTCCTTAAAATAGGAAATTGTAATGCTTCCTAGTGCGTCTCCTTTTGCATGCACTTGTAACCTCTCCTTGCTCATAAATAGGAGAGACAATTCCTTATTTGGGTTTGATTCTTGCTTAAGTCAAGTCGTTCTTTCAAGGAGGAGTTCGCCATCTACAGCAGGTTATTATCTTTTGAAGAGCAGATTGATATTAAGGAGGAAAACAGAGATCTTTTGTATGCATGTATCTATAAGAGGTACTATTCTTCTGTGGGTCAAGTTGTAAGCTGATTGCTACTATTTCATCTTAATATAAGAGAGATACATTTGTGGCTGGGTTTTTCTCCCTCATGAGGAGGGTTTTCCCACGATAAATAATGTGTTCATTTGTTCTTTGTGTTACATTTTCTGTTTGCTCTCATTTTTTGTTCAAAATTTAACATGGTATCAGAGTGGGTCTAAAGAAAAGATCCAGAACCAAAACTCTTAAGCTTTGAAATATTCTTTGCTTGTCTTCTAGCCTGTTTATTTCAGCTTCCTACAATGGTGAATGGACTCAAAGTTGAGGACAGGCTGGATGGTGCATCCAACTTTACTTCATGGAAATTCAGAGTTCTAATTGCTCTTGAAGAAAATGACCTTCTCAACTTCGTGAAGTCTGATGTAGATGAACCTGCTGATGACACTGAGAAAGCTCATTGGAGGAAAAACCATATTATGGCAAAGAAGATATTGATTGATTCTGTTAAGGATCACTTGGTACCTGTCATTTCCAAGCTAAATTCAGCTAAAGAGATGTTTGAGAGCCTTCAAAGTCTGTATGAATTCAACAACACTAGTAGAGCTCTAGCGTTGAGGCGTCAACTCTTACATATTAAAATGGCTAGAGGAGAATCTGTTGTATCCTTCTTCATGAAAATTTCAGAATTGAAGGATCAGCTAAATGCCATTGGAAATTCTATTGAAGACAAAGACCTGGTTATGTTGGCCATGAATGGCCTTCCTCACTCTTGGGAATCCTTCATTCAAGGAATTAGTGGAAGAGATGAGTTACCCAAGTTTGATCGTTTGAGAGCTGATTGTATTCAAGAGGAATGCAGATTGGAGGCAAGAGGAAATGGGCGAAGATCTCACCATGAAGAAGAGCATGTCCTTGTTGCTCATACTTCTAAAAGGAAAGGGAGGAAAGGAAACTTCAAGAGGTATGGAGATAGGAATTCTGGTTCAGCTCTTGAACCTAATAAGAAGAAGGATCTATCTAAGATTCAGTGTTTCAGATGTGACAAGTATAGTCACCTTGCTAAAGATTGTCCAACAAGACCTACGCATCAAGTTGCTGTTACAAATGTTGAAAATGATTCTACTCATAGAGAATCAAGTGAATATTCAGAGGGTTTCTTATTTATATCAGCTCTTTCAAGTAATGTTCCTACTGATAGTGATACTTGGCTAATTGATAGTGGAGCTTCTCGTCATTTTACGGGATATCGAGAGCACCTTTCTGATCTAAGAGAAAAGGATACTCGCTTGCAAGTTATTATTGGTGATGATGCTTGTTATTCTGTGAAAGGTGCCGGAACTATATCCTTTCATTTAAATTCAGGAATTCCTCTTCATCTAAGTGATGTTTTGTTCGTTCCTGGAATCAAGAGGAATCTGATTTCTATTTCAGCGTTGAAAGATAAAGGATACCAAGTTGCATTTGCTGAAGGCAAAGTTCTTGCATGGAAGAAGAACTCCAACATTAAGACAGCTCGTGAAATTGGTGCTCGTTATGAGAGTCTATATAGACTTTCAGCTCGTCCTATTCAAGCTTTAGCACATGATTCCATGAGTTCTAGTGAGTTGTGGCATAAAAGATTCGCTCATCTAAATTTCAGAACTCTTTCTTCCATGGAGAAGGTGGTCATTGGTCTCCCAAAGCTCAATCAAGAACATGATGGTGTCTGCAAAGGTTGTGCTTTAGGTAAGAACATTAAAAGTCCTTTTCACAATAGTGAAACTAGAGCAAAAGGAATTTTAGAGCTGATTCATTCTGACTTGTGTGGACCTATGTCTACTGCATCATTAAGTGGTTTTTGGTACTATGTGACTTTTATTGATGATTTCTCTCGTAAGACTTGGATTTATTTTCTAAAAACTAAAGAGTCTAATGAAGTCCTGTCTAGATTTAAAGAGTTCAAAGCTCAAGTAGAGAATTTGACTGATAAGAGGATCAAAGTTTTAAGGCCTGACAATGGGGGTGAATATACTTTTGGTGTTTTTCAAAAATTTTGTATTGATGCTGGGATTAAGAGGGAGTTTTGTGTCCCTTATAATCCACAACAAAATGGAGTTGCAAAAAGAAAGAACAGATCTATTGTTGAGGCAGCGAAAGCCATGATCCATGATCAAGGCCTTCAAACTTTTCTTTGGGCAGAAGCTTGCAGGACAGCCGTTTATGTTCAGAATCGTAGCCCACATCAAATTTTAGACAATATGACTCCTGAAGAAGCTTTCACAGGTATCAAACCAGAAGTTGGTCATTTTAGAATTTTTGGATGTCCAGTTTACATTCATGTACCTAAAGATAAAAGATCTAAGTTAGAACCTTCAGGCAAGAAGGGAATTTTTGTTGGTTACAGTGAAACTTCAAAAGCTTACAGGGTCTACATTCCGGGTCAAAAGCAAATTGAAATCAACAGAGATGTTTCATTTGAAGAAGATGTAGCTTGCAAAAGATCTAAAGAAACTTCTATGGAAATTGATAGAGAAGATCATGAGACTTCTCAAGATATGGATATTGCTGCTCCTAATTCCCCTTCTGAGATTCAGAGGGAGACTCCTGATTTAGAAGACCCTCTTGATCCTGTTGATCCTATAGACTCCTCTTCTGGACCAAGTAATGTTTCATCTGACAAGAAGAGACCCTTGTGGGCCAGGCATACTATGGAAGAGGCTGAAAAATTTGCAGCCCCTCATGGTACTTTCAGAGAAAGTAAGAAACCTCATAAGTTTGCAAGTTATGTTGCTTCAATGAGTCATATTATTGAATCCGAGCCTTCAAGTTTTGAAGAGGCTTCAAATCAGCAAGTATGGAGAGATGCCATGACAGAGGAATATCAATCCATTATCAAGAATGACGTTTGGGATATTGTTCCTAGGCCTAAAGGTAAATCTGTTGTTTCTTCTAAGTGGCTGTTCAAAATTAAACATGCAGCTGATGGAAGTATTGAAAAGTATAAAGCCAGATTTGTAGCAAGAGGGTTTTCTCAAAAAGAAGGTATAGATTATGAGGAGACATTTGCTCCTGTAGCTCGGAATACTTCCATCAGAACCATTATTGCTATTGCAGCTGTTAAAGGATGGAAATTACATCAAATGGATGTAAAACGGCATTCTTGAATGGTGTAATTGAAGAAGAGGTATTTATTGAGCAGCCAGAGGGTTTTGTGATTCATGAGAAGGAATCACATGTATGCAGATTGAAAAAGGCCTTGTATGGCCTTAAGCAAGCTCCACGTGCATGGTATCAAAGAATTGATCATTATTTAGTGAGCTTGGGCTTCCTCAAAAATGATGCAGATCCAAATCTCTATTTCAAGGTAATTGATGATAAAGCATTAATTTTAGTTCTTTATGTTGATGATCTTTTTATTACTGGAGGGGATGATCTTATTGCTAAATGTAAGGAGTTAACCTCTAAATTCGAGATGAAAGATCTTGGTCTATTGCATTATTTTCTTGGATTAGAAGTATGGCAAAGACCAAATGAGATTATCCTGAGTCAAGGGAAATATGCTATTGACATTTTGAAAAGATTTGGTAATTTGGTATTTTAGATTGCAAGTCTATGTCAACTCCCATGGAAGCAAATCTGAAAAAGTTACATGACGTTGCAGCCACTTCAAATTTAGTTGATCCCACTATGTATAGGCAATTGATTGGATCATTGATGTATTTGATCAATACTAGGCATGATATATATTATGCTGTTAACACTCTTAGTCAGTTCATGTCTGAGCCTAGACAGATTCATTTTGTTGCAGCTAAGCATATATTGAGATATGTGCGTGGTACAGTGGGATATGGTCTGAAATATACTTCTTGTGAAGATCTGAAATTGCAAGGTTTTTCTGATTCAGATTGGGCAGGGTGTGTACCTGACAGGAAGAGCACTTCCGGTTGTTGTTTCAGCTTAGGCTCTGCTATGATTTCTTGTTGCAGCAGAAAACAATCATGTGTGGCTCAAAGTACAACAGAAGTTGAATATGTGGCAGCTTGTGTGGCAGCTCGAGAAGCAGTGTGGCTTCAAAAGCTTCTTGCAGGACTGTTTGGGCAGGTTTTGGAACCTACTATGATTCTTTGTGACAACCAAAGCTATGTGAAGCTTTCTGTTAGTCCTGTTTTTCATGATAGAACCAAGCATGTGGAGATCAAATATCATTATTTAAGAGATATGGTTCAAAGGAAAGCAGTTGAACTCAAGAATACTTGCACGAATGAGCAGACAGCTGACATTCTCACCAAGCCACTTCCTAGAGTAAAGTTTTCTTATTTTCGAGATAAGCTTGGTATTGTGGAGAATGTTGCTCTTGCTGAGAGAGAGTCTCAGCGTCAGTGACTCTTGCTTCATGTGTTAATGCATTTCTCTCTGCGAGAGAGATTTGAGGTGCAAGCCCTTGTTAATGCATTTCTCTCTGCGAGAGAGATTTGAGGTGCAAGCCCTTGTTAATGCATTTCTCTCTGCGAGAGAGATTTGAGGTGTAAGCCCTTGTTATTGCATTTCTCTCTGTGAGAGAGATTTGAGGTGTAAGCCCTTGTTAGTGCATCTTTCTCTGCGAGAGAAATTTGAGGTGAAAGTCCTTGTTCCATTCTCTTGGAGTAGCCATGGTGGACGTCATGATGAGATGACAACATCACGTTGAGTGATTCCATGATGGATACTTGTGCACATATGCTTTGATGACATGGATATCTGAAAAGATACCTCCCTAGCTAAGAGGGAGTGTTAATGTTTTAGTAGCAGCAAGAGGCATCTTCTTGTGTCAGAAGAATCTTCCTTAAATAAGTGTAACTGACATGCATGAGAATGCATGAGAATCTGTTTGTATTCCTTAAAATAGGAAATTGTAATGCTTCCTAGTGCATCTCCTTTTGCATGCACTTGTAACCTCTCCTTGCTCATAAATAGGAGAGACAATTCCTTATTTGGGTTTGATTCTTGCTTAAGTCAAGTCGTTCTTTTAAGGAGGAGTTCGCCATCTACAGCAGGTTTATATCTTTTGAAGAGCAGATTGATATTGAGGAGGAAAACAGAGTTCTTTTGTATGCATGTATCTATGAGAGGTACTATTCTTCTGTGGGTCAAGTTGTAAGCTGATTGCTGCTATTTCATCTTAATATAAGAGAGATACATTTGTGGCTGGGTTTTTCTCCCTCATGAGGAGGGTTTTCCAAGGATAAATACTGTGTTCATTTGTTCTTTGTGTTACATTTTCTATTTGCTCTCATTTCTAGTTCAAAATTTAACATTTGTAACTAAATCCTCCATATCAAATTCAGAGAATAATTTAGTAAGTGTTTTTCTATACCCTTTGATAACTTCTGCATCTTTTTATGGTGGTATCCTTGACAACAACACAAGAATCTCATCACTATAAAATTTGGGAGTCAATGCAAAGGCAATAAGATGTAGTGGGGTGGTCATTTTGTTCCACCACTCAACACAAATTGTTTGCACTTCTTCGAAAAGAGTTTCTTGAGGATCTTGCTCTTTTTCATTTATGATGGACTTCATCTTTTCAATCATTGAGTTGATAACATTGTCTACTTCTCCCAAAGATGGCTTATCCATGTCAATAAAACAGATCATTCTCATGATGGGCTCGATGAAACTAAGAAGATATTCCACACAGTCCCACCAAGTGTCATCTGGGATCATTTGCTTTACATTTGTTGCCTTGTCACTGTTGGATTGCTTCCATAGGGACCACCTTTGGCTAATGACCATGCTAGAAAGTTGCTCCCACACCTTCACAAGTTGTCTTAGGACGATTGTGTTGGATGTGAATCAGATCTCAACAACCTATTCAAAAACTAAAAAATTAAAAACAAAGAAGAAAGCATGCTTAAATTTTTATTTTTTAAATAGTAATTACAAAAGGAGACATAAAATTTAAAATTTGTAGTGTTTCAATTACCTTCAACAACTCCAATTGTGAAAATGATGTAAAAATGACTTGCAACATGCGGTGGTTTGTGATGAACATTTGGATCTCTTCAGCCTTAACATAGACTTGTTTGATCCAATTTATTTTCATCCCCAACTTTTGTAGCATGAGGTTAAATAAGTGAACAGCACAAGATGTCCAAAAATATGTAAAAACAATATCTCAACCAACATACCAATGGCTCTACAATTCTTTGCATTGCCCATTATGACTTGAACAACATTTTGAGGACCTACATCTTGAATGCACTACATAAGAATGTCGGCAATAAGTTGTGCATTCTTCCCCTACCCCTCACAATCCATGGATTTCCAAAACATTGCCCCTTTAGGAGACATTGCAATCACATTGATTTATAGTTGATTTCTCACATCCTTCCATCCATCAAAAACAATGGACACCCTTATTTATTTCCATGAATTCCCAAAGGGAGTCAATGAAGTGTATATGTTTTATCTCCTTTGCCAAAAAGGTATTGCACACCTCATAACTTAGGCATGTGTACCCTTGTGGAGCTTCATTTACTTTTCTCAACATATCTTGCCAATATAAGGATTGAACAACATTGAAGGATAAACCATTTGCATAGAGGCATCTTGCAACAATTAATTTGCAATCTCTCTAGTATCATTCTAAAATGCCCTCTCTAATGGCCCCTTTGTTCTCTTCACATTAGAAGGCTCTTCCTCATTCCTGCCCAAAAATAGGTGGTTCTCTACTATATCAAGGAAGACATTGTGAGATGGAGAGGCAAAGGAGCTCTATGATCCCCTTCCTCTCCTCAACGGATGCTTTGTGCTACAAGCAACTATTGCATCTACTTTCTCCTACTCTCTAATTTATTATGTTATTTGATGAGGCAGCACACCTTTACCATCCTTCCTTGGACATGCTTTGATTCCCACATTGAGAATGGCACAAAAATGGGCTTTCACCTCATTGTACCAGCTAGTATTACTTTTGATTACAGACATTGTATATCCAAACAAATGTCCCACCACCTTGAATTTGTCGTATCATTTGTGCATGCCTCCACAAGGTGTACTTGGGTCCGTTCTAAAAATGGGTTGGCCAATGGAGCTAGTACTAATTGTCATTGTACCAATGTATTGTCTGCAACATGAAGTTTAAAAAACAAATACTGAACAACAAATGTCAAATTTTTAAATTTGTATAATATTTTTAATTTTAAAAACTAATATTTTTATTTTTATTTTTATTTTAGATAAGTACCACCATAGGGGGTGGCTCCCTCTATTAAATTTCAGAGCTTCATATTACATCATGCTTTTACATATGCCTTTCGGCTACACTATATATTAGTGCTTATATAATGAAAAATATTTGCTTAACACACCCATTTAGAACTTAGTACAAATTAAGAAAGAGGTGTCCAACACCTTCAGCAATGACAATCATCCTAAGACCATCTTCCTCTTCAATCAGCCCCCACATGAGACTTACGAACCTGCTGTTACCTGTCAAACAATTTGTCCCGAACAATTATGGCATCCAAGTCAGCTTCTAGATCATCTTGTCCTGACAACACTTCTAATCCATCCTGGCACACCCCTTTATTAGCCAGCGAGTCAGCCGTCGTGTTGGCTTCACAGTAGATATGTGAAATTGAATACCAACAAACCTCTTATTACAACCCAATTTTTTAGACCCCAACATTGAATATGATTTTTGCTCACTGCGTCCTCACAGATTTGCGAATCCCCCTCTATCTCAATCGACAAAATACCTTTTTGTATGCACAAGAGAAGCCCACTGGCCAACGCTTTGAACTCTGCTTCGTTATTTGTAGCCTCCTCGATTTTCTTTGACAATGCACAAATGCACTCACCCTTGGCATTTCTTATCAGGAAACCTACACCCGCCTTCCCGAGATTCCCTTTCGATGCCCCATTGAAACTCAACTTGAGCCTAACACCAAACGGAGGGCATCACCTAACAGATGTTCTTCCATTGAGAGAATTTGAAAATTGCCAATTTGGAGGCTTGAGTTCCTTCCACACTTTCTGCAAACTCTCATCCCAGACTGTGAATTTCACTGGCCTCTTCTTTACCAATATTGCTCTTACAACTTCGCATATCCCCACCTCTATTTTCTTTATTATTTCGGCCACTCCCAAAGCCTAGTCGCAGAAAATCCTCTGATTTCTTTCCTTCCATATTTGCCAGGCTACCATTGAGGGAGCAACCACCCAGACACTTCCCCATAAATTCCTAGTATTCTTCAATGGCCAACCTTTTAGAAATCCCAGCAAATCATTTTTTCTAGGGGTTATCCAACCTATTGATCGTAGTAACCAATCCCAACAATGCGAGGCAAATTCGCAATTCAAAAGCAAATGATCAGCACTTTCACCATTTTTGCAGCAAAGCACACATATACTGGGCCCTTGTATTCCAAATTTGCCAAGTATGTCACCGGTTAGAATTCGCTTGTGCAAAGCGGACCGCAAAAACACCCCTGCCTTGGGCAATACCTCACTTTTCCAGCAAAGCTTGGCTGGCCATTCCTTATCTCCAATGTGTGCCTTTTGGATTTCATAACCTAATTTGACTGAATATTCACCCGTTTTAGAACCACTCCAAACTATTTCATCTTCTTCATTCATGAGCAAGATCTTCCTTGCTCCCAGCACTTTCAACCCGTTTTCCTTATCTTGCATCGGTAATGGCTTAAAAACTAATATTAATATTTATTATTTATTATAAAAAAATTAATATTAAATATTTTAAATTTTAATTTAAGTTTACACTTTGCAATATATAAATTTAGATTAAAAGATAAGTATGTTAATAATGCTATATAGTAGTTTATTAATCTAGTTATAAACTTACAAATATTTAAATTTATAAATATTAAATACTATTAAATTAATAAATTTTAATATGTCAAAATAGTATTTATAAAATAGTGATAGATATACTTTAAAATTTAAAATAGTAAATATTGGTCACCATGCTTATATAGTTATCAGTTTTAAGTTTTAACAAAAATAAATTGTATTAAAATTTTAAAAAATTAAAAGTAAAACAATATTAATAATTTAATATTCAAAAACTTTATAGTTTTTAAGGTTTTGAAATAGTTTTGAAATTTAAAAACAGTATTGAGTCTTACCTAGTGAGCAATTGGTGAGGATCATGCAGCTGAGGAAGGATCGTGCAAATGAACCAACAACTCAGTGTTTGGTGCATTTTTTTTAACAGTTCAGTGTTTTCTTAGTTTTCACAGTGTCCCACACATACACAGTGAAGAGATGTGTCAACTAGGGTTTTTCAAGGGAAAAAGTTAAAACAAATCATGAAAACTGCACCACTTCAAAATCACCAAGCAGAGAGAAGAAATGTTTCAGCATGTAAAATTCAAACCCTGGTCGATTCCACAAGGTTTTTGGTCAGTACCAGATTTCAAGACATACTCTACCCGAAGTTGGCAGCGAAATGAGCCAATTTGGTAACTTTCAGGTAAACCTAAAAGTTCTTCAAAAATTGAAAAATATCCTCAATTAGTTCCTTGTTATTGTGATTTATTATTTTAGACAAATATAAGATATAGCATATAAAATTTGTTTTACCTTCTCAATTCCATAAAGTTAATGATGTTTTGCATATCAATTGTTTAGTATATTTCTAATTCTGCACGTGATTGATTAGGAAAAAAACTCTCAACCTAGTTGTGGATTTAAAATTAAACTTGAGGAAATTATAGAAATTGCAGAATACAATAATTGATGAAGTCAAAATAGATGATTTTTTTGGATGTTAATGTCAGTACATGAAAAAAAATTAACTATGTTTTTAGTCAACATCCAGATATACTTTTACCAAGAATGATTGATTATGATTGGTGACAAATAAAAAATGTGTTATTGAGGACAACAGCCAATCTATAGGGGGAGAAATGTTACAAAAAGTTTACCTGAATTTGTACAAGGAACAATATTCCTTCTATTTATGTAAATGGGGTAAAACTAGAAGTTGTTAAATAAAACAACACCTATGTAAATGGTTAAAAGACTTTGTGGTGTAATTAAGGATTTGAAAGGGTATGTTGGTTGATCAACTCCTTAGGGAAACTATTTATTTCCTTGCAAACCTAGAAATTTGGTATTGTGGAATTTCTTGGGTGACCAATCAAGGTAGGAAGCAAGCATTAGAGAAGGACCATATAGAGCATGTCAAACCAAGGATACAAAGTATACCTTGGATGGTCTCAATGAGGACTAATGTGTATTTATGGAATATTGCTTTCCTCATAATAAGCAGTCATAACTTAAGGACTTTTCCTCTGATCACCATGAGTAGTGAAGATCCAAAATCTAGATAACCAATGGATAAGTACTCAATCTTTGGAATAAATTAAATGTTTTAAAATGAATATTTCAAATACTTCGTTGCCATTTTAGAACAATAACTTCTACATTTTTTTGCCAAAGGTGACTATGAACATCATTGAGCCCTGGCTCAAACATGACACCTTTCTAAGGATGGGCATTTAAGCATTCCAATGTGCCCACAATTATTAACTATATTAATGTGGTGCCCCACTAATGGGAAGTCCATCAAGTGGTAGACCGCCTTATCATGGAATGGGATTTGAACCTTGGTCACTCACTTTCAAAAGCATTCCTTAACCATTACACCACCAACCAATGGAGGAAAGTGAAATTATAACTTCTATTAATTCATTATTGTTATTCTACATTTTATTCATTCTCTATTAATTAGTTAAATATATGTTTGGTGATCTAGGAAATTAGTCCATAACAACTATTAACCTTGAAAAAGCAAAGAAGAATAGGGGATACCAATATACACACCATAGTAGCATTATATTTACACTACAACAGCACAGCAAACTGAAAGTGTAAATGGAATTCAATTACATAGAAAAAGAAGGAAAAACATGATTACTTTTATTATAAATGCTTAACCCTACAAATGGCAGTTTTTTTAAAGTGTGAAAAAGGAAAAAAATAAGTGGGTTATTTAACAGCCCACATCTTTTTTAACTCAGGTTTGACCAGGTCAAAGTCATGCCAATTTGACCCAACATGGCCCAAGCATCAGGTGACAATTAAATGTGGTTAATCATATTTTATTCTTGTTTTTTTGCTTCTATGATACATACGCTATGAACCCAAAGTGAAGAACAATGGACCCAATTTCCTCTCTTGACTATAGTGTCAAAATCTAGGGACAAAGAAATTGAAGAAGATGTCAAATATGTTCAACTCCAGGTTTGTGAAGACAAGTGACTGGTTTACCAAATTTAAGGAGTTCCTAGTTCTATTAGACGATTTCATTAAGGGAAGTGAAGGCGTCACTTCTTCCAAAAGGTTTGGCTTGCTAATCCCGCCTTATTTTCACCTTCCAAGTTGAGTTTTAGAGAGGGTGGTTAGAGTGTGGAAAAGTCGTCTTGTTGGATCCCTTTGAGTTGTTGATCTTTGTGGTACCGCATGGATTATGCGTATCATGTGTGCAATAGGAGTAACTTGAACTTATTATCAAGTTACTTGAACTTATTATCAAAGTTACATGGACATGGATACTAATATGGTATCGGATATGTATATGGCTATTTTTCAAGGCCCCCTAATATGGATACAATTAGATATGACATTCATAAAATGATGCATGTATATTCACATCATAAATATATATATTATTTAGGACATATACAGACATCATAAATACTTATAAATTAAATTAAAATCTAATAACTTACATTATCTAAATCTTACAAAACTAAGCATAAAAGAAATTAAATCAAATTTTCAAAATTTAATCTCAATTAAAAATTAAAAATATTACAATAGAGTAAACTATATGCAAATTATTATATAATCTATTAAAATAAAATATAATATATTATTAAATATATTAATTATAGATTAAAATATATTAATTTATATCTAATATTAGAGTTATTTAATTTTTTAGATAGATTGATTGCGGGTTCTATAGAAGAACACACCCAATGATAAACACTATGACAAAAAATAATATATTTTTAAATATATGAATTATAGATTTTAATCTATAATTCATATATTTAATAATATATTAATTTATATCTAATATTAGAGTTATTTATTTTTTAGATAGATTAATTGTGGGTTCTATAGAAGTCCATACCCAATGATAAACACTATGACAAATAAAGATGCTTAGATGTGCCCAATAAGGCAAAGATGATAAAATAACATAAACACAAAACCACAAATGAGCAACAAAACAAACAACTAACAAAAATAGAGTAAACTATATGCAAATTAAAATATATTATTATATAATTTATTAAATTAAACTAGCTAGCATTAAACATGCTTCCTAGCCTAGTCTTCTTATGAGATCTCAAAACCATCTAAGAGGAAGCCTTCTTCTAGAACAAAAATTCCTATAAGAACTAGTTGCCTAATCACCCTCCCTCGAGGTGACTACTATAAGATCTCCAACCACATCCATAGAATAAGAGGCAATATCATCCTACACAAGAATATAAGGCCTAAACACATCTTAGGAGGAAAGAACAAGGGCTACGATACTTACATCTATAGAAAGCACACAAATTGAAGAAGTCGACACAAACAAAACCTCATCCACCACCCTTACAATTGATTCAAAAAGCACCAAATTCTGATCATCCAAAGAAATAGAATGTTGCCCCACAACCTATGAACCAAGAAAGTAGTAACATGCACACTTCGCATCCAAAGATGATGTTGCATCAACAGATGGGAAGACACCCTCAAGATGCTGCCCCAAGCATCCTTGGAGGTAGCAAGATGGACATTTTCAATAATCTAATGAAAAGGTTTTGCATTCTTCCACCAGGATGCCAAATCAAGAGCCATATGCTTCCTCCTTGAGCAAGAAACTACTTGATGACCATGACTAAAACAATTACAGCAACAAAAAGCCAACCTCCCAAAGTCCAACAATTATTTCCAAACTTAGTTTTCCACTTTGAGCGAAATTTGAGTTGGAAGACCCTTAGAAATATCAATCTCAACCAAAATGCAAGCATAGGTTGGATGAGATCAAGCTATGATTTCAAAAAATAAAAAAACTTTCCAAGAGAGTTACCAATACTCTCCAAACAAGAAGGAAGCTAAAAATGCAATGGGAGTTTAGGCAACGTAACCCAAGCCAATAGCACAAAGAAGGATTGTGATAAAGAATTATAATCTAGGTACCATAGGTTCACAAAGAGAGAAATCTTACCCCAAAACCAAGGACCCCTTGCAAGAATAAACTCCCTATCTACCACAAACTCAAACTATTACGAAAAAACCTTGAGCACATAGATCGATAACAATTGCATCCAAGAGGAAGGGTGTGTAGACACCCAAGAATCCAAATCAAGCAAACTGGGCCAAAAATGATGAAACCTACAAATCAAACCCATCCTTACATAGCGTTCAACTTTCTCCACAATATCATGCCCTAGTTTATTAGAGGAATCTTCTCTAAAAATTTCACCAACAAACCCTTCAAGTGAGATTGAAAATATGAAACACAAGCAACAACACCTAAAGGCAATGATCCAACCCTTGAACCTTGTTCAAGCAAAGCAGAAGTTGCCACTACAATCTTTACACGGTTTGAAGCATTTGCACCCGAACCACAACACCATTATAGTGGAAGGGCGGAGCATTCATAGATGAGAGACCTAGGCAGCTTAATGCAAAAGCTTTCATGCATCTAGGAGTAATGGGTGCAATGGCTAAATAACTACAGTTAGGAATAATGTGGAAGTGTTTATAGCACACTCTAGACACTTCATAGTAGGTTTTGGAGCAAGTGGGGAGAAAACCCCTACATAAAACACCATTGCAATCTCCAGCAATTCCTTTTTTTTTTTTTTGAAACATAAATGTGGTCCTTGGCCAACATGTCCACATTTCGTTCTCACCTCTTGAATTGGATGAAGGATCTATCATCCTTAAGCCAGAGGTTATTTTAGACCAACGATTGCACTCGCTCCATACCCCAACATCATAGAAGTTTTGGTTTAGTGGCAAGGATTGCAATTAGAAAACATCACTTGGGAACCTCTCCACCAACTTCAATAGCAATTTCCCCAATTCAAGCCTTCAAGACAAGGTTTTCCAAAAGGGGAGGACATGTTAGGACACTCACATCCTAAGCATTTTGAGCATTGCAGTAGTCAGAATATAGTTATTTAGTTAATATTATATTGTGTGGATTTATCCTACATTGATTGTACTTCATAGGTCACTCTTTATGAGGACTTTTTTTTTTTGATAAAAGGCAAGATTGCCTGTATATATTTATTAATTTATAAAATATATATAGTATATACTTCAAATTGCTAGCTTAAAATGGCAAATTCACTTGAAATTTAACTGATAAATCTGCTAATTTCTATCTAAAAGACTAAAACCCAAATACAACTACCCTGTAACAGATTATAAACTTGTATCCCAACTTCCCCTTAACTATTTCATGTATACAAACAGAAGGCTAATACTGTCTTAGTTTACCCAGTACATATAGATATTTAACGAAATTTCCCACAATATTGATGTTGTAAAAAAACAAATATCATCTTGGAATCATATTTTCCAATAGAGCTTTACTCTCAAATAGTTTGCCCCTTCGAAGAGGCCTATAATTCGTGTTATCAATATAAGCATATTTGCAATTATTTCTAAGCATTGTTTTCTTTTCACATGTTATTGCTCTATCTGTTATATTTTGTAAGCGAGATCCTAACTACATGAAAGAGTATTGAGACTAATCATAGGCCCACTTTTAAAATGTGGTATGGCACATTATTCAATACAAAAAATGTACAACCCAATCGGCTAACAAGAAGGATGAACTTGAGGGGGAATTAAGGAAGACATTTATTGTAATGTGTTTTTATGATGGGAGGTCATCCCTCTTCATTGGAATTATGTAACAAATTTTCTCAAAAGCCATCTATATGCATATATAGATAGATAGATAGATAGTTCATATGTAAGTTGTTAACCTAGAGGGGTAGTGTTGAATGAAGATCTTTAACCTAAAGAGAGTGTGAATTGAAGTAGGAGCAAACAAGTTTGTAGCTAGTCTATAGATGAAATAACCACCCTCAATTTTATTTTATTTTTAAAACTTGTTAGCTCAACACAATGAAAATGTTAAACAACTTTCCTTTCCACTTTCTAATCACCAAGTTCCCAATGTGGGCGAGGTGAGAGCATACAGTGTATGGGATTACAATTATACTTGAAATGAGCAGCTGAAAGTAACATGCGCTTCTCCAGTGGGGTTAGTTGGGCACATCCACTTTGCAATGGGAAAGCATATACAATAAAGAAATGCAAGTAATCTCTTCCACTTCTTAGTGGTGAGTGAGTACAACCAATAAACAACTCTTCCACTTTTCAGTGGTGAGTGGGTACCAAAAAGCCACTTATTCAATGGGGTGAGTAACAAGAGCCACTTATGTAGTGGGGTGAGTAATAAGAGCCACTTATGCAATGGGATAAGTAACAACAAGTAACAAGAGCAAGATCACTGGTGGTACTACCACCCAGTGTTACAATGTTAGCTCTTACAATTCATTCCAACCCAAATAAATATCTGTTGTTACAAATATTAATGTGATATGAAGCTGATTAAAGCACCCTAAATGAACCCCCAACTCAGGAAACTAACCAGCAAATATACCTTAGAATATGGCAAATGGAAGTCTGATATTAGTCTGAAACCTCGCTGCAGCAATCTGGACAACAAGATAGATGACTCGGGAAACTTCACCCAGCTACCTCCAACGTGCCAAAATGATCACCAACTATATTAGCACTTAAACAGCAGTGCCAACTCACACCCAAACTCATGAAAAGAGTGTACCATTATTCTAGAAAGAGTATAACAAACATTTGCAACTCTGAAACTACAGTTGCAGCAGGTAGCAACAATGGTACGACCCCCCTAAAAGCACTCCAAACTCCACACTCAACACTCTTGCAATCTGAAAAGGAATCACACCAAAATGTAATGCTAAAACATATCAAAATATGTCCATACTAAAAAACCCAAACTGAAACTTCAAATCAGCTCCAATGGTGATTCCAAGAATCACACCACAGTCTAGCTAGGGAATAACTTGCAATTCCAAAACTAGAAATCTATGAGGGATTTCGTCCTCAAAGATTCGAGAGAACTAAAGCCATTTTGGCAACATAACATTATCATTCTTCTACATGTCCAAATGAGCCCCCAACACCTTCTTTTATAGCTTTTTTCGTTGCTTTTTAAAAAAAAAAGAGCACTTTTTTGCTACTTTTTCAAAAAAACATTTTTGCTTTTTGTTGCTTTTTCAAAAAATCCCTTTTTTTGCTTTTTTTCTGAAAAAGCGCTTTTTTGTTGCTTTTTAGTTTTTTCGAAAAAAACATTTATTGCTTTAAATTAAATAATTCATTATGTGCAAACATTTAATCACACCTTTCCAACGAGCTATTACACTAAGTTGTCCTTTAATTATTTCTCAACATTAAACAACATTAGTGAAATATTAATTAAATAACTTAATAACTCACTCAAGTTGCGGAAAATACTGTAATGTCATCTGAATCCAATTTTGACCACACCATGAAGAAACTAAAGCAGTAGGAAGATGATTGAAACCAACTTGGTGACTTTTCTAAAAATAGCTTGCTCCTCCAAGAAGTTTGGAGAGCACCCAAAAGGTTGAAAACTGATTCCAAAAGCATCAAAGGTCTCCAACTAACCAACTTAACTTAAGCCCAAGAACAATTGCTCTACAAGACTAATCAAATGTTTCTCCAAGAATGTTGGAGTTCTCCCTAACTAACTAGTTAGCCTTCAGAAGCCTTGGGAGAAATTGGCTAAATGCGCATGGATTGGCTAAGTGCCAAAAGGGTACATTACAATAGATCATGAGAGTGTTGTAAAGCTTAAAGGCTTAAATGTATAGACACATAGCATGACATACTTCTAATGATCAATACAATTTATTGTTTCTACGAATTTCTGAGTTTTTCATGTTTGAATGATGTTCATTGTTTATGTTTCCATTGTGTGAATGATTTGGTATGTTAAGGTTGTGGGTTTGGAAATCGGAAATCCCTTGATTGGGACTTGCACCCTCAATTGCTTTCTTCCAAGAGACGAGTCCAAACATATCAGCATTGTATTTACAATGCAATGGCATGACAAACTAAAAGTTTAAATGGAATTCAATTACACAGGTGTAAAACAGGAAAAAAACAACATATTAAAATACACTAAAATACTCAAAAACACAAGAAAATAATTGCAATTGTTATTTCATGTCAAAACTGAAAAACCTAGGGAAAACTGCAATTTTTTCAATTATTTGCATTTAAACCAGAGTTTTCTCAATCATGCATGGCTTTTGAAGGTTTGACCAGGTTTTGAAAGTACCAAGTGTGTCAGTCAAAACTGACACGAAAAGACTATCATGTGTCAGGTACTCATGATTAACTACAGATCTTTCCCCATTGTTGCTACTATGCATCCAAACTGATTGGGTACAAATAATTTCACAATTGTCAATTTCATATATTTTTATAAGATAAAGCAACACACACACACACACACACACACTTGCAAAGCTTTCACCAAACCCCCCCCTCAGTGATCCAATTAGATTGTGGATCGACCTCCTCTAGCGTGATGGGCGTGGAGTTAGTGCCCAAAATTTGTCTATGGCGAAGACAAAGGTTGTAATGAACATAGACTAGATCATTCAACTTCTCCATGGACAATCTATTGCGCTTCTTGGAGTATATGTGCTCAAACATACTCCAATTGCGCTCACAACCCAAAGCACTGCATATTGAGAGAGAGAATGGCCGGTTGGGGTGAATAAATCTACAAACCAACTTACTCACAAGCCAAGTCCTACAGACAAACTCACAAGTTACTTGGTGAGTCTCGCCTCTAACAAATGAGTTTTGTTTGCAAACTCAGCCACCAAAAAAATTCATATTAGAATCTTAGCAATGTGAAATGATCGTTGAGTAATTGAAAAGGATTTATTGGCAATTGGTTAAAAGCAACAAAATTATGAAAAATGGGATGCACCATGTAGGTCCTTGTGACCTTGAAGCACTTAATTCAAGCTTGAAGGCAAGAACTTCCCCACTCAACCCCACCCTATATCGCAAGAAGGAACGTGCCCAAGGTGTTGCCCCCGAACCTCACGAGGGGCACTATCCCTCAACCCCACTAGGGGTTGTCACCCCTAGAACCCTAGACTTATTTTAAAAAAGAAAAACATAATCATTTTGGCTGCACCAGATGGAAAAGTAGAGTTTTTATCCTTTATTTGGCTTGAAATAACAAAAACTTTTTTTTCCCTATTTTTATGATTTTTTTGGCAGTTTTTAGTATCCCAAGTTATCAAATTCCATTTATACTTTTGGTTTGCCATGTCAATCTTGATTCCGAGTAATGCTACTATGACCAAAATAGAATTATGTGTTCTCTAAATTCACTCCTTATGTGTCTCATGCACTATTTAAGTTAATTTTGTTTGTTTACTTATTTTTTTATTTCCCAAGATTTCGTTGAGTCTCAAATCTAGCTCAAAATTTAAGGTTGCCAAGTTTTTGAACCATGCACAAAACAACATTATAAAGCTTGTTCTGATTTTATATCAAATTGTATTATGCAAATGTATTGAAAATAATTTTCTTAACCTTGTACACAAAGAAAACATTGGTTCAGGCTTCTCAACATTGCATATCAGTATGTGCCTACACCATGAAGCTCCATATGACCTCACTGACATTAATACAGGCTTGGGTGAGGGGGGCCCACCCCTCAACCATGCCCTATACCGCAACAGGGAACACACATTGGGCACTGCCCCTCGACCCCACTAGGGACTGCCGCACCTAGACCGCCCCCCCCCCCATACTGGTTTTAGAAAGAAAAACATAAAAATTATTTTGGGCTGCATCAAATAGAAAAGCAAAGGTTTTTCCTCTTTATTTGGCTTGAAAATACAAAACAGTGTTTTTTTCCCTATTTCTATGAATTTTTCAGCACTTTTTTGTTTGGTATGAGTTTTCCACAGTCCACTGTAGTTATGATGACAGCTTTTGGATTCAACTGTGTATATTTTTCCTCTTCCTGATGATGGATCACTGAGTGTGATCGAAAACGTCAAAAGAAAAATATACACAGTTGAATCCAAAAGCTGTCATTATAACTTTTTTGTTTACCAATTATTTTTCAAATAATTGAATTTCATTTGTACTTTTGGCTTGCCAAGTTAGTCTCAATTCTAAGTAATGCTGCTATGATCAAAATAGAATTTTGTGTTCCCTAAATTCATTCTTATGCATCTCAAGCATTATTTAAGTTTATTTTGTGTATTTATATAAATTTTTTATTTGCTGAGTTCTTAGCCCATGGCAAAATTGTGACCTGCTAAGTTTTTGCCAAGTCCAAGTTATTGAACTAAGCAAACAACCTTAACAAAACTTTTCCTCATTCTACATCAAAATGCACATGCAATTATATTGATAAAATAATTTTCTTAGTTTGTAGACTAAGAAACATTAGATTGAGCTTCTCGGCATTGCATATCAGTATGTACATGCAATCATATTGATAAAAAAAAATTGTAACTTGTAAACTGAGAAACCAATATGTTTTTATTGCTGGAATTTGCAACCATGCAGATTGACATGATTAGAGTGTAACACTCACATATTAGCATTCTGTAACATACATTGATTCGACTATTCTGATCTAACATGAGACTTAGTCAAACCATGTTAACTACCTCTCTCTATCTCTCCAAATTTCATGTACAAGGCCACTACTGGATGAACTTCACTCTAAACACAAGGAACAAAGAAACAATGTATGCCATAACAGAATTTTGTTAAAAATAGATAATCTCACAATGAAAAACTTTAATGTATCGGGGATAAATTAAAACAGAAAGAGAATGAAATTGATGATCCTTCCAAGTTCTAACATTAGCAGGTCAATGTTATTGATACCCCAAAACAGAAAGGAAACCAACATTTGAGTGACCATGATTGTAATGTCCCCCTTTTCAGCGTGATCTTGTTTGCAGAGTGTTAGCCTATTTCTTGGACCCTTGTGGGCTAACTGGATTGGTTAGAGGGTCAGTGGTACCTTCTGGAGAGTTCGGTCGATTTCATTTTCTGAGATCGTGGATAGGCTCATTGCAGGCCTTGGCAGTACAGGAGTTTCTTTGCTTCTGACGGCATTGAATTCTGTTGAGAATTGAGGGAGATAGGCTTACTTAAGTGATTTAAGTTAATTTTTAACTTAAAGTCTTTTTATAAAGTCAAATTGACTTTATAATTCTTATTTCACTTAAATTAAGTCTAAAGTGAATATTTTAATGTTATATCTTTATTCACTTAAAGGAGGCGCCAAAAATCAAAAGGGAAACTATAGAAAGTGATTTAAGTTTAGTTTCATAAATTTAAATGAGCTAAAGCCCTAAAATGTACGGCCTTCTTAGGGTTTCTCCTCTTTTGCTTTATAAGGGATTTGGGCAATGAGAAACTCATCTTTTTGAATATTTCAACTTTGCCTTGGAGGTTTTTTCCCTTGCTTTCAGCCTGTGACCAGGTTTGCAGCAAATCCACCATTGGAGAACGAAATCTCTTCAGTGTGAGCACTTGTGAAGTTGTGAAGATCAGCTGAATTAGTGCAGATTGAGAGAGCTTCATTTCAGAAGTTCTGCAGTGCTTCAACAGATTTTTTGTAGTGTTCTTCATCAAAAACAGAGGGTTTATTAGTTGCTGTTCTTCCTTCACCATGGCAGACTTCATGGCTGTTTGGGCACACCTTCAGAGATGGTTTTTGGTGCTTTTTGTTTGAAAGGGCGTGGCACTTGCAAGGAAGTTTATTTTGGCTTTTTGGAGAAACGTCTTCTTTTGGAGGATCTCTCTTCATGAACTTGGGCGCCCTACCTATGTTACTCTCTGGCTTCAGTTTCAGAATAAACTTTGAAGTCTGTAACTCTCTACTCCAGTTTTTGTCAGTTCTTCACCATGCTGGTCGGATTTCTTATTTAAAAAATCTGGAGGCTTTCGGGTATGTTTGTATGTTTTAAATCCATTGTTGATGATAATAAACACCTTCTACAATTCCAGTTTGATTAAATTTGCTCAAGTTTTCATTCTGTGAGCTTTTATATGATGCGCCCCTTCTCTTCTGTCTACAAAATTTCTCTAAAAAACTAAAAAACACAATTAGACCTAAGAAAAAGACAGGAGTTTGAGCAGTGAGCTAGCAAGGCTCATCACAGTGGCTCTACATCATTTGTCAAGTGCCAAGAACCAAAAACACAGCAATCAAAAGTTTATATCAGCGTATATCAGCTTTACATGACAAGTGTTTGACAAAATTCCCAAGGCAGAAATTGAAAGGTTTTGAGTCTATATTAGCAGGGCTCATCACAGTGGTATCAGAGCGGTTTCCTGCCATCCTGTTGGGCATTGATCATGGCTACTTCAATTACTCAGAGGCAGTGGAACAAGAATATGGAGAAGCTGAAACAAAGTTTGAAAAAGTTGGATGAAAATCAGAAAGGGATAAAGGAATTGATTTTAGATCCTGCAACCTTAGATAAAACAGCAAGGTTTATGGCATCCATCTTCGGGTCTACATCACAAAATAAAAATGAGATACATGAGGTCTCTACAAGTGAAGTATCCAAAAATCTTCACAATGAATTTTCAGCAGTTAGTGACCAGCATTCAGTTGATCCTATGGAGAACAAAAATCAGACCAGCTTTGAGGAAGAAGTTGGGCACAAGATTCTTCAGGAAGATTTCAAGGTTGAAGAAGAGCAAGTGATGTTTGAAGACAAACCAATTGTATTGGAGCAGCCACATGAAGATAAGTTTTCTTGTAATGCATCATCAACAGAAATGTATGAAGATATGGCTTCTACAACTTCTTTTGAGACATCCTATGAGGTACATAGCAACAATACCTTAAATGTTGATGACAACACACATGATGTTGCTGATTATGAGGTGAGTGATGCAGATTCAACTTCATGCTATAGTGCAGATTTGGATGGAGAACAGAAAGTGATTCAAGAGGGATTTTCCTCTCCTCAGTACAGTTATGAGTTTTATGATCAGCAAGCTCCAATCTATGATACTGATGGAGAAGAATCAGAAAATGAGGCGGATGCTACATCTTCTTGTGATAATCCGCTCTTTGAGGTAGATGTTGATTCTACTCTTGACCCTGGTTTAAGGGTGAGCTTTGATCATAGTATCAGAGATTCCGTCAGTGCATCGGGATTTCAGACAGAGCTCGTTGAGGAGATTCCCAGTGTGTACATGGTCAGGAGTCTACATAGTTTCTTTCTCAGTCATCATGTACATGATCTGTTTCAGATGCACAATTCTAGTATGCACGTGTTAGACATGTGGGATGATAGCCTATCTCATGCAGTCTTAGGGAGCACGTTTTGTCAGCAGTTTGACTTGCTTCCTTGTGAGTTTCTCTTTTCTGTATCTGATGGTGTTGAGATTGACAGGCTACAGTATGATGATCCAGCTGATCAGATTTGGGAGTTACAGGAGACTCATTCATCTAGGAGTTGCATATGGGATGACAATGGCGATCCAGTTTCTCTTCCTAGAGTAGATGTTATTCAGTATGATGATCCTCTCTTCGAGTTAGATATCGCTCGCACTCTGGACATGAGCATTGATCGTTGCGTTTGGGATCCTTCCAGTGTATTGGGATTTCAAATTAAGCTGGCAGAGGAGTTTTCGGAGGAGTACATGATGAGAGGTGCAGATAGTTCTACATTTGACCCTCACGATCTGGCAGCTATCTACTTGTTGCTTGGTGATTTAATCTTCTTAGACTCTTCATTGATCGATGGTTGTCCTACTTGGAGTTGGCATGATTTGCAGAGTTGGGATTTAGGAGCTTCATGGCTAGATGGTTGGTTTCATGGGTTGACAGGTTATGGTGACATCATAGGTTCCAGCTATAGACAGAGATGTGTTGCGGAGGCTTCCCGATATTCTTACTTTATTATGATGGATGGATGTGAGTACCGTTTATATTGGGATCCAGGTGGCAACAGGATTGGTACTGCGTTTTGGATGAGTCCCATGCATTGGCTTCACCACTTTTGGCATGGTGAAGTTGAGATCAGTGTTGAGCAGCGAAAGACAGTTGATGATAGTAGGGACATTTCACAGCACTATCCTTGGGATCCTGGTGGAGTGGTTGATCCTTTGTTGTTGAGATTGCTTGCGGTCAAGCAATTTCAGGAAGGGCGGATTGTAATGTCCCCCTTTTCAGCGTGATCTTGTTTGCAGAGTGTTAGCCTATTTCTTGGACCCTTGTGGGCTAACTG
Organism: Sequoia sempervirens; assembly: GCA_007258455.2. Lineage (NCBI taxonomy): Eukaryota > Viridiplantae > Streptophyta > Pinopsida > Cupressales > Cupressaceae > Sequoia > Sequoia sempervirens. The sequence continues at coordinate 27,021,873 of VDFB02000008.1, read as the reverse complement.
GATTGGTTAGAGGGTCAGTGGTACCTTCTGGAGAGTTCGGTCGATTTCATTTTCTGAGATCGTGGATAGGCTCATTGCAGGCCTTGGCAGTACAGGAGTTTCTTTGCTTCTGACGGCATTGAATTCTGTTGAGAATTGAGGGAGATAGGCTTACTTAAGTGATTTAAGTTAATTTTTAACTTAAAGTCTTTTTATAAAGTCAAATTGACTTTATAATTCTTATTTCACTTAAATTAAGTCTAAAGTGAATATTTTAATGTTATATCTTTATTCACTTAAAGGAGGCGCCAAAAATCAAAAGGGAAACTATAGAAAGTGATTTAAGTTTAGTTTCATAAATTTAAATGAGCTAAAGCCCTAAAATGTACGGCCTTCTTAGGGTTTCTCCTCTTTTGCTTTATAAGGGATTTGGGCAATGAGAAACTCATCTTTTTGAATATTTCAACTTTGCCTTGGAGGTTTTTTCCCTTGCTTTCAGCCTGTGACCAGGTTTGCAGCAAATCCACCATTGGAGAACGAAATCTCTTCAGTGTGAGCACTTGTGAAGTTGTGAAAGATCAGCTGAATTAGTGCAGATTGAGAGAGCTTCATTTCAGAAGTTCTGCAGTGCTTCAACAGATTTTTGTAGTGTTCTTCATCAAAAACAGAGGGTTTATTAGTTGCTGTTCTTCCTTCACCATGGCAGACTTCATGGCTGTTTGGGCACACCTTCAGAGATGGTTTTTGGTGCTTTTTGTTTGAAAGGGCGTGGCACTTGCAAGGAAGTTTATTTTGGCTTTTTGGAGAAACGTCTTCTTTTGGAGGATCTCTCTTCATGAACTTGGGCGCCCTACCTATGTTACTCTCTGGCTTCAGTTTCAGAATAAACTTTGAAGTCTGTAACTCTCTACTCCAGTTTTTGTCAGTTCTTCACCATGCTGGTCGGATTTCTTATTTAAAAAATCTGGAGGCTTTCGGGTATGTTTGTATGTTTTAAATCCATTGTTGATGATAATAAACACCTTCTACAATTCCAGTTTGATTAAATTTGCTCAAGTTTTCATTCTGTGAGCTTTTATATGATGCGCCCCTTCTCTTCTGTCTACAAAATTTCTCTAAAAAACTAAAAAACACAATTAGACCTAAGAAAAAGACAGGAGTTTGAGCAGTGAGCTAGCAAGGCTCATCACAGTGGCTCTACATCATTTGTCAAGTGCCAAGAACCAAAAACACAGCAATCAAAAGTTTATATCAGCGTATATCAGCTTTACATGACAAGTGTTTGACAAAATTCCCAAGGCAGAAATTGAAAGGTTTTGAGTCTATATTAGCAGGGCTCATCACAGTGGTATCAGAGCATTCAAACATCATTGTCAAGTGCCAAAAACCAAAAACACAGCAATCAAAAGTTTATATCAGCATATATCAGCTTTACATGACAAGTGTTTGACAAAATTCCCAAGGCAGAAATTGAAAGGTTTTGAGTCTATATTAGTAGGGCTCATCACAATGATTCAACATTACAAGATTCTTCAATAAACATTAACAAATCAATAACTGGAAGACTCTACAGCTCTCTGTGTTTCTCTCTAGGAAGAATTTGTGCGTAAAAGAACCATATATCCAAAAAGCTAACTTAATACTTACAAATAGCTCAATGTTATGAAAGTAAAATGCAACTGTCTGTCATTCTAATCATTGACCAACCATATCATTTTTAAAAGACTTTCAACCAGCTCTAAAATTGAAATGCTATATCATTCATTGCCCTATGACATTGCATCAACAGACTACTAAATCAGTTCTGAAATAGGAATGCAAATGTATGCCGAAGGCTCTAAATCTCAAATTCTTGAGAAACATCAATAATTAGAGCAACATAATCATATATTTGAGAGACGTGGGGACAAAATATGACTAACAACTTGGACAAAAAAACAGAACATGACGAGAGGAATTTTATAAGTACATGAGCCACTTACCATGATAAACTCTACAAATGCTATACGAGTGGAATGATGATAATCTCCAAGTAGTCTCAAACGAGAAACCTGAAAATATATTGATGAAATATTTCAATCCACTAGCTGTTCTTCTGCAATTTCCAGAAATAAGCACAAGGGATACATGAACTAAGCAGAAAGAAGTGGCACCCACCTCACCACAAAGTGACTCAAAGAAAAGTTTCACATCTGCTTGAGAAACCTACAAACATATTGACCAAGACATAGAATAATGCTTCTAATTGCCATTGTAGCTCATTACATATGCAAGCTCAACATATTTCAGCCCATACTGGAATTTAGTACATATATTTAAATTACAAAGGCTATGCAATTGCAGACCAAGCTGTAATAAATATAAGGGATTTGTAGTTCACCTTCTTATCAATGTTTGTACAATAGATTGTTCGTGCACACATCTCCCGCTCATCTTCTGACTGGATCATGATTGTCAAAACAATTAGAACCTTCTACTACATAACAAATAATAGTCACAGATGACTACTACAATTAAAATAATAGCATTTTTGTGCAATTTATTAATCTTACTTCTGAGGGCATTGCCAGGACAGTGAGACACAATCTGCAAATGAGTTAGATCATACTCACCCTCGGAAGAAATGTTGGGTTTACTGGGGCAATTGCAGTTTTAGAAGGTAGGACCCTGACAGGGTAATATCCCAGCATGGTCCCAGCAAGACTCAAAGCTGCTCTTGCATCCTCTACAGATTAAAAATCATGGGGAAAACTCTCTTTCAATTTACAATCACACAACAGAAGCCCTGCTGATCCAATTTATCAATTAAGTCCCAAATGAATACTTACCCTCACAAGTGAATTCTACAAAAGCAAAACGGAGAACTGAATTTGGATCACCACACACACGGCAATCAACAACCTTCAATCAAAAGAGGTTCCAGCCTTAGGAATGCTCATTGATTGCAATGTTTAATGAAGATTTCAACACAAGGGCAAATAATGGATGAGAAATAAGGCATGAAAAGTCACCTGCCCACAATTGATAAACAAAGCTGCAAGTTGCTCTTCAGTCACCTGAATCATATGAACAAAAGCAACCAGAGATTGTTAAGGTTTTTGCCGCTAACTCCATGCTCAAATGCCACAGGTTTCATGTCTTAAGATCTTTTCAAAATATTTTCTAACCATACAAACCAATGTTTTTAGTGGCCTGGTGACAAAAATAATAAAACCAAAACTATCCATTTACCAAGTTGATTGCATTCATATAATCATTTACGCCTGTGTTTCCTTAATGTTACAATTTTCAACTATGAGGCACCTCTTGAAGTACTTTTATTTATAGGCTGACAACCTGATTTAAGTGATTCCCTTTATAGCTGAGGAAGATAAAGAAACCTCTATCTCTTATTTCAGCAAGAAGAAAGGCGAATTTTAAATGGATTGCCTAAAGTTTAAACCATAGTAGCCATTTTTGTAACAATACGAATAATGACCGGTCCAAAAAGCAGATGCAAAATACCTTCAGCCAAAAAGCATTCAGAGTAAAAAAAGATGACAAAATGACAGTTTAAAATATTCAAGCAAACATCCCAAAGCATGTATGTAGCCTATAAATAACTTCTATAATTCCATTGACTTCTGTAATTATTCCATTGGAATCATGATTTAGGACAACAAGCATAGAAAGTATAAGTCGTCTCAGGTTAGAGAGGGCCGGTAAATGTTTTATATGCACAGCTAAAGAAATGATACGACATAGTGGGTTTTTCTAAGCTGGCATTTTTTTACTATCATGGTCATAGCATACATAACTGGGTAGTAGAAAAGTATCTTAGCTCTACTACAACATACTTTACCTTTATTTTGGACAGACATAAGTTGGAAAAACAAGGGGGAACACAATATATTCTATATATCAATTGTACTCGTTTAAATGCAATTTATTATTTACTCCCAGAAAAAAAGAAGCACCCAAACTTGCCAATCCCTCTTGGTTGATGCAAAGTATTCTTCTCTTCATGGATATATATGCAGAGTATGTTAATATTTTAGAGTACAACTGCAAACAATATGCTTCGGAGCAACTTATGCACACATGCCATAAAAATAATTGCACCAAACAAAGGAGTCAAAATCTTATTACCGGAGGGTTCTTCGCATGTTTTTTTATCATATGGATATGAAAACATTCATATCATGTCACATTACAGGTGTATTGTACTACAGGTTTAGCTGGATTTGTAAGGTTTGGGTCACTCTAGAGCTCGGCTATGAGGAAAAACCCCAGGTGTATAAAATTTGAACAATATTTACGGTAACAATGGAAAGAAACCCCCTTGTGTGCTCGTGCAAGCTGGTCTCATACTTTAAATTGGTCAAAAAAAAAAAACCTTTTACCCATATGAGCGGAAGTCACGTACTAACAGAATTGATAAACATACAAGCAACTCGCTTGTATTAACTATAAATGAAAACAATGTCTACACACTCACCTGTTGGTCAATGTCTGAGACATATACTGTTCTTCTAATGCTGTCTTCTCTCTGAGCTATACTTGTTCTGCTGTTCATTCTGTTTTTCCCATGATAAATATTTTTTCTCTGACACACAATCAGAAGCAGAGCCATGAAAAAAAAGCCTTTTTTGTAGATCTTCTCAAATCTTTGTCACGGTCTTATTTAATAAATGTGTTCTAAAGTATTATGCACTGTGAAAAATTGAAATCTATAGCAAAACAAAACTTGACCAGTCACACGGAGTGTCTTTTCCATGCCCTACCCTTCTAGTGTTATTATTATTAATGAAAATGGCGCTGGTTGTGCCGTTGATGAAGTTAGTGTTATGGTTGTCATACATAAGAGCATTGGCAACAGAAAAGGCAGACGCGTGGCTGGCAAGCGAAGGCGGAACGAACTCCTTGGCCATGGGATTCAGCTTTGAGAGCAGATCCTCCAAGTCCCTCATATCACGATGGAAATCTTGCGAACAAGCCTCCATATTGTCCCTTCCATCCTCATGCAGACCACCACTGCTCAAGCGCTGCTGCACCGAAGAAGGAGAAGAAGGTGTTGAAATTTGCACAATATGCGCACCCTGCACAGCCTCATTATAATTCTGCTGCAGTAAAACATGCGCATTATGTTGAATACGAGCATTTGCTTCCGTGCTTTGCTGATTTTGAAGAATATTTCGCTGAATCTGCGAATTATGATCATAAGTCAGCTGATTCTGCTGTAACTCCTCAACGTGCAGGTTCTGCAACGCATTTTGATGATTTCGCAGCATATGTTTCTCATTATGTGCCATATTTAGCCGATTCTGCAACGGAACTTGCTGGTTGTACTGAATACTCTGCTGCAATTGCTGAACCTGCTCATTAAAGCGGCCATTCAACTGTAAAACCTGCGCATTGTCTTCCATGTCAAGGCCAAAATTTCGACTTGCCGAGGCTACATTTAGTTCTATTTCCACAGTAGCTTCATTTGCCATGATCAAAAAAGGAATAAAAAAATGAAACCCTACACTTCCATTAAATTTCAAGCCTTTTGTCTTTTGCCGTAGAAAAACCAGGTCAAAGAAGCATCGCCGGTAAGTCCAAGCAGATGTAGATACACCAATACTCCATTTACAATAGACTACCGAATTAGGATGCACATGACTGCTCTGCGATAATTAAAATTCTATTATTTTTATTTTTCTCTTCTACCTAATCTCCTTTGCCTCTGCTTCTTCCTCTGCCTCGTTCTCAGGCTAGACTAGACTAGAGCATCATACCATGCCCATGCCCATGTGACATGATGGCCATGGCAATAAGAAATCAGTATGTATACGTGGATGCTCAGAAATGATCTATGCACGTACGATGATGCAGAACTGGTGCAGCATAAGACGTGTGTCATGCTGCCCGCTAGCATGGCTACCATGTCAAATTATTTCTGATTATTAAAACGAAGTAAGTTAACCTGCATCTTTTCTTTTTTTTATGTTTTTCTGTAAATGTTTTAGTTTCTGAGTTTGGCACACAATATAATATGGTATATCGGGAATTAAGACGCAGGTCTGGACAGCGGCCTGACATCAACACCTATCTAAGCCATATTTAGTATCCAATAAAAGCCTTACGCGTGTAATCCTTTTTATGCGGCAACAAGATTCGGTTGGAGAGTAGAAAGTAGGGATTACCTAGCCGGGTTGTACTTTGTTTATATTTCGCCCTCGCTGTAGAAGTGGACTAAACCCCCATGCCCCTAACAAAAAGGAAGAAGAAAGAAAAGATATTCTTGGGGAAATAAAGTACCTTTTATTCCCATTTAGTTTTAATTAATGATATAAAAAAAAAATTGGTAAAGTTAGAAAATTGTATATTTTTATTATTTTTTATTTGTTTTAGATGTATTTTGATTAGATTATTAATGATTCATAGAGAAGAAGTATATTTTACGCCGAAGGCGTATCTTATTTGAATTAGATCAAGCTAATATTGGCGATCTAACGACTGAAGCAGTCTTCCGACCATTCAAATCATTTTGTCCATTGATCGCCGGGCTGAAAAAGTATGATGAAGTATGCCGCTGTCGTTTGAAACTTTGTGGTGCCAGCGTTAAATTCCTCGAAGCTGGTCCATTCTACTGCTTTGTCTGTTATAAGTTTAAGTCTCTGCGATTGGTGCTTCGCCCGCTTATCTGCATTTAGTCCCCTGCACTCTTCTTGTATTTTTAAGCTTTTTTCTTTCACTTGTTCAATATGTCTTCCACACCGTCCTCATCTTCGTGCTCTGTAACGCCTACTATCTCCTGCTATTTCTTTCGTTCTTTCAATATGTCATCTACACCATCCTCATCTTCGCCCTCTGTTACGCCTTCCCAACTCATTGATAAGATTCTAAACACAAACGCAGACTGCCGATAGTGGACCCTGAGGATTATGATCAGCATGTACCATTCTCCGGGCAGCCTCCTCCCGATAGCGTAGCAGCTCCCTTTCCCTTTCCATCAACATCATCTCCTCCCTTCTAATTTCCTCCCTCCTTATTTCCTCCCACCTTATTTCTTCCCTCCGGAATTCCTCTCTTCGCAATTCCTCCCTCTGCATTTCTTCTCTTCGTAACTCTTCCCTCACCAATTCCTCTGTTCTTTATGCTTCAATGGATGTACATACTGTTCCAAAGCTCCCATTTTGGCGTGGGCAGGGAGGATGCTAGCAAAGGTTGCGGAATTTGGCTTTAAACCTGAAATGGCATGGCATGGCGAATCACAGTACTGGAGCCAATAAAGGGTAGGGTAAGTAGTGTTAACCACGGTTGCGAAGCAGATTTGAATGAAACTCTATTGTATGCCGATGAATTGTTCGTCGACGACAAAATTCTGCCTCAAATTCGCGCTCTAGAATCTCAGCTTTTAAATAATGGCAGTCATGCGAGTCTCGAAAGATCATCTCCTGATCGATCGGTGTCGTATATTAGTTCAAAGACAAGCGGATTCAAAAACGATGCTTGCAAATATGTTCGCTGGTCGTCCGACACGACGCTCAGTTGGTACAAACTGTGCCCTTTATTCAGTTCATTTGAAATTTCCATATTTTGTTGCTAAACAACACCAACGAACATGCAATTTCGTTCCGATGTCTGCTTGGATGGAATCTGACCACGGCAATGGACAACACGAATGTTTTTGGTGTGGTCATTCATTGAATTGTTACATTTCACACCTCTTCGGCGTACCCATTACACACTAAGGTGCAATTGCTAGTTTTATATAAAATTGATAATTTGTTTTAGCATATTCTAAATGTTTAGATATGTGTATCTATGTGTACTACATATAGGTTAAATTTAACAATTTAATGATAATCAAAATTATTTTTCTCATTTGTCTTGTTTTCAAGTGAGTTATCATTTTCTTTTGTCTAGTTTTGTGTTTCTAATTTATTTGTTTATCAAACTCTTTTGTTTTATCCACTTTGGTGAAATTGTCGATTTTAAGTATGTAGTGATTGCCAAACCACCGCAATGATTGGTGTAGTCATCACAACAACTATGAAAATTTAGTGGTGATTATGTAACCATCATAGCAGTGCCACAACCAATTTTTAAATCACCTCTATGTTGTAAATAGTGGTTTCACCTAAGTGTATAGAATCATGAGTTTTGAGTATTTCAAACCCTTGTCTCTTTGTTTTATGAGTCCTTTGGCTTTCTCTTTACCCCTAGCATGTTAGAGTAATAAGTTATTATGCTTAATTAATTACATCACATTGATTAATTAATTAAGTCACTTATTCCTCTTTATTACTTAAGCTAAACTTAGGCACATTAATAATTAATTATTAATTATTAAGTGTGCACACTAGGGTTTCATTTAGGGTTTCCCTTTTAGGGTTTCTTGATCTCCTTCATAAGGATTGATCACTTTGTAATAATTGATTCTCTTAATGCATTTTTACTGAGAGGTTTTACAGAGAACAACTTTTTCGGTTCTTCTTCATATCTTTTGCATGTGACAGGTATCCATCTTGCATGCAGGTGATCTTGGATTCTAACATAGCATGTCTAGAACTTTCCTCTATTGTGTTTAAAATATGTAAAGAATTTTCCAAGGAGACCCGTGGTTCTTCAAAAAATCCAAGCTTTTCATGAAACATTAGGATCCCACATGCAACCCAACTAAGGATCTCCCAACTACGATTCTTCTTTGGGTTTCTCTATTACTCCTCTCAAGTGAACACTAGTTGAAGAAAGTCGTGACTTCAAATCTCTGCTAAGGAAGTGGTTTTATGCCATTATATATGAGGAAGACCAAGTAATGCAGGGTCACTACTTTTGTGCAACGAAATTAATGATTGTTAATAAAATATGCTTAGGCATTCTTTTTTTGCCTGTAACATGGGGTCCAACTTTTTTGCGAATAAGGTTTGGTAAGAATATAACTGCTTAGGTAACAATGAAACCAAAACTTTAACAACAACCACCCAATATCACTGCTACAAAGAATAAAAATAAAACTTGTTGAAACCATGGCAAGCAACTTACCTCAAGATTTTGCATAAATTGTCTGATGCACTCAATAATACCGTTGAGCAAAACATATGGAGTTTGCAGGGAAAATATTGTGTAACTCTAACAAAGCATAATTCTTACTTGCCCTGAAGCTTGATTTCTAGCCCTAAACTTGCAATTTGCATGTTTGCAAAATATCGTAGTAGAGACAAGGCACATGAACCCTCATAGTGAAGACACGTTATCAATCACGAAACATTACAAGCCCATGAAAAATTTGCATCTCTTCATTTCAAGAATAATCTATAATTGGGAAAATAGGAAACCCCTTGCGAAAATATGAGTTGCCAATCAGAAAATAGGAATTATCAGTGCAAAATCTATTTTAATAATGAGATCACTGCAAACCATAAGATAAAAAGCTCCCTCCCTACCACAGTTTGTTGGTATGCGGTGACTGATCATGCTATATTGTACACTCTTCATGTATCCTTGTTGAGGTCTGGGCTAGGTCGGGCCCCGGGCGGGGGTTCGGGGACGACAACCCCGAAGAAAATGTTTTTCCTATTTTTTCGCGTCATCACCGAAAAAGGAAAAATCATCGAAAAAGAAAAAAAATTGATTTTGTAAAACCCTAAATCTAGAAGCTTCTAAAAAGCTTGTTATAAGCGGTATGGATGGGGGTTGCAGTAGGGCATTATTAGCGAGATTGTAATATGTTATACATTGGATAATAAAATCATTGGATGGTTGTGGTTTTGTGGATGTAGCCCGGATTGGGTGAACCACGTTAAATTCTCTGTGTTGTCTTGTTTTTGCTATAATTTTCTGTGTTTTATTTCTTTGTTTTATTGATCAAATCTACATTTAACTGTTAGATATTTGCCTCCTAACCCTAACACGATTTCCAACCAATGAATTAATAGCCCATAGAAAAGTGAAAACATTACACGTCCATACTCTGCAAAACATTTAAAAACCATAAAAAAAAAGTTGCTATTCACTTTCGATTGGCCACCATATTTTTCCTTCATATTTCTAAATACAAAAAGCCAAAAATATGTTGCAAGTATGAGCTAGTTTGGTGGTGTTGTCATTAATGTTGTCATTGATTTCAACACAGTTCAGTATGTTGTAGTTTGTACATGTATAGCTGAGATGTTGCTGAGATGTTGTGAGTACATGGAGCTATCTTTATGATGTTGCAAATGTGTTGGTTTGATGAGTTTCCAAGTGCTTTTGTGAAAAATAATAAAGAAGCGAAGTCAGAGTGATGAAAGTGTTCAGAATGTGCTTCGGTATGTGCTCTGCATTTCTCTTGTGTTGATCCTATGCTTGTGCAGATCTGAAGGATTGATAATGGTGATCTCATGGTGATATTTCCTAAGTTTTAGCTTCTAGTTTGATGGTACATGAAAGTTACATTCACTGGTATGTGAACTGTTCTGGCAGAGTTGGTCTTCTGTGGACTGGGAGAAGTATTTATGCTCTGCAATTCTTCGCTATTTCGTTTCAGATCTTGCAGATTTGGTATATGTCTTGTGAAGGTCTTTTTTGTGCTCTAGCAAAGAGGTTTGATGTTTGGTAATCCGGATGTCATGTTTCAGTATTTCAGTGTGTGTTTGCACAGTCTAGATGGACTAGTGAAAGGTGTTCAGTGATTGAAGCTTTTTTTTTTATTGCAGATGAATCTAGAAGATTCTGAGATGTATTCTCATGCATAAGGAAGCATGTTGTGGTGTCTACATGCCATCTTCTTTTTGGGAAGGGTGATCCCACAATAGTGGTTTACAATTTTTGGCCAAACTAGACACTGAAATTATTATTTTTAACTAAATCTTCACATTCGGGCACCTATAGCGACTAAACCGTGAAGAATTTGAAGATGATGCAAACTAGAGTTTAGATCACATTTTATCTGTAGATTCTAAAAATATTTTTTCAAATTTTTTGGAATCAGATTGGACTTCTTTTCCATCTCCCACAGATTTTTTCAAAAACAACATTTTTAAAAGTGACACACAGGTATAGCATAACTTTTTTCCATGAAGGATAAAATTCTAATTCTTTTGAATTTAGATTTGTAACTCGATATCTAGTGCTTCCACTTGGTTAGACAATTTTTTATTGAATATTTTTCTTTAATCAAGTTTTGAAGTCAAACCAATTAAAATTCAGACAGCATGACCATATAGCATAACTTTTTTGTATATATCAAATTTTTTTATTTTTTGTTGGATCAAGGACTTCAATATCTGGTGCACTCATATTTTTTTTTTTTTGATAATCTACTATTTTTCCACATGTGCAGAACAAAGACCTTCATTTTCGATGAAAAACCTATGTTTAATAAAACTAAAAAAACAAATACATAATAAAACCAAAACATATTAAAATTATATTCATTGGATAGCTTGTTCTGAGGACTACTTGATTCCAGTTGGGTTTGTAAAGATTCATCCATTTTCATCCTCAACCCGAGCTTCTAAGTGCCAAAATTTAGGGTATTTTGTGTCTCAGGGGGGGATGAGGAATAAGGGGGGTTCGAATGAACCCCTAGGGGTTCGAGCGAACCCCTCTTTTATAAGGGGTTTTGTTGGATTTTTTGAGAAAGCATTAAAAGGGTTCGCCCGAACCCAAGTTCTAGCGAACCCCTAATGGGTTCAGTCGAACCAATAGGTTCGTATGAACCCCTAAAATCAAGTTTTTTTCCATGCATTCATTTTTTTGTGATTTTTCCTTCCTCACTTCAATTGTAAACCACTATTGTGGCTTCACTCGGAAGCATGTACATCAATGTTCTTTTGTGTTTTCATTAAGTTTGGCTGACCTAGTGTTTACACTTCATTTGAAGAATAAAATTTAATTAAGGAAGTGTGTGGTAGATTCAAGATATTATTTTTTATCTTGAAAAATGTTTTTATTGGTCCACTCTCATTCCTTTCCACCGCATGAATGTTGAGTTGCTGACCTATTTTGAATTTATGAAATGAGGTATTGTAGTCAACCTTGAAGAAAGTTTCTAAGGTTAAAGATGGTATAAAAGCAAGTCAAATTGTGAAGTGTTGTATGAGAGTGTGATGCAAAGTGACGAAAGTGTGCCACAAATCATAAGCGTAGAAGTGTGTGTATGAGTGAGTTGTGATAGCAATTCTTCATTGTGTTGAAGGCGGTGTGCTAAAGGCTTATGCAATCCTGTGGATGTGTGTTAATTGTTGTGGTGGATCTTTTGTTCTCTTTTGTATCTGTAGGCAGTGAGCCTCCCTGTTGGACAATGAGCCTTTGTACTTGGACAGTGAGTCCTCTTTTGGGCAATGAGCCTTTGTATTCAGTTTATAATCTTTTATATTATGAGTTAACCCTCACCGTGGTTTTTCCCTCATTGGGTTTTCCACTTAAAAATTTGATGTTCATTGTGTTGATTTACTTTATGTTATTTGTGTTACATGTTATAACTTAATAACATAATAGTGTGGTTGTGGAATTAATAAGTGTTCAGTTTTAAGTTTGAATTTTGTGACAACTGATTGACCCCCCCCTCTCAGTTGTCATGCGCCTATTTAACAAAACCCCAACAAAAATATGATCCACCAATCAGCAAAATACCAAAAACTAGCAAAAATCACCTTTGAAAAATCATAGCATTGCAAACTAGATAGTGAATGTGTTTTATTGCTCTGCTGGTGTGCTTCCCGAAGAGAAATAATTGCAAAAAATAACCAACCGAAAACATTAATCTCCACCTATATAAATAGAGACTAATAAACTTAAGTGTAAATATATACTAATTTTTATTTTTATTTTTTTTATTATTTTTGTTTAAACTTTTTAGTAAGGTAACTTCTTTTTTCTTAAAGTATACGTGGATTTTTACTTAGGCTTAAACTATCCTAATTAGGTACCTTTAGGAAAAGTAAATATATCTTTTGTTTTGTGTAAGTATTTATCAAAAGTAAAATAATATTTGCATGCTATAACCATAAACTAAAAAAGGAGGAAACTTTAGAAAAAAACAATGAGGCCACGGATTCTTTTCTATTTTGACTTACAGCTAGCTCCATTTAATAGAAAAGATAAACAATGTAATTTATTCTATCCCTAACATATTGTCTCTTAAATTTGTTTACATTTAACTTTATTTGTATTCCTATTTTTTTATGTTCTATTCATCGCTTTTCACTTGTTTTCTTTCTTCATGCTTTTAAGGTAAGGATAAACAGAATGTAAAGCAATGAGGGAAAGAAGAATAGAAGAGTACACACCCATATTTCAAATTTATGAGGGCTCTCACTGAAAAATCTTATACGATTTCGACTTTGATCTCCACATCAAAGAGTCATACTTGAATAGTGTCTGGTTTTAATATTATTATTTTTGTTTTAACAATTTATTTTATTCCCTTTGTTATTTCATTGCAGTTTAAGGTTGAGGGTTCAATCCCTATTTGAAGGGGCTATGCTTTGTGTGTGGTGTGATTCACCCTAGCAAGGTCGTGCCTCTGTGTGTCAAGCAACCCACCATAATAGAGTCATGCCCTAGGCAACCCACCATAACAGAGTCATGCCCTTTGTAAGGCCCCTCCCTTCATACAATAGTTATAACTCCTTGTGTGATGCTAATGGATTCTATTACCTCTAGTTAACCAAGTTAAATTGATGAACTATACGTTGTTGATCTAGGGTATACCATATTATGTATGTTGTTCAATACTTCATTAATGTGTTAATGTGATGGAAATGTCTTGAGATGTTGCATTGAGATTCCATTGTCATAACCTTATACCTTGTGACCCTATCATATATGGTGATAGTAAAGATTTGTGGATATATCAACAAGCCTTATGGTTGTAGTTGTAAGGTTGTCCTCATAACTACAACATTAATCCATCTTAATATAAAATCAAAATCAAAAATTTTAGCTAACTATGTATCTTTTGTCCTTTGGTCTCAAGCCAAGTAAATGCAAAATTTTATTACTTGTGTTAAGTTTATGTATAAAAAAATATATTGACTTGCATTCATTAAATGATACCAATGGAATAATCATCATATCAACACTCAACATGAAGAAATTCAAGAACATTTGTTCACATTTTACAAAGAAATAATGAAGAAATATTTATAAAAGATTCATGTTGCATCTAATTATATATGTAGTTGGTAGCTTCTTGGATGAAAGGATAAACTTGATATATATTTTGATGATAATGTGGTCCCACATGGTTAAGAAATTCTTACCTTTAGATATTGTGCTTAAATATCTAGTGGATAAAGGATCTAGTCTAAGCATTTGCATCAAATATTGTTTTAGAATAAATAGGTTATTGTAAATGAATAAATAAAATCTACCATAGATTTAATCAGCTAACGATCATTTATTTATTGTTAGCCATGGAAAATAAAATAAAATAATGGAACTCCACAAAAAAAACTTCCATGACACACAATCCATTCATTAAGTAATTATGCAACCATCTGAGTGCAACGGGAAGGGTACAAGGGAGGAAGATGAGAAAATAAATGAGGGAGGAAGATGAGAAAATAAATGCAGGAGGAGAAATCAATGCAAAAAGAAGTCAACAACATGAGACATGAAAATTAATGAAGATGGTTACTTAAGGGAGGCCATACCTCACCATACCATTCTATAGTCGCTTGCAAAAAACAAAAAAAAAAGTTGACTGCCTTGCATTAAAAAGCCATAATGATCTTGGTCATGGGGGAGAGGAAATAAATGGACTTTTCACGGGTAAAAATAGGGGGATGGAAAATTCCTAGCACTAGGGATAGTGAGTGCAGTGATTTTGAGGAGAAGAAGAATGGAAAGATGGGGGGAATAGCAGAAGAGAAGGTGATTGGGAAGCAAATTTATTTTAGCATAGAGGAAAATCTATAATTTCTCGGAGGTCCCATAGTTTAAGGGGCAACGATAGTGGAAGACGAAACCAAAACGCTACCCAAAGAAATAATGAAGTTAGACATGATAATAAACCAGTAGTTTTGGTGGAAGTGAAAATGCAAACTGTGGTTTAGATATCATAAATAGGGAGAGAACAATAGCAAGGTCGAAAGAAGAAAAAATTGCAATTTCATTGTTTTCCCCCTTCATATTATTTTTGGTGTCATTTTCTTCCCAATCATGTCATCACCAAGAGCTAGACATAAGGAAAATTTTGAGGTTATCATAAAGGATAGTGAGCATTCTATCTACCACTGTCTAGGAGGAGGAAGGCATGATTTTTACAGGAAGAAGTTGATGCGGAGTGAGATTTAGATCATCCATTATCTACCAATTGCTAAAGACGCCAGGTATGCACAACACCATCCATTAATGAAATAGATTAAACCATATGATAAAACAGGGGAAGTTTTAAAAGTATATCGAATGAAAAGAAGGAATTAGGCAATATAAGAGACAATAAACCATTATTTAAAAAGTCACTAGAAACTATATATTAGTTTTCATTGAACAAATTTTGTTGCTTTTCCTACGAAGACTATTACCCAGGTAGAACATAAATGTAGTAATCCAAAAAGGATTTCTCTATAGGAATTTCCTAGGAGCCCTTTGGGGATTCTTACAGGTAAATTATAGGGATGACACGGGGAAATCTTACAATGGGTAATAGGTTCTCAAACACAAAACTTCAAACAAAAATCAACTTGCTAGAAACTTTACCACACACAAGATTTAATTTTATTTGGTTAAAATAAATGTTGTTTGTTGGAACAAGCCCAATTATATTATTGTTAAAAGTATTAGAATCCCTTTTATTGTATGTGAATTTGTCAATGTTATCTTTTTTTGGAAAAATGCACAGTTGTGCATGGTATAGATGCTAATGTCATGAAATTTCAATATATTACTAAGTCACTTAGCGAATGTACTATAAAGTTCCATTATGTTTTAAAACCTTTTAGCTTAGCCATTTATGTGTGCTATGATATTAAAAGCAGAGGAATGTATGAAATATTAAAGTGTTCCTCTTTTATTCCATTATTTGAAAACCTTTGCGAGTAAATATTGTTCCTTTGAGAGAGCATTGACATCAACGTTGGGTGGCATGAAATATGAGGTTCACAGCTATTATGGTTTTTATCATCATCTCCAATTAAAAAAATTGATTTGCAAATCCCTCTTCTAGAAAGATTGCCTTCAATTTACTTATCTAATTAGTACAACTGGCATTGCCATTATTATCACATTTGGCTAGATTCTTCTTGGGTTTTATATTTTTTTATGTTGTCGAATATTATCTTAACACTCATTTCACTACAGAATTGTTCTTCTATATTCAAAGATCCTTTATCTCTATTACTTGTCTTGTTAATACTTGTGGAAATGTCAATGTTAGAATCAACCATGATTGACATTATATTCTTGTATTACTAGTCTATTTTTAAGTGCATCTGACCATTAATTTGTGACACTTTCTATTGCATGCAAGCTTCTTAGATGTCCATGACTATTATTAGCCTCTTTGTTTTTACAATTTGTGAGTCTTGATGAAATTTATGTGAACGCTCTTTCAAGAAGTTTCATGCTTGCATGGTTAGATATGTAGACACTAAATACTATCTTGCTTGTTAATTTTACCAAAGAAATACTTCATTTTAAGGACCTCATATCAATCGTATTAATGTGTTGATGCTTGATGAATGTCTATGCTAGATGAAAGGCACTATGTAATGTTTTAGCATTACCATTTTATATGTAAGTGCAATTGGCAATTACTTGTGTTGCTATATAGTGCATACAAACTAAATATGTAATGTTTTAACATTACCATTTTATTTGTAAGTGCAACTAACAATAACTTGTGCTGCTATATGGAGCATACAAACTTTTAATTTTTTCATGTGTTATATGTCAGTTCTTCCTATGGTGTGCAATTTCTTTTAAGGTCCAAAATTCCTACAAAGTTGGAGTTGATATATAACTTTCTTGCTTGTGTTTCTGCTTGATATTTATATTTTTGAAATTATAACATTGAGCATTTCAAATTCTGATAAACAAATGATTATTTGTTTGGATATGGCTACAAATTGATGTCTACCCTAACATTGACTAGAAATTTATGTCAACGTGACTTTGAATAGTATGGGAAATGACGATATATGGTTTCTTAGATTTGAAACCAAAAATTAGGACTCTCTTCCCTTACTTTAATTGATTATAAAATATGTTGGTGTTATCTAGTTGGCTATAGAATATCTTTTATAAATGTTCAATTTAAATTGTTTCTCAAGTCAAATGATTAATAAGTCTCTCTATTGTATTTAGCAATAGATTGTAAATCACATATAATTAGTTATAGGATATTTATTTTGTTATTTATTATAAAATAAATTTAAGTGAATATCAATATATATCTCTTTTCAAATCCATTACATGAAGGTTTACAAACAAGTTTTACTAAAAAAAATGAAGTAAAATTTAATTGGAATGATAACCCAAAGACATGGTGGCTTTTGTGACTGCTAAGGCTACCCTTCTTAGTTCTAGATCTAGATTGAAGTCCAAGCATTAATATCTTTGTTGGAGGTTTTTTGTCAATTATTAAATTATGGAAGAAACTAGTGAACTAGGTTACAGAAAAAATTGCTCGCATATGTTTTAGAAAATTACCAAATGCTTTATGGGTTTTGTCATTGGTTCCTCCACCTTTTTGAAACATATTGAATTTTAAATTTTGTATATTGAACGTAAGAGTTATTCTTGTTAAAATTTTGCTATGTCTCACTACGATCAACAAGTTGAAAGTTGTTAAATAAATTATATAATCAAAATATTATCATTTTTTCTTTTTTGATTTATTTGCTACACATAATTAATATTAATGAGAACATATGGTGCAAAAAAAAAAAAAAAAAGTTTGTATCATTTATAGAGATTGTGTGTTGTGTGTTGTCTATAAATTATACCTAAATTTTGTTTACCTATATCCTAAAATTATTAGTTGTTCTCCTATGAAATTACTAAGAGAGTTGTGTCCTTATTCATTGATAATTCTTGAGAGATGTCATGCCCAAAATTTGCACTATGGGTGAAAACCCAACTAACAATTTTTTTTAAACCCAAGCAACCTATGCTAGCTCTAAAGTAATAACCATGCAAGCTTTAGCCATAACAATGTTAAGGATATCATTAGGACATCATAGTTGATACAATTGAAGTTTCGGTGCAACCTCAAGGGGCTGTGAAGGTTGGGCTTCAATTTACTTTAAAACTATGTTAGTGGGTATGCAACCATTTCTAGGGTTTTTTTCCACCAAACAGTTTCATGGTCAGCTACCACCCACTTAAGTGAAGCAAGAGATCAGAAAACACGCCAAGGATACCCTAACAACATAAGGGGTATAGAGTCAATCACGAATAGCTTGACAAAACTCAGTCTTGCATATTATAATTTGATTAGATAAAGCTTGAAATAGGGATAAAGTCATTTAATCAGGATTGAATTTATGATTAATTAGATCGTGGTTCAAAATTAATATCATGCTTATAACAATAATATAACCTGATCATTTTGGGTGATGATTATTGCGTATAACATAAGGATAAACTACACCTAACACCTCTAAACAAGAAGGGTAGAAAGGTGAAGTCCGGTTTGACATCAGACTTCGAGCATCGATAATACACCATACTGGATGCCCTAATCAAAAGACAAGGGAAGGTTCAAGCCTAAAATGTCAGACTTCGGGCATTGATATTACCTCTTATCAAATGCATCGATGAAAAGAGAGTCAAACAATTGGGTCTGAAACATTGGACATCGGGCATTGGCAATACCCTTTATCGAATACCCTTAGCAAAAAGAGAAGTATGAAAGGCTAAGTCTAAAAAATTTGAACATCGACAATACTCTTTGTCGAATGCCTTGAGGAGAAGATTGAAAAAGATGAAGACAAAATTAGGTGTCGGGCATCAGGCTTCAGTCATACCATTTTTTGAATGCCTCAACCAAAAGAAGGAGATGGGAAGGTTTAAGTCTGAAATGTTGGACTTTGATCATTGGTAAAGCATCACACCAAATTCCATTTTGATGAAGAAGACCAAAAGGACTAAGTTTGAAAACATTGGACATCAAGGTTCAACAGTTCCCTTTACTGAATACCTGAAAGGAAGAATAAATTGGTCAAGTCTGAAGACATTGGACTTCGGGCTTCATCAATATCCTCTGCTAAAATACCAAATGAAAGGAATAGAACCAAATGGTTAAGTCTGATAACGCTGGACTTTGGGCTTCCACAATTCCCTTTGTCAAATGCCCTTAACAAAAAAAAGAAAACCCTAAAGGATAAGTTTTATATCTTTGGACTTTAGGCTTCAACGATACCCAATACCAAATACCTTAGCACAAATAAAGGAGGCAAAGGAAAACCCTGAAACTTGACATCGAGATGGCTTCAGTGTTCGCAAATTTGTCCTAAGGCTTTTTCCTTAAACAGTTTGATGAATATGAGATGGAAATAAGGTCTAAAGCCAACTCCCAAAAAGGTTAAGTCTATCAATGCTTGAGAAGAAGTGATTCGAGTATCGTGCGTCAAAAAGATGGCCTACACCCATATATAAAGACATATAAGTGGCATCGTGGAAGGTAGGACCCTGACCTCCGATGATTTAAAGCAAAGTCAAAGTTCACACTTTGATGATTCAGGGGTTAGCACAATGGATTGTGATAGAGAAGGATAGGTAGAAGGTAATGGGTAAGGTCGATGGCCAAAACCTGAAAGGTCATAATGAGCTTTAGAATTAGGAAATTGACATGTATTTCAAAGTATGCCAAAGATCTTCCAGCATAAGGTAAGGGGGATTAACGATCCCTAACTCCTGACTAACATGAATGTTGGTAGCAAAGGGTTAAACTGCAAGGGACTTGTGTTGGA
The DNA here is from genome assembly GCA_007258455.2 of Sequoia sempervirens. Classification (NCBI taxonomy): domain Eukaryota; kingdom Viridiplantae; phylum Streptophyta; class Pinopsida; order Cupressales; family Cupressaceae; genus Sequoia; species Sequoia sempervirens. The sequence goes on along the minus strand of VDFB02000008.1, from coordinate 27,002,023 downwards.
TTTGGTTGACCCATGAAGGCCAACAACTTGGTGACACATGGTGAATGATGATTGCCTCAGCAAATTCCCCTCTTCGTTGTGAATCGTCAAGGTACAACGATCACATTAAAATTGCGTCAATTGGAGCGATGGACATCCATTCTAGGCATGATTAAAGAAACTCCCAAGCAAGGTTTGGAGTTATGATTTTGACAATGTAGGATGAAGGCATTGAGTGGAATTTTGTATCAGATTTGATCGATGCTAAAGAGTGTAAGTTCAATAAATTCAATTAACAGTGAAGGGTACGATGCAAGAAAATTGAAAATGAAATAAGAGTTGGAGGAATGAATCGACATAGCAATCTACAAGTTTCCCTTCTAAGTAGTTGGCTCAACAAGGAACATGCCTCCCTAACAAGGATACATAAAGGACCTCAATTTATTGATTACTCTTCTCCAAATGAATGTATTAGTTCACACATTCACAAAACATTACATCTCCAATGCAAGGGCTAGCATTTTATACATAACACTGTTATCATATACTATCAATTGGACTGGAGGAGTGAATTAAATGATCATTCTGGAACATGCATTTATATACAAAAGCATTCATTTGTACAATAAAAAAAATAAACATATATATTTTGCCAACAAAAGTACATTTCTATTACAGGAAAAAAAAGAAGAGAACAAAACGATACATCTTTTCCAACCTGGACTATAACAGAATTCTACGCAATGTTTAATGCAATACAAATTTGCATTCAAATGAGAGAACTCAATTTCATTTTCAACAGTATGCATCAATTCCCTTTAAGCAAGAATAACAACAATCATCTCTTCTTACTATGCAGCAACAGTAAACAACTTTATTCCATCTCTTTCAATGGCTTGAATTCAACACTACACTAGGAGTAAAGAAGCTAAAGTCACAGTTATAATTACAACAAATAAAATTATAAACATGTGTTACAAACACTATATCAATTGTTCTAATCTCTCTATTCCATTGTACAAGAAGAGGTGCTTTTTTCTCTATACTTGAAGTTGCAATATCATAGACCTGCACATATACACATAAGATCTTCTCACATGGTCACAGATAAGCTCTCCTCCCAACCATAGGTTTGCTCACAAACCACTCCCGAGCTAGGAGGTAACCAAAGGGTATGGGCACACACAACAATAACATGAAACAACCCATTTCAAACTACATCATTCAACAAAGATACTCCCAACCAAGATTCACACATGTACATAGGGATTCTTCAAGAATCCAAAGATGGGGATAGAGGTGGACTTCACTTCTATATGGGGAGATTTTTTTTTAACAAGTAGCAATGACAAACACATCATATTTTCTTTCTTTTCCAAACACTTATACACCACAACCCTTCATATCATACACCATCCATACTATATAATCTCCCAATACACCATACCATCATGAAATAAAGTGGGGTACTCATACCCTTTTTAGTCTCTCCTCAAAGGAGGAACAATCTCCCCATAGAGGTTCCTACTCATTCCTATCCCCCACAAGGATGCTCTTCCCACATTGGCTGAGTTTATCCTATACAACCCCAAACCTAAACATATGGAAATGCAAAGGCACATAAAAATGAACAAACAACACATAAAAAATCTTCTCACACTTCCATACACAAGAGATAAAAAGGAGAAACATGCATACAAGTAAAGTAAAATTTACCTCAAATCCAAGCCAAAATGAATGGAAATTGAAGATGAACTCAAATCTTCTATCCCTCCAATCTTAAGCTAATTTTTTCTCTTCCAAGGCAATCCCAACCAAAAAATTGAAGAACCCTTCCTTTGGCTTTCCAAAGGATTGAAATAGAAGTCAAGGGTTGAAAACCCTTGGAGGAGAGAGTGACACATGTCAATCTCTCATTCACTCCTATGGACACACCTCCCCACAAGTTCTCACACATGTGTGAGAACTCCTAAGAAGTGAAAGGCCAAAGAGTGTATAACACTCAACAAAGGTCTTCAAATCTCATAAATGAGATTTCTAAGCCAACACTCCAATCTCATCCCCAAAATCCGTCACTTTTCTTAATGGTCCATTAAGAAAGGTTGCAACTTGCAATTTTCAAAAGTTATGGATTTGATTTAACCCCTAACTTATAGGTAACCATCCTAAGGGTTAATTAAGTCTCAATTAACCCAATTTAAGGACTAATTCAACCTTTGAAGAGAAATTGAAATTAAAACATAATAAAAGAATTTTCAAAATGCCCCAAAACCCTCATCAAAAGTTTAATGGACTTTGAACACCTAGTCACAAGATTCAACATTAAATATTTTTAATCACAAAATAAAATACAACATAGAGAGGCTATGGTCCATTCTCCAAATGGACCATAGTGGGTTTCACTTGGCTAACACAATCGGGTACCCTTGGTTACCTCCAATCCCATTGGCCATGGGTGTGTACCTGCACATTCAATTTCCACATGTCAAAATATCCAATGCATAATAATCAATAATTAAATCAATAAATCCATATGCATATATTTAGCACAATCTAACTTTGAATCAATAAATTCAATATCCATAATCACTCTTCCTCTAGCAATAACATATTCTATCAATTCATATCTATTCATGGCATAATAAGGAAGTCACATCATCACCAAATTAAATTTAGAATCCTATCAATTCCATCTCGTAAAACAATTATCCATTTCTATTGTGATAACCAAACCATATGAGCATATCAATAAAGGAAGCACAATGTGCATATAGTCATCATATCATCATAAACATAAAACAAGCATAACATCAATTGTCTATGATCATCTAAAATAATCCAAAACATATAAAGTATCAAAATGATCGAATCAAAAGATAGTCAAATGGGTGTATTAAATGGTAGGCCTAACATCCTCCTCCCCTAGGAATGACCTTCCTCTTGGAAGTCATCAAAGAGGTGAAGATATAGGGCCCTCAAACGTGAGGCATCCTCCCAAGTGGCTACTACCTCATCATAGCAATCCCACTAGACCCTAACCTGGTCCAGCTCTCGGCCTCGAAGAGCCAACATCCATCGAGCCAAAATGCGAATGGACTCCAAAGCTAACTGGTCATCTAGCATTGTGCATATAACCCCGTAAAACTAATACATGAAACACATCATGGATGCACGATAGGCTAGGTGGAAAGGCTAGATGATAAGCTACGAGACCTATCTGCTCCAAGATCTCAGATGAACCTACAAATCGTGGTGTGAGATTAGACCCTGTTGATGGCCAAATTGACACAGCAACATGCAGGCAAGATGTAATCACCTTACCTCTCCTGAAAAAGATAAACAATTGTTAAATTAGTCACCTTCCAAGGTCCTAAATGTTGGGTTAGAACGTTGCTATTTTGCTAAGTGGTCAATGAGGTTGTAATGTTCAAGGGGCATGTTGGTTATTGAGCTTTTTGGTTGCTACAAGATCAAACTCCTATCTAAACCTACTCTAACAGTTGGGGTATAAAAAAAGGAAAAAGATAGATCAGGGACGCAAGAAAGAAAATAATGTTGATTCATTCAGTTAACCAGACATGTTACTCTCCAAGTAATTCCTAAACTAAACTGTAGAATACATCAACATGTAATCAATACAAAGCTGAACATTCATTCACAGTGCAAAAATTAATAGCTAATTTCAAATCACAATTTGAACAAAAGAAAAGATAAAACTCCATTCATTCCTTGAAAGTTTCAAACCAAACAGTTAACCAAATAAACATCATTCCACAATAAAACATGAATCAAGTTTAAATCTAGTTGTTTCAATTGTGATGAGACAGATAAACAACATTTACAATTCTGGCAAATTCACCAGTGTACGAAAACCATTATCTTCAAATCCACCCAACTACGCTAAGAATACAAGAAAAATGTATCTATCCTACTGCTAAATTCTAATCAACTCTAATCAAAATGTCTAACTCTTTTTCCTAAGTGTATAACCTCTTCAAAGTGAGCAAATTTTACAATTAATAGCCCAATAATTCCATAATTTCTACTACAACAACCCATCAAAAGCTATGGTTTTTCTCGTGCATATAGTTTTCCATAAAGATAACTTTCTATTCTCGGCTTTTGTTTGATTTCAGTCAACTCCAGTTCACAATTGCAATTTTCAGTTTCAACTTTGAGTCCTTCATCTTGCATGATGTGCAACAACATCTTCTCCAGAAATTTCTCCAAACAGGGACCACCAAGCATTCAGTTTTCTCTAGTTTGATGATTCTTTCAGAAAGTTTCCTATTTTGCAAATCAATCTTCATAAATCAATCATCATGATCTATTCCTATTCTTGAAAAGACACTTATAAACATAAATTATATTAACCAATTTATAAAATTAATCAAATCATAAACATAATTAATTATGAAAATTAATTAAATTTCCAAATTATCCCTTTCAAATTAATGTTATTTTAACCCATTGAAATAAAATAACATAATCTTAGAATCATTTCCAACATGGATTTATAATCCTGACACCATTTTTGAATTTGGGTGGTATCCTGCCCCGAAGCTCTGAGTCTAATACCAGCTAATCATCATATCAATAACATGATTTGAACAATCCAACTATAACCAAGCCATTGTCTATACCACTAAAAATGACATTATCTGATGCAAAAGAATTGTGATTCTGTTGCTCACCATCCAACTAGTAAATTTTTGTAATTTTCCTTTAGCCATATCTAAATTCTAATAGGAGATGAACTATATTTCAAGTAAATGAAATCTTTAGTCACAACCATTGAAAAGGAATGCTCCATCTGTCTCCTCCATTTTACATTCATTTCTATCATCCAAAGCAACCAATTCCTTTATCCTTTATGCTTTGATGGGTGTCAATGCCCTATCAATACTTCAACATTTTATACTTGCATGCTTATGAGGGTACTCTCATTAAATCCATTTTGTGTACTGCCTTCAATCAATATCCAATTTTACATTGCATTTTAGAACACCTCATCACTTGAGGCAATTAGTCAAATGGTTCATCCTACATGTCTCTATTTGCAATCTCAATGCCCTGTGTATGTCATCAAAACTAACCACGTGCTCTGTGTATATCTCCATACTTTAGTGCATAGGCAATTTGAACCCCAACAATATTAAGTTGACTTGAATTTACCCTTTCTTGTTGAGTGGCAGCCAACACCTTTATGAAGTTTTTACATCTATGTCTACCTGGGCCAATGCTTGTAAGGTTCCTAAAGCTTTTAACTGAATCTAATTTGTGCAGATCCCACATATTAGCATTCCACTAGGTTATGCCTCTCTCTTAGGCTTTCTGTCAAACAATTTTCGTGCCATTCCTACCAGTCACTTTTGTGTATTCCCTATAATCATTTCATTCTAGACATCACGTTTCTTCAAGGAATTTTGTAAAATAGTTTAGGTTCCCTCACTGTGCTTTCACATTTCTATAATAGCCTTTGCAACTTTAGCATGAAAGTATAACTTTCTATACAACCTACACCCTTTGCCCATTCACTCTAAATCTATCGATCAACATTTGCTTACAAGTTTCTAAAGTTTTTTCAACACTTATTTTGTGCACAATCTGCAATGATTCCATTCTATGCGTACCCTAACATATGCATCTCATTTTATGGGCACAATCCTTATAAACTCCTCCTCTTGGTGCAGGCATGAAGAGAGTGATGACAAAGGTTGTGGAAGTTTTTTTTATATTCAATTCATTTTGAGGCATACTATCAAATAGTCGATGTGCATTGTCCATTAGGCAATTCCTTGCATGGCATGACTGGTAGCTAATTACTTGCTTAAAATTTTCCTAAAACCTCCACAACAAATTCATTGTGTAATTTACAATCATCCCATTCAATGAGATGATGTCTCTTAGGCATTCTATCAAATGAAACAACCAACACATATTGCATAGATGTCTACCAAGCAGTTATAGATCCCACATCGATTTAAAGCTCCTATCCTCATATTTCATGAAACCACATTTCTTAAAGGCATTTTGTAAAACAGTCCACATACTCAGTTATGCGAGAAAAAGGTCACGGAATTTGGTTTTACGCCTCGCCAACAACATGTTATTTGAAAGTTTCAAACCTCCATCAATTCCATTTTGGTGCGAGCTTGCAGGATGTTGACAAAGATTATATAATTCGACTTTATATCTTTTGAATGCATTTACTTGAAATTTTATAAAGCCAACAACAAATCAATTTTGCTATAAACCCTGCAATCATGATATTTCATGAAATTGCACCCATTCGAGATGTCTTATGTGAGATGGTTCAATTTCCTTTCATGTTGTGATGTCCTTTTGGGGAATTTTGTAAATGTTCACACACCTATACTTTTACATACATGTTTACTAGAGAATACCAAATTAAAATCACCGATGGTATCCCCATTTTATACTGCCTCAATGCATGCTTAAACTTGATACCAAAGTTCCCATTTCCACGCAGGCTTGGAGGAGGGATCCATCATTATATTTGTGAATTGCATTTGCTTTGGAATTTCTTCAAAACCATCTCGCAAATTCATCTTGTGTCCATCCTACAATCATCACATTTCATTTCATGAGAGGCCGTCTCTCTTGAGGAACTCTGTAAAATAGTTTGAATCCCTTGTCTATGTTTCCACATTTTGGATTTATGGCTATTGGGAGTGGGTTCATAACCGAACATCTCTTTGGGCCCTCGTTCACAATGGCGGGTTTCAGGATCAGGTTGTGTATTGCACTTGGACATTTCACGTCGTTGGGTTCTAACACTCACCCTGATTCTGAAATGCGAAGGAGCTTGTAATGTGCGGGATCAGGTTGTGTGCAGGATCAAAAACTTTATATGTTGGTGCCAAAAATTTACTCAAACCTGCATTCGAAGAATTAAAAGACTTTTATTTTATTTTCACATTTTTAAAACCCGTCGGGAATCGAGAATTTTTTATTTAAACCTTTTCATTTTTACTTTTCCTATTTTTTAATTTTGTTTTTCTTTTTAATGATTTTCATGATCTTTTAAATCTTCTAAATTTAAATTTAAAAGATTTCTATTTTTTATTTTTTTTATTTTTTAAAACTTTTAACTTTTACCTCTTTTAAAGATTTTTGACTTTTAAAATTTAAAAGATTTATTTTATTTGTTTTATTTTAAAATTCAAACTTATTTATTTATTATTATTATTATTATTTTAAAATCTTTTAAAATAAAAGATTTATTTATGTATTTTTTATTTTTGTACTTTTTGCATTTTCTAAATTTTTTATTTTTGTATTATTCTATTTTTTTTTATTTTCACATTTTCTATTTTTTTTGTATTTTTTAGGTTTTTTGATATTTTATATTATTTTGGATTTTTGAGACTCTAAAAAAAAGACGGACAACGTGAAAACGAGACAAAGAGACGAGGACGAAGATGAGAAAACGAAAAAACCCAAAAAAATATGAAAAGCAAATGACGCGACGAAAAGATGAAGATCGAGATCGGGACCATATAAGGAATGTGAACCTGAACAACACTTGAAGGCAAAGTGGGGATCAGGATTGGGAACAAAATCAGAACGTGAACCTTCAAAAGTGTAAGGTGTCGTTTCCAGTCTGAAACTCAAACCCGAAAGACAGACACACAACAAAAGCGAAGACTGAAATCGGGTTGGAACCAAGAATAAGAATCTTTTGAAGAGGTTCAAGTTCAGGTTCCAGTCCAAAGTTCAACTCTGAAACAAAAAGGAAAAAAGCAAACAAGCGGAGACTGGATTCAGAACAACACCTAGAACTTGAACACTCTCTCGAGGACAAGTTTAGGTTTCGTTCCAAAACCCGAGCCCGACAAAGGAAAAGCAAGCAAGGTCCAAGGGTTGTGAACAACTCTGAGACAAGACCAAAATGACAATAAACACAAAATGAGAGACAAAATTCAAAACAAGTGAAGAGGGAAAAAACGAAACGAGAACAACAAAGTGCAAAACATAACAAAACAAACTAGTGAAACAAAAGAAAACAATGGGGGTCCCTAACTTTTACAAGCAAAAATTTGGATTGTGTATGCAAGGCATAACAAATGGTGACTCAACTGGGAAATTGCTCTAAGCATTTTGAGACACGCAACCCTCCAAATACCCAAAATATCTAGTTTACACTCATTCAAGGAAATATGACAAGTGCAAACACAATCAAAACTGGGACACGACAGAGGTTTGAGAAGAAACTGAAATTTGTTTGTGTGTGCAAATGATTCATTCCCCTCCATAAGAAAACATGTCATGATCAAAGTGGAATAGACTCTACCCAAGCTACATAGTTGTGAGTTACATTTCCAACATGCAATGATATTTTGGGCATAGCTGTGTTGCCAAATAGGAGTTTATAGCCCCGACAGAGATACCTTTGGTTCTCTCTAAGCATCGCTCTACTATCAGCCAGGTGTTTATAGCCCCGGTGGAGATACTTGAATCACCCTTTCTGATTGAGTTCATTTTCAGATTTCTTTTCTTTTCTCTTTTCTCAAAGTCTATTTCTTTTGAAGTACAATTTCTAGTTTACCTCAATCCTCAAGCAGCAAAGCTTAAGTAGCGAGTTGAGAAGCATGGTGAACATCGTGAGAGAAATGTAACCCTTTAGATTTTTCACTTGGAATAGAGTCATCCCACCCGATGTAAACTAACTGATGGATTTCTTAAGATGTGCAAAACGTGATAGACTTTCAACAAATCCCCCAAAACTGCATAATGTACCAAGTCCTAATCCATGCTAACATTCCCCAGTTTGAAATGGATAAAGGTAAATCAAATTTTTCAAGGTAACCAATTGATCAAATGTTTGAAAATACAGATAATAAATTCTCAATAGATTCACCTTTCAACATAACTTGCATACAACAACTCAGTTTCCATTGTCAACGAGAGGAACCCCTAGAAGAAAGAAAAGAAACAAAGAAGAAAAAAGAGGAGCACAACACACAAACATAGACATGACGAACTAGCAAAACCAAAAAAATGAAAACAAAAACTAGCAAACAAACAACCAAAGACCAAAATAAAAGAAAACAAACAAACCCAGAAACAAAAACAAAAAACAAGATGATAAATAAAAAAGAAAAATAATAAAAGAGAAAAAATAAACCAAAACAAAAAAGAAAACCAACTAAACTAAAAAAAACTAACACTAACCAAGCCTAATCCTAAATTAACCCCAAAACTGAGCTTTACAAACATAAATCTATGAAAATTTGTACATTCACCTGACTAATTTTTCATTATGTGCAAAAATGTTAACTTACTAGGTACAGTTTTGAACCTAGAAAATTTATCTTTATACTTAGAAATGAAAAGTTTATGTGTAGTAAACTCATTCTGAGGGTATAAAGTTTGAAATATTAACAGTTGCAGGTTCTTAGACTTGTCATGATTTACCCACAAACACATTTTATTATCCCCAACATCATAATCAAACTGAAAATTATCGAAACACAGTGGGTAAAGAAAAGACACCACCTAATTTAAAAGATCTTCAGTTGCTAATGCAGACTTGTGTTGTATGAATTCCTTCTCATGAGGTCTCGGCTCATGGAACACCACTCCATTTCGCTCTGATTCATGCATTTCAACATAAAGGACATATGTTAGCGATGTGCCATTAGCATTCAAGACATCCAAACCTTGTTCAAAAATCTCACGCATATCCCTATCACAATCAACACTAGGATCAAACAACAAACTAGTGTATTTGACTTCACTAGGATTATCAACCTCAATCATGTTTCCTAAAGTACATGCATCACCAATTAAATGGTCAACTTCCTCAACCTTTAAATCAATTTTCTCAACATTTTCCTTACCTCACTTAACAATCTTTTCAAACAACAAGAGATCAGAACAACTTACCTCGGGATGTGAACCAAAAGAAAGAACCCTACATGGATCACCTGAAGTGAGGGTTGTTTTGCAGTTGGGATATCCATTTACCAACATCTTTTTATTCCACTCAGATGCGAAGTCCCAGATCAACTCAGTTTGCTCAGATGGACTGAGCAACAAATCATCTCCGTTGTCAACTTGCAAGGTTTGCAAACCCACCTCCTCTCAAGATAACGCATTGCTTTCAACACTCTCTTCAAATATGTCACCCACCAGAGTTTGAAAATTAGCATCCAACTCATCGCCATTAATGTCAAAGATACTGATTCACAATGAACAAGGATTTTCTTCAAACAACTCATTTGAATGCACAAAGTCAAATCCAAGAAAACACTTCTTCAGTTCATGTTTTTGTATATCATCAACTAAAACGTGTTGCAAGTCAGCATCAAATTTACCATCGTTAAGGTCAAATTCATTAATGCATGATAAATGATGATTTTCCTCAAACAAATCATTTGAATAAACATAATCAAAACTAAGAAAATACTTCCCCATTTCATTCTCTTCATCATGTTGGAGCGATTCAATTTCTGAGTCAGCCTCTTGGTCATTTTCTTGACATTCTTCTACTTCATCCAACTAAATCTTACCATGCATTCCTTGCTATGATAAAACACTAAACTCATTCATGTTAATATTCTGAGTAATATCAAAATCTAATCTATTTTCTTAACACACATAAATCTAATGTACTTGATCATTAGGCAACACTTGGTGAATTTGCACATCCATTTGACCTTCTTCTTTCAAAGAATCTTTTTTTCATTCAAGTCCTTGTCCTTGAGATTCATGTGTAATCTTATATAGAAGTATGTTGTTCTCTGTTTCAATCTGTTCATTATTCAAATCAACAGAGTCATTTTCCCATGTTAACTTGTCATAGGGTGTTTCCTCCTTATCCACCATCATGAAAGAATCTATGAATGCATCGATAAACTTATTTTCCACATCGAGCGGATCTACACAAGGTAGAGAAGCTTCATCAATTGTAGAATCCATCTCGATGCAAGGATCAAGGTTCTCAAATGATGGGGAAGAGCTCAACATGTTCTCACAGTTACCCTCAATGTTTTGGATGGAGTCATTATCATTTCCATGTATGCTAGTTGTTACATCTCCCTCATTGAGTGGATATGTACTTCAGGGATCTTCCATAAGTATTTCCTCAACAATGATCAACTGTCTGAAATATAATTCCATCCTGCCTAGGAAAAACTGGAAATCCATATGGGAATGCTAATTTTTCAGATGTGTCTTATATGTATTTGGCCTAGCAAGTTCAGATAGCTTTGGATCTCCTAATTCTTCCAATTCCTCCTTTACTCAATTTTGCATATGTGGGATATCTAGCCAACATGAACCATGCTCTTTTGTCCACCCCTCATCACACTGATTCTCATTTTGGTCAGAAGAGTTGTTCAAAGCATTAGAATGTATTTTTGATTTCTAATGACAATAGTCCCGTGTTGATACTTCATCTCTTTCAATATTTTCATTAGTATTAACATTTCCAACAAAATCAAATTATAGCTTGATATTTCCATTATACTTTGAATTTATATTTGTTTCATCCTCTTTGTCAAATAAAACATCAAAATGATATATTTGATCATTAAATCTTTTGCTTACAACTTCATTATGATGTAATGGACTATGCTTTGGAAAATGACTGAAAAGAGATGATATAGTCATAACTTCATTGACAGGTGGAAGAATACTTACCTCTGTGGTTGTATTTTGCAGAGATAGATTCTTCAATTGGTCTTGCATGGGATTGACTTGATATGAAGCATTGAAAAACGTAGTGTTTGGAAGATTAGGAAGGTTGTAGCTATTTCGTGAGAATGATTGCATCTAGGTAGGGATGGTGGGTAAACTAGCATAAGGTTGCAAAGGATGGCAACTTGCAAGCACACAGATATTACAATCCTAATTTTGGCTACTTGAATTTCTTACGTCATGTCCAGCCTGTGCCAGTAAGAGAGCTTTGTTCAATACATCATGTAGGGAGGTAACCTCCCCACAACATCTAATTTCAGCTACAAATGAAGGATTCAAACCCAAATAATAATGTTCCTTTAGAATATAATCATTAATAACCATGTTTAAAGCTTGAACTCATTGATACATCAACAAAAATCTATGATTAAACTGGTAACTTGATTACGATGGTGTCCTTTTGTAGCTGCAAATTCAAATGATGGGTCTTGTGTTCGTACATAAGGGTAAAACCAATCCACAAATAAAATTTCTAACTCCATCCATGAACAAATATAATTTGGTGGAAGATTAACATACCATTGTGATGTTGTACCATGGAGTGTTTTGACGAAGAGTTAACATGTTGTATCTTCATGACGAATCTAGTGAAGACCCATCAAATACTTGCAAACCTTAACATGATATTTAGCAAATTGTCTATTGTTAGGGAAAAATAATGGAAGCTTATTATGCATATGATAAGGGTTATTGGGATTTTTGGTTGCTACAAGATCAAACTCCTAGCTAAACCTACTCATACCAGGGTATAAAAAAGGAAAAAGATAGATCAGAGACACAAGAAAGAAAAGAATGTTGATTCATTCAGTTAACTAGAACTGTTACTCTCCAAGCAATTCCTAAACTAAACTGTAGAATACGTCAACATGTAATCAATATAAAGTTGAACATTCATTCACAGTGCAAAAATTAACAATAGATTTCAAATCACAATTCAAACAAAAGAAAAGATAAAACTCCATTCATTCCTTGAAAGTTTCAAATCAAACAGTTAACCAAATAAACATCATTCCAGAGTAAAACATGAAGCAAGTTTAAATTCAGTTGTTTCTACTGCGATGAGATAGATAAACAACATTTACAATTCTGGAAAATTCGGCAATGTATGGAAACCAGTATCTTTAGATCCACCCAGCTACACTAAGATGCAAGAAAAATGTATCATCTATCCTACTCCTAAATTCTAATTATCTCTAAGCAAAATGTCTAACTCTTTTTCCTAAGTGTCTAACCTCTTCAAAGTGAGAAATTTTTACAATTAATAGCCCAATAATTCCATAATTTTTGCTACAACCCATCAAAAGCTATAGCTTTTCTCGTGCATACAACTTTCCATAAAGATAACTTTTTGTTCTCAACTTCTGTTTGATTTTAGTCAACTCCAGTTCACAATTGCAATTTTTAGTTTCAACTTTGAGTCCTTCGTCTTGCATGATGTGCAACAACATCTTCTCCAGAAATTTCTCCAAACGAAGACAACCAAGCATTCAATTTTATCTAGTTTGATGATTCTTTCAAAAAGTTTCCTATTTTGCACATTAGTCTTCATAAATCAATCATCACGATCTATTCCCATTCTTGAAAAAACACCTACAAACATAAAGTATATTAATCAATTTATAAAATTAATCAAATCATAATCTTAATTAATTAAATTTCCAAATTATCCCTTTCAAATTAATGTTATTTTAACCCATTTAAATAAAATAACATAATCTTAGAATCATTTTCAGCATGGATTTATAATCCTAACACCATTTTTGAATTTGAGTGGTATCTTG
>VDFB02000008.1:26736984-26988436 GCA_007258455.2 Sequoia sempervirens | reverse complement strand
GAATATCAATCCATTATCAAGAATGACGTTTGGGATATTGTTCCTAGGCCTAAAGGTAAATCTGTTGTTTCTTCTAAGTGGCTGTTCAAAATTAAACATGCAGCTGATGGAAGTATTGAAAAGTATAAAGCCAGATTTGTAGCAAGAGGGTTTTCTCAAAAAGAAGGTATAGATTATGAGGAGACATTTGCTCCTGTAGCTCGGAATACTTCCATCAGAACCATTATTGCTATTGCAGCTGTTAAAGGATGGAAATTACATCAAATGGATGTAAAACGGCATTCTTGAATGGTGTAATTGAAGAAGAGGTATTTATTGAGCAGCCAGAGGGTTTTGTGATTCATGAGAAGGAATCACATGTATGCAGATTGAAAAAGGCCTTGTATGGCCTTAAGCAAGCTCTACGTGCATGGTATCAAAGAATTGATCATTATTTAGTGAGCTTGGGCTTCCTCAAAAATGATGCAGATCCAAATCTCTATTTCAAGGTAATTGATGATAAAGCATTAATTTTAGTTCTTTATGTTGATGATCTTTTTATTACTGGAGGGGATGATCTTATTGCTAAATGTAAGGAGTTAACCTCTAAATTCGAGATGAAAGATCTTGGTCTATTGCATTATTTTCTTGGATTAGAAGTATGGCAAAGACCAAATGAGATTATCCTGAGTCAAGGGAAATATGCTATTGACATTTTGAAAAGATTTGGTAATTTGGTATTTTAGATTGCAAGTCTATGTCAACTCCCATGGAAGCAAATCTGAAAAAGTTACATGACGTTGCAGCCACTTCAAATTTAGTTGATCCCACTATGTATAGGCAATTGATTGGATCATTGATGTATTTGATCAATACTAGGCATGATATATATTATGCTGTTAACACTCTTAGTCAGTTCATGTCTGAGCCTAGACAGATTCATTTTGTTGCAGCTAAGCATATATTGAGATATGTGCGTGGTACAGTGGGATATGGTCTGAAATATACTTCTTGTGAAGATCTGAAATTGCAAGGTTTTTCTGATTCAGATTGGGCAGGGTGTGTACCTGACAGGAAGAGCACTTCCGGTTGTTGTTTCAGCTTAGGCTCTGCTATGATTTCTTGTTGCAGCAGAAAACAATCATGTGTGGCTCAAAGTACAACAGAAGTTGAATATGTGGCAGCTTGTGTGGCAGCTCGAGAAGCAGTGTGGCTTCAAAAGCTTCTTGCAGGACTGTTTGGGCAGGTTTTGGAACCTACTATGATTCTTTGTGACAACCAAAGCTATGTGAAGCTTTCTGTTAGTCCTGTTTTTCATGATAGAACCAAGCATGTGGAGATCAAATATCATTATTTAAGAGATATGGTTCAAAGGAAAGCAGTTGAACTCAAGAATACTTGCACGAATGAGCAGACAGCTGACATTCTCACCAAGCCACTTCCTAGAGTAAAGTTTTCTTATTTTCGAGATAAGCTTGGTATTGTGGAGAATGTTGCTCTTGCTGAGAGAGAGTCTCAGCGTCAGTGACTCTTGCTTCATGTGTTAATGCATTTCTCTCTGCGAGAGAGATTTGAGGTGCAAGCCCTTGTTAATGCATTTCTCTCTGCGAGAGAGATTTGAGGTGCAAGCCCTTGTTAATGCATTTCTCTCTGCGAGAGAGATTTGAGGTGTAAGCCCTTGTTATTGCATTTCTCTCTGTGAGAGAGATTTGAGGTGTAAGCCCTTGTTAGTGCATCTTTCTCTGCGAGAGAAATTTGAGGTGAAAGTCCTTGTTCCATTCTCTTGGAGTAGCCATGGTGGACGTCATGATGAGATGACAACATCACGTTGAGTGATTCCATGATGGATACTTGTGCACATATGCTTTGATGACATGGATATCTAAAAAGATACCTCCCTAGCTAAGAGGGAGTGTTAATGTTTTAGTAGCAGCAAGAGGCATCTTCTTGTGTCAGAAGAATCTTCCTTAAATAAGTGTAACTGACATGCATGAGAATCTCTGTTTGTATTCCTTAAAATAGGAAATTGTAATGCTTCCTAGTGCATCTCCTTTTGCATGCACTTGTAACCTCTCCTTGCTCATAAATAGGAGAGACAATTCCTTATTTGGGTTTGATTCTTGCTTAAGTCAAGTCGTTCTTTTAAGGAGGAGTTCGCCATCTACAGCAGGTTTATATCTTTTGAAGAGCAGATTGATATTGAGGAGGAAAACAGAGTTCTTTTGTATGCATGTATCTATGAGAGGTACTATTCTTCTGTGGGTCAAGTTGTAAGCTGATTGCTGCTATTTCATCTTAATATAAGAGAGATACATTTGTGGCTGGGTTTTTCTCCCTCATGAGGAGGGTTTTCCAAGGATAAATACTGTGTTCATTTGTTCTTTGTGTTACATTTTCTATTTGCTCTCATTTCTGGTTCAAAATTTAACATTTGTAACTAAATCCTCCATATCAAATTCAGAGAATAATTTAGTAAGTGTTTTTCTATACCCTTTGATAACTTCTGCATCTTTTTATGGTGGTATCCTTGACAACAACACAAGAATCTCATCACTATAAAATTTGGGAGTCAATGCAAAGGCAATAAGATGTAGTGGGGTGGTCATTTTGTTCCACCACTCAACACAAATTGTTTGCACTTCTTCGAAAAGAGTTTCTTGAGGATCTTGCTCTTTTTCATTTATGATGGACTTCATCTTTTCAATCATTGAGTTGATAACATTGTCTACTTCTCCCAAAGATGGCTTATCCATGTCAATAAAACAGATCATTCTCATGATGGGCTCGATGAAACTAAGAAGATATTCCACACAGTCCCACCAAGTGTCATCTGGGATCATTTGCTTTACATTTGTTGCCTTGTCACTGTTGGATTGCTTCCATAGGGACCACCTTTGGCTAATGACCATGCTAGAAAGTTGCTCCCACACCTTCACAAGTTGTCTTAGGACGATTGTGTTGGATGTGAATCAGATCTCAACAACCTATTCAAAAACTAAAAAATTAAAAACAAAGAAGAAAGCATGCTTAAATTTTTATTTTTTAAATAGTAATTACAAAAGGAGACATAAAATTTAAAATTTGTAGTGTTTCAATTACCTTCAACAACTCCAATTGTGAAAATGATGTAAAAATGACTTGCAACATGCGGTGGTTTGTGATGAACATTTGGATCTCTTCAGCCTTAACATAGACTTGTTTGATCCAATTTATTTTCATCCCCAACTTTTGTAGCATGAGGTTAAATAAGTGAACAGCACAAGATGTCCAAAAATATGTGAAAACCATATCTCAACCAACATACCAATGGCTCTACAATTCTTTGCATTGCCCATTATGACTTGAACAACATTTTGAGGACCTACATCTTGAATGCACTACATAAGAATGTCGGCAATAAGTTGTGCATTCTTCCCCTACCCCTCACAATCCATGGATTTCCAAAACATTGCCCCTTTAGGAGACATTGCAATCACATTGATTTATAGTTGATTTCTCACATCCTTCCATCCATCAAAAACAATGGACACCCTTATTTATTTCCATGAATTCCCAAAGGGAGTCAATGAAGTGTATATGTTTTATCTCCTTTGCCAAAAAGGTATTGCACACCTCATAACTTAGGCATGTGTACCCTTGTGGAGCTTCATTTACTTTTCTCAACATATCTTGCCAATATAAGGATTGAACAACATTGAAGGATAAACCATTTGCATAGAGGCATCTTGCAACAATTAATTTGCAATCTCTCTAGTATCATTCTAAAATGCCCTCTCTAATGGCCCCTTTGTTCTCTTCACATTAGAAGGCTCTTCCTCATTCCTGCCCAAAAATAGGTGGTTCTCTACTATATCAAGGAAGACATTGTGAGATGGAGAGGCAAAGGAGCTCTATGATCCCCTTCCTCTCCTCAACGGATGCTTTGTGCTACAAGCAACTATTGCATCTACTTTCTCCTACTCTCTAATTTATTATGTTATTTGATGAGGCGGCACACCTTTACCATCCTTCCTTGGACATGCTTTGATTCCCACATTGAGAATGGCACAAAAATGGGCTTTCACCTCATTGTACCAGCTAGTATTACTTTTGATTACAGACATTGTATATCCAAACAAATGTCCCACCACCTTGAATTTGTCGTATCATTTGTGCATGCCTCCACAAGGTGTACTTGGGTCCGTTCTAAAAATGGGTTGGCCAATGGAGCTAGTACTAATTGTCATTGTACCAATGTATTGTCTGCAACATGAAGTTTAAAAAACAAATACTGAACAACAAATGTCAAATTTTTAAATTTGTATAATATTTTTAATTTTAAAAACTAATATTTTTATTTTTATTTTTATTTTAGATAAGTACCACCATAGGGGGTGGCTCCCTCTATTAAATTTCAGAGCTTCATATTACATCATGCTTTTACATATGCCTTTCGGCTACACTATATATTAGTGCTTATATAATGAAAAATATTTGCTTACACACCCATTTAGAACTTAGTACAAATTAAGAAAGAGGTGTCCAACACCTTCAGCAATGACAATCATCCTAAGACCATCTTCCTCTTCAATCAGCCCCCACATGAGACTTACGAACCTGCTGTTACCTGTCAAACAATTTTTCCCAAACAATTATGGCATCCAAGTCAGCTTCTAGATCATCTTGTCCTGACAGCACTTCTAATCCATCCTGGCACACCCCTTTATTGACTAAATATTCACCCGTTTTAGAACCACTCCAAACTATTTCATCTTCTTCATTCATGAGCAAGATCTTCCTTGCTCCCAGCACTTTCAACCCGTTTTCCTTATCTTGCATCGGTAATGGCTTAAAAACTAATATTAATATTTATTATTTATTATAAAAAAATTAATATTAAATATTTTAAATTTTAATTTAAGTTTACACTTTGCAATATATAAATTTCGATTAAAAGATAAGTATGTTAATAATGCTGTATAGTAGTTTATTAATCTAGTTATAAACTTACAAATATTTAAATTTATAAATATTAAATACTATTAAATTAATAAATTTTAATATGTCAAAATAGTATTTATAAAATAGTGATAGATATACTTTAAAATTTAAAATAGTAAATATTGGTCACCATGCTTATATAGTTATCAGTTTTAAGTTTTAACAAAAATAAATTGTATTAAAATTTTAAAAAATTAAAAGTAAAACAATATTAATAATTTAATATTCAAAAACTTTATAGTTTTTAAGGTTTTGAAATAGTTTTGAAATTTAAAAACAGTATTGAGTCTTACCTAGTGAGCAATTGGTGAGGATCATGCAGCTGAGGAAGGATCGTGCAAATGAACCAACAACTCAGTGTTTGGTGCATTTTTTTTAACAGTTCAGTGTTTTCTTAGTTTTCACAGTGTCCCACACATACACAGTGAAGAGATGTGTCAACTAGGGTTTTTCAAGGGAAAAAGTTAAAACAAATCATGAAAACTGCACCACTTCAAAATCACCAAGCAGAGAGAAGAAATGTTTCAGCATGTAAAATTCAAACCCTGGTCGATTCCACAAGGTTTTTGGTCAGTACCAGATTTCAAGACATACTCTACCCGAAGTTGGCAGCGAAATGAGCCAATTTGGTAACCTTCAGGTAAACCTAAAAGTTCTTCAAAAATTGAAAAATATCCTCAATTAGTTCCTTGTTATTGTGATTTATTATTTTAGACAAATATAAGATATAGCATATAAAATTTGTTTTACCTTCTCAATTCCATAAAGTTAATGATGTTTTGCATATCAATTGTTTAGTATATTTCTAATTCTGCACGTGATTGATTAGGAAAAAAACTCTCAACCTAGTTGTGGATTTAAAATTAAACTTGAGGAAATTATTGATAAAAGAAATAGAAATTGCAGAATACAATAATTGATGAAGTCAAAATAGATGATTTTTTTGGATGTTAATGTCAGTACATGAAAAAAAATTAACTATGTTTTTAGTCAACATCCAGATATACTTTTACCAAGAATGATTGATTATGATTGGTGACAAATAAAAAATGTGTTATTGAGGACAACAGCCAATCTATAGGGGGAGAAATGTTACAAAAAGTTTACCTGAATTTGTACAAGGAACAATATTCCTTCTATTTATGTAAATGGGGTAAAACTAGAAGTTGTTAAATAAAACAACACCTATGTAAATGGTTAAAAGACTATGTGGTGTAATTAAGGATTTGAAAGGGTATGTTGGTTGATCAACTCCTTAGGGAAACTATTTATTTCCTTGCAAACCTAGAAATTTGGTATTGTGGAATTTCTTGGGTGACCAATCAAGGTAGGAAGCAAGCATTAGAGAAGGACCATATAGAGCATGTCAAACCAAGGATACAAAGTATACCTTGGATGGTCTCAATGAGGACTAATGTGTATTTATGGAATATTGCTTTCCTCATAATAAGCAGTCATAACTTAAGGACTTTTCCTCTGATCACCATGAGTAGTGAAGATCCAAAATCTAGATAACCAATGGATAAGTACTCAATCTTTGGAATAAATTAAATGTTTTAAAATGAATATTTCAAATACTTCGATGCCATTTTAGAACAGTAACTTATACATTTTTTTGCCAAAGGTGACTATGAACATCATTGAGCCCTGGCTCAAACATGACACCTTTCTAAGGATGGGCATTTAAGCATTCCAATGTGCCCACAATTATTAACTATATTAATGTGGTGCCCCACTAATGGGAAGTCCATCAAGTGGTAGACCGCCTTATCATGGAATGGGATTTGAACCTTGGTCACTCACTTTCAAAAGCATTCCTTAACCATTACACCACCAACCAATGGATGAAAGTGAAACTATAACTTCTATTAATTCATTATTGTTATTCTACATTTTATTCATTCTCTATTAATTAGTTAAATATATGTTTGGTGATCTAGGAAATTAGTCCATAACAACTATTAACCTTGAAAAAGCAAAGAAGAATAGGGGATACCAATATACACACCATAGTAGCATTATATTTACACTACAACAGCACAGCAAACTGAAAGTGTAAATGGAATTCAATTACATAGAAAAAGAAGGAAAAACATGATTACTTTTATTATAAATGCTTAACCCTACAAATGGCAGTTTTTTTAAAGTGTGAAAAAGGAAAAAAATAAGTGGGTTATTTAACAGCCCACATCTTTTTTAACTCAGGTTTGACCAGGTCAAAGTCATGCCAATTTGACCCAACATGGCCCAAGCATCAGGTGACAATTAAATGTGGTTAATCATATTTTATTCTTGTTTTTTTGCTTCTATGATACATACGCTATGAACCCAAAGTGAAGAACAATGGACCCAATTTCCTCTCTTGACTATAGTGTCAAAATCTAGGGACAAAGAAATTGAAGAAGATGTCAAATATGTTCAACTCCAGGTTTGTGAAGACAAGTGACTGGTTTACCAAATTTAAGGAGTTCCTAGTTCTATTAGACGATTTCATTAAGGGAAGTGAAGGCGTCACTTCTTCCAAAAGGTTTGGCTTGCTAATCCCACCTTATTTTCACCTTCCAAGTTGAGTTTTAGAGAGGGTGGTTAGAGTGTGGAAAAGTCGTCTTGTTGGATCCCTTTGAGTTGTTGATCTTTGTGGTACCGCATGGATTATGCGTATCATGTGTGCAATAGGAGTAACTTGAACTTATTATCAAGTTACTTTAACTTATTATCAAAGTTACATGGACATGGATACTAATATGGTATCGGATATGTATATGGCTATTTTTCAAGGCCCCCTAATATGGATACAATTAGATATGACATTCATAAAATGATGCATGTATATTCACATCATAAATATATATATTATTTAGGACATATATAGACATCATAAATACTTATAAATTAAATTAAAATCTAATAACTTACATTATCTAAATCTTACAAAACTAAGCATACAAGAAATTAAATCAAATTTTCAAAATTTAATCTCAATTAAAAATTAAAAATATTACAATAGAGTAAACTATATGCAAATTATTATATAATCTATTAAATTAAAATATAATATATTATTAAATATATTAATTATAGATTAAAATATATTAATTTATATCTAATATTAGAGTTATTTAATTTTTTAGATAGATTGATTGCGGGTTCTATAGAAGAACACACCCAATGATAAACACTATGACAAAAAAAAAAATATTATTAAATATATGAATTATAGATTTTAATCTATAATTCATATACTTAATAATATATTAATTTATATCTAATATTAGAGTTATTTATTTTTTAGATAGATTGATTGTGGGTTCTATAGAAGTCCATACCCAATGATAAACACTATGACAAATAAAGATGCTTAGATGTGCCCAATAAGGCAAAGATGATAAAATAACATAAACACAAAACCACAAATGAGCAACAAAACAAACAACTAACAAAAATAGAGTAAACTATATGCAAATTAAAATATATTATTATATAATTTATTAAATTAAACTAGCTAGCATTAAACATGCTTCCTAGCCTAGTCTTCTTATGAGATCTCAAAACCATCTAAGAGGAAGCCTTCTTCTAGAACAAAAATTCCTATAAGAACTAGTTGCCTAATCACCCTCCCTCGAGGTGACTACTATAAGATCCCCAACCACATCCATAGAATAAGAGGCAATATCATCCTACACAAGAATATAAGGCCTAAACACATCTTAGGAGGAAAGAACAAGGGCTACGATACTTACATCTATAGAAAGCACACAAATTGAAGAAGTCGACACAAACAAAACCTCATCCACCACCCTTACAATTGATTCAAAAAGCACCAAATTCTGATCATCCAAAGAAATAGAATGTTGCCCCACAACCTATGAACCAAGAAAGTAGTAACATGCACACTTCGCATCCAAAGATGATGTTGCATCAACAGATGGGAAGACACCCTCAAGATGCTGCCCCAAGCATCCTTGGAGGTAGCAAGATGGGCATTTTCAATAATCTAATGAAAAGGTTTTGCATTCTTCCACCAGGATGCCAAATCAAGAGCCATATGCTTCCTCCTTGAGCAAGAAACTACTTGATGACCATGACTAAAACAATTACAGCAACAAAAAGCCAACCTCCCAAAGTCCAACAATTATTTCCAAACTTAGTTTTCCACTTTGAGCGAAATTTGAGTTGGAAGACCCTTAGAAATATCAATCTCAACCAAAATGCAAGCATAGGTTGGATAAGATCAAGCTATGATTTCAAAAAATAAAAAAACTTTCCAAGAGAGTTACCAATACTCTCCAAACAAGAAGGAAGCGAAAAATGCAATGGGAGTTTAGGCAACGTAACCCAAGCCAATAGCACAAAGAAGGATTGTGATAAAGAATTATAATCTAGGTACCATAGGTTCACAAAGAGAGAAATCTTACCCCAAAACCAAGGACCCCTTGCAAGAATAAAGTCCCTATCTACCACAAACTCAAACTATTACGAAAAAACCTTGAGCACATAGATCGATAACAATTGCATCCAAGAGGAAGGGTGTGTAGACACCCAAGAATCCAAATCAAGCAAACTGGGCCAAAAATGATGAAACCTACAAATCAAACCCATCCTTACATAGCGTTCAACTTTCTCCACAATATCATGCCCTAGTTTATTAGAGGAATCTTCTCTAAAAATTTCACCAACAAACCCTTCAAGTGAGATTGAAAATATGAAACACAAGCAACAACACCTAAAGGCAATGATCCAACCCTTGAACCTTGTTCAAGCAAAGCAGAAGTTGCCACTACAATCTTTACACGGTTTGAAGCATTTGCACCCGAACCACAACACCATTATAGTGGAAGGGCGGAGCATTCATAGATGAGAGACCTAGGCAGCTTAATGCAAAAGCTTTCACGCATCTAGGAGTAATGGGTGCAATGGCTAAATAACTACAGTTAGGAATAATGTGGAAGTGTTTATAGCACACTCTAGACACTTCATAGTAGGTTTTGGAGCAAGTGGGGAGAAAACCCCTACATAAAACACCATTGCAATCTCCAGCAATTCCTATTTTGTTTTTTTGAAACATAAATGTGGTCCTTGGCCAACATGTCCACATTTCGTTCTGACCTCTTGAATTGGATGAAGGATCTATCATCCTTAAGCCAAAGGTTATTTTAGACCAACGATTGCACTCGCTCCATACCCCAACATCATAGAAGTTTTGGTTTAGTGGCAAGGATTGCAATTAGAAAACATCACTTGGGAACCTCTCCACCAACTTCAATAGCAATTTCCCCAATTCAAGCCTTCAAGACAAGGTTTTCCAAAAGGGGAGGACATGTTAGGACACTCACATCCTAAGCATTTTGAGCATTGCAGTAGTCAGAATATAGTTATTTCGTTAATATTATATTGTGTGGATTTATCCTACATTGATTGTACTTCATAGGTCACTCTTTATGAGGACTTTTTTTTTTTTTTGATAAAAGGCAAGATTGCCTGTATATATTTATTAATTTATAAAATATATATAGTATATACTTCAAATTGCCAGCTTAAAATGGCAAATTCACTTGAAATTTAACTGATAAATCTGCTAATTTCTATCTAAAAGACTAAAACCCAAATACAACTACCCTGTAACAGATTATAAACTTGTATCCCACCTTCCCCTTAACTATTTCATGTATACAAACAGAAGGCTAATACTGTCTTAGTTTACCCAGTACATATAGATATTTAACGAAATTTCCCACAATATTGATGTTGTAAAAAAACAAATATCATCTTGGAATCATATTTTCCAATAGAGCTTTACTCTCAAATAGTTTGCCCCTTCGAAGAGGCCTACAATTCGTGTTATCAATATAAGCATATTTGCAATTATTTCTAAGCATTGTTTTCTTTTCACATGTTATTGCTCTATCTGTTATATTTTGTAAGCAAGATCCTAACTACATGAAAGAGTATTGAGACTAATCATAGGCCCACTTTTAAAATGTGGTATGGCACACTATTCAATACAAAAAATGTACAACCCAATCGGCTAACAAGAAGGATGAACTTGAGGGGGAATTAAGGAAGACATTTATTGTAATGTGTTTTTATGATGGGAGGTCATCCCTCTTCATTGGAATTATGTAACAGATTTTCTCAAAAGCCATCTATATGCATATATAGATAGATAGATAGATAGATAGTTCATATGTAAGTTGTTAACCTAGAGGGGTAGTGTTGAATGAAGATCTTTAACCTAAAGAGAGTGTGAATTGAAGTAGGAGCAAACAAGTTTGTAGCTAGTCTATAGATGAAATAACCACCCTCAATTTTATTTTATTTTTAAAACTTGTTAGCTCAACACAATGAAAATGTTAAACAACTTTCCTTTCCACTTTCTAATCACCAAGTTCCCAATGTGGGCGAGGTGAGAGCATACAGTGTATGGGATTACAATTATACTTGAAATGAGCAGCTGAAAGTAACATGCGCTTCTCCAGTGGGGTTAGTTGGGCACATCCACTTTGCAATGGGAAAGCATATACAATAAAGAAATGCAAGTAATCTCTTCCACTTCTTAGTGGTGAGTGAGTACAACCAATAAACAACTCTTCCACTTTTCAGTGGTGAGTGGGTACCAAAAAGCCACTTATTCAATGGGGTGAGTAACAAGAGCCACTTATGTAGTGGGGTGAGTAATAAGAGCCACTTATGCAATGGGATAAGTAACAACAAGTAACAAGAGCAAGATCACTGGTGGTACTACCACCCAGTGTTACAATGTTAGCTCTTACAATTCATTCCAACCCAAATAAATATCTGTTGTTACAAATATTAATGTGATATGAAGCTGATTAAAGCACCCTAAATGAACCCCCAACTCAGGAAACTAACCAGCAAATATACCTTAGAATATGGCAAATGGAAGTCTGATATTAGTCTGAAACCTCGCTGCAGCAGTCTGGACAACAAGATAGATGACTCGGGAAACTTCACCCAGCTACCTCCAACGTGCCAAAATGATCACCAACTATATTAGCACTTAAACAGCAGTGCCAACTCACACCCAAACTCATGAAAAGAGTGTACCATTATTCTAGAAAGAGTATAACAAACATTTGCAACTCTGAAACTACAGTTGCAGCAGGTAGCAACAATGGTACGACCCCCCTAAAAGCACTCCAAACTCCACACTCAACACTCTTGCAATCTGAAAAGGAATCACACCAAAATGTAATGCTAAAACATATCAAAATATGTCCATACTAAAAAACCCAAACTGAAACTTCAAATCAGCTCCAATGGTGATTCCAAGAATCACACCACAGTCTAGCTAGGGAATAACTTGCAATTCCAAAACTAGAAATCTATGAGGGATTTCGTCCTCAAAGATTCGAGAGAACTAAAGCCATTTTGGCAGCATAACATTATCATTCTTCTACATGTCCAAATGAGCCCCCAACACCTCCTTTTATAGCTTTTTTCGTTGCTTTTTTAAAAAAAACAGCACTTTTTTGCTACTTTTTCAAAAAAACATTTTTGCTTTTTGTTGCTTTTTCAAAAAATCCCTTTTTTGCTTTTTTTCTGAAAAAGCGTTTTTTTGTTGCTTTTTAGTTTTTTCGAAAAAAACATTTATTGCTTTAAATTAAATAATTCATTATGTGCAAACATTTAATCACACCTTTCCAACGAGCTATTACACTAAGTTGTCCTTTAATTATTTCTCAACATTAAACAACATTAGTGAAATATTAATTAAAGAACTTAATAACTCACTCAAGTTGCGGAAAATACTGTAATGTCATCTGAATCCAATTTTGACCACACCATGAAGAAACTAAAGCAGTAGGAAGATGATTGAAACCAACTTGGTGACTTTCTAAAAATAGCTTGCTCCTCCAAGAAGTTTGGAGAGCACCCAAAAGGTTGAAAACCGATTCCAAAAGCATCAAAGGTCTCCAACTAACCAACTTAACTTAAGCCCAAGAACAATTGCTCTACAAGACTAATCAAATGTTTCTCCAAGAATGTTGGAGTTCTCCCTAACTAACTAGTTAGCCTTCAGAAGCCTTGGGAGAAATTGGCTAAATGCGCATGGATTGGCTAAGTGCCAAAAGGGTACATTACAATAGATCATGAGAGTGTTGTGAAGCTTAAAGGCTTAAATGTATAGACACATAGCATGACATACTTCTAATGATCAATATAATTTATTGTTTCTACGAATTTCTGAGTTTTTCATGTTTGAATGATGTTCATTGTTTATGTTTCCATTGTGTGAATGATTTGGTATGTTAAGGTTGTGGGTTTGGAAATCGGAAATCCCTTGATTGGGACTTGCACCCTCAATTGCTTTCTTCCAAGAGACGAGTCCAAACATATCAGCATTGTATTTACAATGCAATGGCATGACAAACTAAAAGTTTAAATGGAATTCAATTACACAGGTGTAAAACAGGAAAAAAACAACATATTAAAATACACTAAAATACTCAAAAACACAAGAAAATAATTGCAATTGTTATTTCATGTCAAAACTGAAAAACCTAGGGAAAACTGCAATTTTTTCAATTATTTGCATTTAAACCAGAGTTTTCTCAATCATGCATGGCTTTTGAAGGTTTGACCAGGTTTTGAAAGTACCAAGTGTGTCAGTCAAAACTGACACGAAAAGACTATCATGTGTCAAGTACTCATGATTAACTACAGATCTTTCCCCATTGTTGCTACTATGCATCCAAACTGATTGGGTACAAATAATTTCACAATTGTCAATTTCATATATTTTTATAAGATAAAGCAACACACACACACACACACACACTTGCAAAGCTTTCACCAAACCCCCCCCTCAGTGATCCAATTAGATTGTGGATCGACCTCCTCTAGCGTGATGGGCGTGGAGTTAGTGCCCAAAATTTGTCTGTGGCGAAGACAAAGGTTGTAATGAACATAGACTAGATCATTCAACTTCTCCATGGACAATCTATTGCGCTTCTTGGAGTATATGTGCTCAAACATACTCCAATTGCGCTCACAACCCAAAGCACTGCATATTGAGAGAGAGAATGGCCGGTTGGGGTGAATAAATCTACAAACCAACTTACTCACAAGCCAAGTCCTACAGACAAACTCACAAGTTACTTGGTGAGTCTCGCCTCTAACAAATGAGTTTTGTTTGCAAACTCAGCCACCAAAAAAATTCATATTAGAATCTTAGCAATGTGAAATGATCGTTGAGTAATTGAAAAGGATTTATTGGCAATTGGTTAAAAGCAACAAAATTATGAAAAATGGGATGCACCATGTAGGTCCTTGTGACCTTGAAGCACTTAATTCAAGCTTGAAGGCAAGAACTTCCCCACTCAACCCCACCCTATATCGCAAGAAGGAACGTGCCCAAGGTGTTGCCCCCGAACCTCACGAGGGGCACTATCCCTCAACCCCACTAGGGGTTGTCACCCCTAGAACCCTAGACTTATTTTAAAAAAGAAAAACATAATCATTTTGGCTGCACCAGATGGAAAAGTAGAGTTTTTATCCTTTATTTGGCTTGAAATAACAAAAAAAAAAATTTCCCTATTTTTATGATTTTTTTGGCAGTTTTTAGTATCCCAAGTTATCAAATTCCATTTATACTTTTGGTTTGCCATGTCAATCTTGATTCCGAGTAATGCTACTATGACCAAAATAGAATTATGTGTTCTCTAAATTCACTCCTTATGTGTCTCATGCACTATTTAAGTTAATTTTGTTTGTTTACTTATTTTTTTATTTCCCAAGATTTCGTTGAGTCTCAAATCTAGCTCAAAACTTAAGGTTGCCAAGTTTTTGAACCATGCACAAAACAACATTATAAAGCTTGTTCTGATTTTATATCAAATTGTATTATGCAAATGTATTGAAAATAATTTTCTTAACCTTGTACACAAAGAAAACATTGGTTCAGGCTTCTCAACATTGCATATCAGTATGTGCCTACACCATGAAGCTCCATATGACCTCACTGACATTAATACAGGCTTGGGTGAGGGGGGCCCACCCCTCAACCATGCCCTATACCGCAACAGGGAACACACATTGGGCACTGCCCCTCGACCCCACTAGGGACTGCCGCACCTAGACCCCCCCCCCCATACTGGTTTTAGAAAGAAAAACATAAAAATTATTTTGGGCTGCATCAAATAGAAAAGCAAAGGTTTTTCCTCTTTATTTGGCTTGAAAATACAAAACAGTGTTTTTTTCCCTATTTCTATGAATTTTTCAGCACTTTTTTGTTTGGTATGAGTTTTCCACAGTCCACTGTAGTTATGATGACAGCTTTTGGATTCAACTGTGTATATTTTTCCTCTTCCTGATGATGGATCACTGAGTGTGATCGAAAACGTCAAAAGAAAAATATACACAGTTGAATCCAAAAGCTGTCATTATAACTTTTTTGTTTACCAATTATTTTTCAAATAATTGAATTTCATTTGTACTTTTGGCTTGCCAAGTTAGTCTCAATTCTAAGTAATGCTGCTATGATCAAAATAGAATTTTGAGTTCCCTAAATTCATTCTTATGCATCTCGAGCATTATTTAAGTTTATTTTGTGTATTTATATAAATTTTTTATTTGCTGAGTTCTTAGCCCATGGCAAAATTGTGACCTGCTAAGTTTTTGCCAAGTCCAAGTTATTGAACTAAGCAAACAACCTTAACAAAACTTTTCCTCATTCTACATCAAAATGCACATGCAATTATATTGATAAAATAATTTTCTTAGTTTGTAGACTAAGAAACATTAGATTGAGCTTCTCGGCATTGCATATCAGTATGTACATGCAATCATATTGATAAAAAAAAATTGTAACTTGTAAACTGAGAAACCAATATGTTTTTATTGCTGGAATTTGCAACCATGCAGATTGACATGATTAGAGTGTAACACTCACATATTAGCATTCTGTAACATACGTTGATTCGACTATTCTGATCTAACATGAGACTTAGTCAAACCATTTTAACTACCTCTCTCTATCTCTCCAAATTTCATGTACGAGGCCACTACTGGATGAACTTCACTCTAAACACAAGGAACAAAGAAACAATGTATGCCATAACAGAATTTTGTTAAAAATAGATAATCTCACAATGAAAAACTTTAATGTATCGGGGATAGATTAAAACAGAAAGAGAATGAAATTGATGATCCTTCCAAGTTCTAACATTAGCAGGTCAATGTTATTGATACCCCAAAACAGAAAGGAAATTAAGATTTGAGTGACCATAATTCAACATTACAAGATTCTTCAATAAACATTAACAAATCAATAACTGGAAGACTCTACAGCTCTCTGTGTTTCTCTCTAGGAAGAATTTGTGCATAAAAGAACCATATATCCAAAAAGCTAACTTAATACTTACAAATAGCTCAATGTTATGAAAGTAAAATGCAACTGTCTGTCATTCTAATCATTGACCAACCATATCATTTTTAAAAGACTTTCAACCAGCTCTAAAATTGAAATGCTATATCATTCATTGCCCTATGACATTGCATCAACAGACTACTAAATCAGTTCTGAAATAGGAATGCAAATGTATGCCAAAGGCTCTAAATCTCAAATTCTTGAGAAACATCAATAATTAGAGCAACATAATCATATATTTGAGAGATGTGGGGACAAAATATGACTAACAACTTGGACAAAAAAACAGAACATGACAAGAGGAATTTTATAAGTACATGAGCCACTTACCATGATAAACTCTACAAACGCTATACGAGTGGAATGATGATAATCTCCAAGTAGTCTCAAACGAGAAACCTGAAAATATATTGATGAAATATTTCAATCCACTAGCTGTTCTTCTGCAATTTCCAGAAATAAGCACAAGGGATACATGAACTAAGCAGAAAGAAGTGGCACCCACCTCACCACAAAGTGACTCAAAGAAAAGTTTCACATCTGCTTGAGAAACCTACAAACATATTGACCAAGACATAGAATAATGCTTCTAATTGCCATTGTAGCTCATTACATATGCAAGCTCAACATATTTCAGCCCATACTGGAATTTAGTACATATATTTAAATTACAAAGGCTATGCAATTGTAGACCAAGCTGTAATAAATATAAGAAATTTGTAGTTCACCTTCTTATCAATGTTTGTACAATAGATTGTTCGTGCACACATCTCCCGCTCATCTTCTGACTGGATCATGATTGTCAAAACAATTAGAACCTTCTACTACATAACAAATAATAGTCACAGATGACTACTACAATTAAAATAATAGCATTTTTGTGCAATTTATTAATCTTACTTCTGAGGGCATTGCCAGGACAGTGAAACACAATCTGCAAATGAGTTAGATCATACTCACCCTCGGAAGAAATGTTGGGTTTACTGGGGCAATTGCAGTTTTAGAAGGTAGGACCCTGACAGGGTAATATCCCAGCATGGTCCCAGCAAGACTCAAAGCTGCTCTTGCATCCTCTACAGATTAAAAATCATGGGGAAAACTCTCTTTCAATTTACAATCACACAAGAGAAGCCCTGCTGATCCAATTTATCAATTAAGTCCCAAATGAATACTTACCCTCACAAGTGAATTCTACAAAAGCAAAACGGAGAACTGAATTTGGATCACCACACACACGGCAATCAACAACCTTCAATCAAAAGAGGTTCCAGCCTTAGGAATGCTCATTGATTGCAATGTTTAATGAAGATTTCAACACAAGGGCAAATAATGGATGAGAAATAAGGCATGAAAAGTCACCTGCCCACAATTGATAAACAAAGCTGCAAGTTGCTCTTCAGTCACCTGAATCATATGAACAAAAGCAACCAGAGATTGTTAAGGTTTTTGCCGCTAACTCCATGCTCAAATGCCACAGGTTTCATGTCTTAAGATCTTTTCAAAATATTTTCTAACCATACAAACCAATGTTTTTAGTGGCCTGGTGACAAAAATAATAAAACCAAAACTATCCATTTACCAAGTTGATTGCATTCATATAATCATTTACGCCTGTGTTTCCTTAATGTTACAATTTTCAACTATGAGGCACCTCTTGAAGTACTTTTATTTATAGGCTGACAACCTGATTTAAGTGATTCCCTTTATAGCTGAGGAAGATAAAGAAACCTCTATCTCTTATTTCAGCAAGAAGAAAGGCGAATTTTAAATGGATTGCCTAAAGTTTAAACCATAGTAGCCATTTTTGTAACAATACGAATAATGACCGGTCCAAAAAGCAGATGCAAAATACCTTCAGCCAAAAAGCATTCAGAGTAAAAAAAGATGACAAAATGACAGTTTAAAATATTCAAGCAAACATCCCAAAGCATGTATGTAGCCTATAAATAACTTCTATAATTCCATTGACTTCTGTAATTATTCCATTGGAATCATGATTTAGGACAACAAGCATAGAAAGTATAAGTCGTCTCAGGTTAGAGAGGGCCGGTAAATGTTTTATATGCACAGCTAAAGAAATGATACGACATAGTGGGTTTTTCTAAGCTGGCATTTTTTTGCTATCATGGTCATAGCATACATAACTGGGTAGTAGAAAAGTATCTTAGCTCTACTACAACATACTTTACCTTTATTTTGGACAGACATAAGTTGGAAAAACAAGGGGGAACACAATATATTCTATATATCAATTGTACTCGTTTAAATGCAATTTATTATTTACTCCCAGAAAAAAAGAAGCACCCAAACTTGCCAATCCCTCTTGGTTGATGCAAAGTATTCTTCTCTTCATGGATATATATGCAGAGTATGTTAATATTTTAGAGTACAACTGCAAACAATATGCTTCGGAGCAACTTATGCACACATGCCATAAAAATAATTGCACCAAACAAAGGAGTCAAAATCTTATTACCGGAGGGTTCTTCGCATGTTTTTTTATCATATGGATATGAAAACATTCATATCATGTCACATTACAGGTGTATTGTACTACAGGTTTAGCTGGATTTGTAAGGTTTGGGTCACTCTAGAGCTCGGCTATGAGGAAAAACCCCAGGTGTACAAAATTTGAACAATATTTACGGTAACAATGGAAAGAAACCCCCTTGTGTGCTCGTGCAAGCTGGTCTCATACGTTAAATTGGTCAAAAAAAAAAACCTTTTACCCATATGAGCGGAAGTCACGTACTAACAGAATTGATAAACATACAAGCAACTCGCTTGTATTAACTATAAATGAAAACAATGTCTACACACTCACCTGTTGGTCAATGTCTGAGACATATACTGTTCTTCTAATGCTGTCTTCTCTCTGAGCTATACTTGTTCTGCTGTTCATTCTGTTTTTCCCATGATAAATATTTTTTCTCTGACACACAATCAGAAGCAGAGCCATCAAAAAAAAGCCTTTTTTGTAGATCTTCTCAAATCTTTGTCACGGTCTTATTTAATAAATGTGTTCTAAAGTATTATGCACTGTGAAAAATTGAAATCTATAGCAAAACAAAACTTGACCAGTCACACGGAGTGTCTTTTCCATGCCCTACCCTTCTAGTGTTATTATTATTAATGAAAATGGCGCTGGTTGTGCCGTTGATGAAGTTAGTGTTATGGTTGTCATACATAAGAGCATTGGCAACAGAAAAGGCAGACGCGTGGCTGGCAAGCGAAGGCGGAACGAACTCCTTGGCCATGGGATTCAGCTTTGAGAGCAGATCCTCCAAGTCCCTCATATCACGATGGAAATCTTGCGAACAAGCCTCCATGTTGTCCCTTCCATCCTCATGCAGACCACCACTGCTCAAGCGCTGCTGCACCGAAGAAGGAGAAGAAGGTGTTGAAATTTGCACAATATGCGCACCCTGTACAGCCTCATTATAATTCTGCTGCAGTAAAACATGCGCATTATGTTGAATACGAGCATTTGCTTCCGTGCTTTGCTGATTTTGAAGAATATTTCGCTGAATCTGCGAATTATGATCATAAGTCAGCTGATTCTGCTGTAACTCCTCAACGTGCAGGTTCTGCAACGCATTTTGATGATTTCGCAGCATATGTTTCTCATTATGTGCCATATTTAGCCGATTCTGCAACGGAACTTGCTGGTTGTACTGAATACTCTGCTGCAATTGCTGAACCTGCTCATTAAAGCGGCCATTCAACTGTAAAACCTGCGCATTGTCTTCCATGTCAAGGCCAAAATTTCGACTTGCCGAGGCTACATTTAGTTCTATTTCCACAGTAGCTTCATTTGCCATGATCAAAAAAGGAATAAAAAAATGAAACCCTACACTTCCATTAAATTTCAAGCCTTTTGTCTTTTGCCGTAGAAAAACCAGGTCAAAGAAGCATCGCCGGTAAGTCCAAGCAGATGTAGATACACCAATACTCCATTTACAATAGACTGTACCGAATTAGGATGCACATGACTGCTCTGCGATAATTAAAATTCTATTATTTTTATTTTTCTCTTCTACCTAATCTCCTTTGCCTCTGCTTCTTCCTCTGCCTCGTTCTCAGGCTAGACTAGACTAGAGCATCATACCATGCCCATGCCCATGTGACATGATGGCCATGGCAATAAGAAATCAGTATGTATACGTGGATGCTCAGAAATGATCTATGCACGTACGATGATGCAGAACTGGTGCAGCATAAGACGTGTGTCATGCTGCCCGCTAGCATGGCTACCATGTCAAATTATTTCTGATTATTAAAACGAAGTAAGTTAACCTGCATCTTCTTTTTTTTTTATGTTTTTCTGTAAATGTTTTAGTTTCTGAGTTTGGCACACAATATAATATGGTATATCGGGAATTAAGACGCAGGTCTGGACAGCGGCCTGACATCAACACCTATCTAAGCCATATTTAGTATCCAATAAAAGCCTTACGCGTGTAATCCTTTTTATGCGGCAACAAGATTCGGTTGGAGAGTAGAAAGTAGGGATTACCTAGCCGGGTTGTACTTTGTTTATATTTCGCCCTCGGTGTAGAAGTGGACTAAACCCCCATGCCCCTAACAAAAAGGAAGAAGAAAGAAAACATATTATGGGGGAAATAAAGTACCTTTTATTCCCATTTAGTTTTAATTAATGATATAAAAAAAAAATTGGTAAAGTTAGAAAAGTGTATATTTTTATTATTTTTTATTTGTTTTAGATGTATTTTGATTAGATTATTAATGATTCATAGAGAAGAAGTATGTTTTAAGCCGAAGGCGTATCCTATTTGAACTAGATCAAGCTAATATTGGCGATCTAACGGCTGAAGCAGTCTTCCGACCATTCAAATCATTTTGTCCGTTGATCACCGGGCTGAAAAAGTATGATGAAGTATGCCGCTGTCGTTCGAAACTTCGTGGTGCCAGCGTTAAATTCCTCGAAGCTGGTCCATTCTACTGCTTTGTCTGTTATAAGTTTAAGTCTCTGCGATTGGTGCTTCACCCGCTTATCTGCATTTAGTCCCCTGCACTCTTCTTGTATTTTTAAGCTTTTTTCTTTCACTTGTTCAATATGTCTTCCACACCGTCCTCATCTTCGTGCTCTGTAACGCCTGCTATCTCCTGCTGTTTCTTTCGTTCTTTCAATATGTCATCTACACCATCCTCATCTTCGCCCTCTGTTACGCCTTCCCAACTCATTGATAAGATTCTAAACACAAAGGCAGACTGCCGATAGTGGAGCCTGAGGATTATGATCAGCATGTACCATTCTCCGGGCAGCCTCCTCCCGATAGCGTAGCAGCTCCCTTTCCCTTTCCATCAACATCATCTCCTCCCTTCTAATTTCCTCCCTCCTTATTTCCTCCCGCCTTATTTCTTCCCTCCGGAATTCCTCTCTTCGCAATTCCTCCCTCTGCATTTCTTCTCTTCGTAACTCTTCCCTCACCAATTCCTCTGTTCTTTATGCTTCAATGGATGTAGATACTATTCCAAAGCTCCCATTTTGGCGTGGGCAGGGAGGATGCTAGCAAAGGTTGCGGAATTTGGCTTTAAACCTGAAATGGCATGGCATGGCGAATCACAGTACTGGAGCCAATAAAGGGTAGGGTAAGTAGTGTTAACCACGGTTGCGAAGCAGATTTGAATGAAACTCTGTTGTCTGCCGATGAATTGTTCGTCGACGACAAAATTTTGCCTCAAATTCGCGCTCTAGAATCTCAGCTTTTAAATAATGGCAGTCATGCGAGTCTCGAAAGATCGTCTCCTGATCGATCCGCGTCATATATTAGTTCAAAGACAAGCGGATTCAAAAATGATGCTTGCAAATCTGTTCGCTGGTCGTCCGACACGACGCTCAGTTGGTACAAATTGTGCCCTTTATTCAGTTCATTTGAAATTTCCATATTTTGTTGCTAAACAACACCAACGAACATGCAATTTTGTTCCGATGTCTGCTTGGATGGAATCTGACCACGGCAATGGACAACACGAATGTTTTTGGTGTGGTCATTCATTGAATTGTTACATTTCACACCTCTTCAGCGTACCCATTGCACACTAAGGTGCAATTGCTAGTTTTATATAAAATTGATAATTTGTTTTAGCATATTCTAAATGTTTAGATATGTGTATCTATGTGTACTACATATCTAGGTTAAATTTAACAATTTAATGATAATCAAAATTATTTGTCTCATTTGTCTTGTTTTCAAGTGAGTTATCATTTTCTTTTGTCTAGTTTTGTGTTTCTAATTTGTTTGTTTATCAAACTCTTTTGTTTTATCCACTTTGGTGAAATTGTCGATTTTAAGTATGTAGTGATTGCCAAACCACCGCAATGATTGGTGTAGTCATCACAACAACTATGAAAATTCCGTGGTGATTATGTAACCATCATAGCAGTGCCACAACCAATTTTTAAATCACCTCTATGTTGTAAATAGTGGTTTCACCTAAGTGCATAGAATCATGAGTTTTGAGTATTTCATACCGTTGTCTCTTTGTTTTATGAGTCCTTTGGCTTTCTCTTTACCCCTAGCATGTCTAGAACTTTCCTCTATTGTGTTTAAAATATGTAAAGAATTTTCCAAGGAGACCCGTGGTTCTTCAAAAAATCCAAGCTCTTCATGAAACATTAGGATCCCACATGCAACCCAACTAAGGATCTCCCAACTACGATTCTTCTTTGGGTTTCTCTATTACTCCTCTCAAGTGAACACTAGTTGAAGAAAGTCGTGACTTCAAATCTCTGCTAAGGAAGTGGTTTTATGCCATTATATATGAAGAAGACCAAGTAATGCAGGGTCACTACTTTTGTGCAACGAAATTAATGATTGTTAATAAAATATGCTTAGGCATTATTTTTTTGCCTGTAACATGGGGTCCAACTTTTTTGCGAATAAGGTTTGGTAAGAATATAACTGCTTAGGTAACAATGAAACCAAAACTTTAACAACAACCACCCAATATCACTGCTACAAAGAATAAAAATAAAACTTGTTGAAACCATGGCAAGCAACTTACCTCAAGATTTTGCATAAATTGTCTAATGCACTCAATAATACTGTTGAGCAAAACATATGGAGTTTGCAGGGAAAATATTGTGTAACCCTAACAAAGCATAATTCTTACTTGCCCTGAAGCTTGATTTCTAGCCCTAAACTTGCAATTTGCATGTTTGCAAAATATCGTAGTAGAGACAAGGCACATGAACCCTCATAGTGAAGACACATTATCAATCACGAAACATTACAAGCCCATGAAAAATTTTCATCTCTTCATTTCAAGAATAATCTATAATTGGGAAAATAGGAAACCCCTTGCGAAAATATGAGTTGCCAATCAGAAAATAGGAATTATCAGTGCAAAATCTATTTTAATAATGAGATCACTGCAAACCATAAGATTAAAAGCTCCCTCCCTACCACGGTTTGTTGGTATGCGGTGACTGATCATGCTATATTGTACACTCTTCATGTATCCTTGTTGAGGTCTGGGCTAGGTCGGGCCCCGGGCGGGGGTTCGGGGACGACAACCCCCAAGAAAATATTTTTCCTATTTTTTCATGTCATCACCGAAAAAGGAAAAATCATCGAAAAAAAAAAAACGATTTTGTAAAACCCTAAATCTGGAAGCTTCTAAAAAGCTTGTTATAAGCGGTATGGATGGGGGTTGCAATAGGGCATTATTAGCGAGATTGTAATATGTTATACATTGGATAATAAAATCATTGGATGGTTGTGGTTTTGTGGATGTAGCCCGGATTGGGTGAACCACGTTAAATTCTCTGTGTTGTCTTGTTTTTGCTATAATTTTCTATGTGTTTTATTTATTTGTTTTATTGATCAAATCTACATTTAACTGTTAGATATTTGCCTCCTAACCCTAACACGATTTCCAACCAATGAATTAATAGCCCATAGAAAAGTGAAAACATTACACGTCCATACTCTGCAAAACATTTAAAAACCATAAAAAAAAATTGCTATTCACTTTCGATTGGCCACCATATTTTTCCTTCATATTTCTAAATACAAAAAGCCAAAAATATGTTGCAAGTATGAGCTAGTTTGGTGGTGTTGTCATTAATGTTGTCATTGATGTCAACACAGTTCAGTATGTTGTAGTTTGTACATGTATAGCTAAGATGTTGCTGAGATGTTGTGAGTACATGGAGCTATCTTTATGATGTTGCAAATGTGTTGGTTTGATGAGTTTCCAAGTGCTTTTGTGAAAAATAATAAAGAAGCGAAGTCAGAGTGATGAAAGTGTTCAAAATGTGCTTCGATATGTGCTCTGCATTTCTCCTGTGTTGATCCTATGCTTGTGCAGATCTGAAGGATTGATAATGGTGATCTCATGGTGATACTTCCTAAGTTTTAGCTTCTAGTTTGATGGTACGTGAAAGTTACATTCAC
This sequence comes from Sequoia sempervirens, assembly GCA_007258455.2. Lineage (NCBI taxonomy): Eukaryota > Viridiplantae > Streptophyta > Pinopsida > Cupressales > Cupressaceae > Sequoia > Sequoia sempervirens. The sequence goes on along the minus strand of VDFB02000008.1, from coordinate 26,963,665 downwards.
TGGTATGTGAACTGTTCTGGCAGAGTTGGTCTTCTGTGGACTGGGAGAAGTATTTATGCTCTGCAGTTCTTTGCTATTTCGTTTCAGATCTTGTGGATTTGGTATATGTCTTGTGAACGTCTTTTTTGTGCTCTAGCAAAGAGGTTTGATGTTTGGTAATCCGGATGTCATGTTTCAGTATTTCAGTGTGTGTTTGCATAGTCTAGATGGACTAGTGAAAGGTGTTCAGTGATTGAAGCTTTTTGTTTTATTGCAGATGAATCTAGAAGATTCTGAGATGTATTCTCGTGCATAAGGAAGCGTGTTGTGGCGTCTACATGCCATCTTCTTTTTGGGAAGGGTGATCCCACAATAGTGGTTTACAATTTTTGGCCAAACTAGACACTGAAATTATTATTTTTAACTAAATCTTCACATTCGGGCACCTATAGCAACTAAACCGTGAAGAATTTGAAGATGATGCAAACTAGAGTTTCGTCACATTTTATCTGTAGATTCTAAAAATATTTTTTTCAAAATTTTTAGAATCAGATTGGACTTCTTTTTCCATCTCCCACGAAAACTAATGTTTTTCAAAAAACAACATTTTTAAAAAGTGACGCACACCATATAACGCATAAATTTTTTTCCATAAAGGATAAAATTCTAATTCTTTTGAATTTAGATTTGCAACTCTGATATCTAGTGCTTCCACTTGGTTAGACAATTTTTTATTGAATATTTTTTCTTTAATCAAGTTTCGAAGTCAAACCAATTAAAATTCAGACATAGCACGACCGTATAACGAATAACTTTTTTTGTATATATCGAAATTCTTTTCTTTTTTTTGTTGGATCAAGGACTTCAATATCTGGTGCACTCATATTTTTAAATTTTTTTGATAATCTACTATTTTTCCACATGTGAGAACAAAGACCTTCATTTTCGAAAAACCTATGTTTAATAAAACTAAAAAACAAATACATAATAAAACCAAAACATATTAAAATTATATTCATTGATAGCTTGTTCGAGGACTACTTGATTCTTGGGTTTGTGAAGATTCATCCATTTTCATCCTCAGCTCGAAGTGCCAAAATTTAGGGTTTTTGTGTCTCGGGGATGAGGAATAAGGGGTTCGAATGAACCCCCCCCTTTTATAAGGGTTTTGTTGGATTTTTGGGGAAAGCATTAAAAGGGTTCGCTCGAACCCAGGTTCTAGCGAACCCCTAATGGGTTCAGTCGAACCAATAGGTTCGTATGAACCCCTAAAATCAAGTTTTTTTCCATGCATTCATTTTTTGTGATTTTTCCTTCCTCACTTCAATTGTAAACCACTATTGTGGCTTCACTCGGAAGTGTGTACATCAATGTTCTTTTGTGTTTTCATTAAGTTTGGCTGACCTAGTGTTTACATTTCATTTGAAGAATAAAATTTAATTAAGGAAGTGTGTGGTAGATTCAAGATATTATTTTTTATCTTGAAAAATGTTTTTATTGGTCCACTCTCATTCCTTTCCACCGCATGAATGTTGAGTTGCTGACCTATTTTGAATTTATGAAATGAGGTATTGTAGTCAACCTTGGAGAAAGTTTCTAAGGTTAAAAATGGTATAAAAGCAAGTCAAATTGTGAAGTGTTGTATGAGAGTGTGATGCAAAGTGACGAAAGTGTGCCACAAATCATAAGAGTAGAAGTGTGTGTATGAGTGAGTTGTGATAGCAATTCTTCATTGTGTTGAAGGCGGTGTGCTAAAGGCTTATGCAATCCTGCGGATGTGCGTTAATTGTTGTGGTGGATCTTTTGTTCTCTTTTGTATCTGTAGGCAATGAGCCTCCCTGTTGGACAATGAGCCTTTGTACTTGGACAGTGAGTCCTCTTTTGGGCAATGAGCCTTTGTATTCAGTTTATAATCTTTTATATTATGAGTTAACCCTCACCGTGGTTTTTCCCTCATTGGGTTTTCCACTTAAAATTTTGATGTTCATTGTGTTGATTTACTTTATGTTATTTGTGTTTCATGTTATAACTTAATAACATAATAGTGTGGTTGTGGAATTAATAAGTGTTGAGTTTTAAGTTTTAATTTTGTGACAACTGATTGACCCCCCCCCCCTCTTAGTTGTCATGCGCCTATTTAACAAAACCCCAACAAAAATATGATCCACCAATCAACAAAATACCAAAAACTAGCAAAAATCACCTTTGAAAAATCATAGCATTGCAAACTAGATAGTGAATGTGTTTTATTGCTCTGCTGGTCTGCTTCCCGAAGAGAAATAATTGCAAAAAATAACCAACCGAAAACATTAATCTCCGCCTATATAAACAGAGACTAATAAACTTAAGTGTAAATATATACTAATTTTAATTTTATTATTTTTTATTATTTTTGTTTAAACTTTTTAGTAAGGTAATTTTTTTTCTTAAAGTATACGTGGATTTTTACTTAGGCTTAAACTATCCTAATTAGGTACCTTTAGGAAAAGTAAATATATCTTTTGTTTTGTGTAAGTATTTATCAAAGGTAAAATAATATTTGCATGCTATAACCATAAACTAAAAAAAGAGGAAACTTTAGAAAAAAACAATGAGGCCACGGATTCTTTTCTATTTTGACTTACAGCTAGCTCCATTTAATAGAAAAGATAAACAATGTAATTTATTCTATCCCTAACATATTGTCTCTTAAATTTGTTTACATTTAACTTTATTTGTATTCCTATTTTTTTATGTTCTATTCATCGCTTTTCACTTGTTCTCTTTCTTCATGCTTTTAAGGTAAGGATAAACAGAATGTAAAGTAATGAGGGAAAGAAGAATAGAAGAGTACACACCCATATTTCAAATTTATGAGGGCTCTCACTGAAAAATCTTATACGATTTCGACTTTGATCTCCACATCAAAGAGTCATACTTGAATAGTGTCTGGTTTTAATATTATTATTTTTGTTTTAACAATTTATTTTATTCCCTTTGTTATTTCATTGCAGTTTAAGGTTGAGGGTTCAATCCCTATTTGAAGGGGCTATGCTTTGTGTGTGGTGCGATTCACCCTAGCAAGGTCGTGCCTCTGTGTGTCAAGCAACCCACCATAATAGAGTCATGCCCTAGGCAACCCACCATAACAGAGTCATGCCCTTTGTAAGGCCCCTCCCTTCATACAATAGTTATAACTCCTTGTGTGATGCTAATGGATTCTATTACCTCTAGTTAACCAAGTTAAATTGATGAACTATACATTGTTGATCTAGGGTATACCATATTATGTATGTTGTTCAATACTTCATTAATGTGTTAATGTGATGGAAATGTCTTGAGATGTTGCATTGAGATTCCATTGTCATAACCTTATACCTTGTGACCCTATCATATATGGTGATAGTAAAGATTTGTGGATATATCAACAAGCCTTATGGTTGTAGTTGTAAGGTTGTCCTCATAACTACAACATTAATCCATCTTAATATAAAATCAAAATCAAAAATTTTAGCTAACTATGTATCTTTTGTCCTTTGGTCTCAAGCCAAGTAAATGCAAAATTTTATTACTTGTGTTAAGTTTATGTATAAAAAAATATATTGACTTGCATTCATTAAATGATACCAATGGAATAATCATCATATCAACACTCAACATGAAGAAATTCAAGAACATTTGTTCACATTTTACAAAGAAATAATGAAGAAATATTTATAAAAGATTCATGTTGCATCTAATTATATATGTAGTTGGTAGCTTCTTGGATGAAAGGATAAACTTGATATATCTTTTGATGATAATGTGGTCCCACATGGTTAAGAAATTCTTACCTTTAGATATTGTGCTTAAATATCTAGTGGATAAAGGATCTAGTCTAAGCATTTGCATCAAATATTGTTTTAGAATAAATAGGTTATTGTAAATGAATAAATAAAATCTACCATAGATTTAATCAGCTAACGATCATTTATTTATCGTTAGCCATGGAAAATAAAATAAAATAATGGAACTCCACAAAAAAAACTTCCATGACACACAATCCATTCATTAAGTAATTATGCAACCATCTGAGTGCAACGGGAAGGGTACAAGGGAGGAAGATGAGAAAATAAATGCAGGAGGAGAAATCAATGCAGAAAGGAGTCAACAACATGAGACATGAAAATTAATGAAGATGGTTACTTAAGGGAGGCCATACCTCACCATACCATTCTATAGTCGCTTGCAAAAAAATAAAAATAAAAGTTGACCGCCTTGCATTAAAAAGCCATAATGATCTTGGTCATGGGGGAGAGGAAATAAATGGACTTTTCACGGGTAAAAATAGGGGGATGGGAAATTCCTAGCACTAGGGATAGTGAGTGCAGTGATTTTGAGGAGAAGAAGAATGGAAAGATGGGGGGAATAGCAGAAGAGAAGGTGATTGGGAAGCAAATTTATTTTAGCATAGAGGAAAATCTATAATTTCTCGGAGGTCCCATAGTTTAAGGGGCAACGATAGTGGAAGACGAAACCAAAACGCTACCCAAAGAAATAATGAAGTTGGACATGATAATAAACCAGTAGTTTTGGTGGAAGTGAAAATGCAAACAATGGTTTGGATATCAGAAATAGGGAGAGAACAATAGCAAGGTCGAAAGAAGAAAAAATTGCAATTTCATTGTTTTCCCCCTTCATATTATTTTTGGTGTCATTTTCTTCCCAGTCATGTCATCACCAAGAGCTAGACATAAGGAAATTTTTGAGGTTATCATAAAGGATAGTGAGCATTCTATCTACCACTGTCTAGGAGGAGGAAGGCATGATTTTTACAGGAAGAAGTTGATGTAGAGTGAGATTTAGATCATCCATTATCTACCAATTGCTAAAGACGCCAGGTATGCACAACACCATCCATTAATGAAATAGATTAAACCATATGATAAAACAGTGGAAGTTTTAAAAGTATATCGAATGAAAAGAAGGAATTAGGCAATATAAGAGACAATAAACCATTATTTAAAAAGTCACTAGAAACTATATATTAGTTTTCATTGAACAAATTTTGTTGCTTTTCCTACGAAGACTATTACCTAGGTAGAACATAAATGTAGTAATCCAAAAAGGATTTCTCTATAGGAATTTCCTAGGAGCCCTTTGGGGATTCTTACAGGTAAATTATAGGGATGACATGGGGAAATCTTACAATGGGTAATAGGTTCTCAAACACAAAACTTCAAACAAAAATCAACTTGCTAGAAACTTTACCACACACAAGATTTAATTTTATTTGGTTAAAATAAATGTTGTTTGTTGGAACAAGCCCAATTATATTATTGTTAAAAGTATTAGAATCCCTTTTATTGTATGTGAATTTGTCAATGTTATCTTTTTTTGGAAAAATGCACAGTTGTGCATGGTATAGATGCTAATGTCATGAAATTTCAATATATTACTAAGTCACTTAGCGAATGTAATATAAAGTTCCATTATGTTTTAAAACCTTTTAGCTTAGCCATTTATGTGTTCTATGATATTAAAAGCAGAGGAATGTATGAAATATTAAAGTGTTCCTCTTTTATTCCATTATTTGAAAACCTTTGCGAGTAAATATTGTTCCTTTGAGAGAGCATTGACATCAACGTTGGGTGGCATGAAATATGAGGTTCATAGCTATTATGGTTTTTATCATCATCTCCAATTAAAAAAATTGATTTGCAAATCCCTCTTCTAGAAAGATTGCCTTCAATTTACTTATCTAATCAGTACAACTGGCATTGCCATTATTATCACATTTGGCTAGATTCTTCTTGGGTTTTATATTTTTTTATGTTGTTGAATATTATCTTAACACTCATTTCACTACAGAATTGTTCTTCTATATTCAAAGATCCTTTATCTCTATTACTTGTCTTGTTAATACTTGTGGAAATGTCAATGTTAGAATCAACCATGATTGACATTATATTCTTGTATTACTAGTCTATTTTTAAGTGCATCTGACCATTAATTTGTGACACTTTCTATTGCATGCAAGCTTCTTAGATGTCCATGACTATTATTAGCCTCTTTGTTTTTACAATTTGTGAGTCTTGATGAAATTTATGTGAACGCTCTTTCAAGAAGTTTCATGCTTGCATGGTTAGATATGTAGACACTAAATACTATCTTGCTTGTTAATTTCACCAAAGAAATACTTCATTTTAAGGACCTCATATCAATCGTATTAATGTGTTGATGCTTGATGAATGTCTATGCTAGATGAAAGGCACTATGTAATGTTTTAGCATTACCATTTTATATGTAAGTGCAATTGGCAATTACTTGTGTTGCTATATAGTGCATACAAACTAAATATGTAATGTTTTAACATTACCATTTTATTTGTAAGTGCAACTAACAATAACTTGTGCTGCTATATGGAGCATACAAACTTTTAATTTTTTCATGTGTTATATGTCAGTTCTTCCTATGGTGTGCAATTTCTTTTAAGGTCCAAAATTCCTACAAAGTTGGAGTTGATATATAACTTTCTTGCTTGTGTTTCTGCTTGATATTTATATTTTTGAAATTATAACATTGAGCATTTCAAATTCTGATAAACAAATGATTATTTGTTTGGATATGGCTACAAATTGATGTCTACCCTAACATTGACTAGAAATTTATGTCAACGTGACTTTGAATAGTATGGGAAATGACGATATATGGTTTCTTAGATTTGAAACCAAAAATTAGGACTCTCTTCCCTTACTTTAATTGATTATAAAATATGTTGGTGTTATCTAGCTGGCTATAGAATATCTTTTATAAATGTTCAATTTAAATTGTTTCTCAAGTCAAATGATTAATAAGTCTCTCTATTGTATTTAGCAATAGATTGTAAATCACATATAATTAGTTATAGGATATTTATTTTGTTATTTATTATAAAATAAATTTAAGTGAATATCAATATATATCTCTTTTCAAATCCATTACATGAAGGTTTACAAACAAGTTTTACTAAAAAAAATGAAGTAAAATTTAACTGGAATGATAACCCAAAGACATGGTGGTTTTTGTGATTGCTAAGGCTACCCTTCTTAGTTCTAGATCTAGATTGAAGTCCAAGCATTAATATCTTTGTTGGAGATTTTTTGTCAATTATTAAATTATGGAAGAAACTAGTGAACTAGGTTACAGAAAAAATTGCTCGCATATGTTTTAGAAAATTACCAAATGCTTTATGGGTTTTGTCATTGGTTCCTCCACCTTTTTGAAACATATTGAATTTTAAATTTTGGATATTGAACGTAAGAGTTATGCTTGTTAAAATGTTGCTCTGTCTCACTACGATCAACAAGTTGAAAGTTGTTAAATAAATTATATAATCAAAATATTATCATTTTTTCTTTTTTGATTTATTTGCTACACATAATTAATATTAATGAGAACATATGGTGCAAAAAAAAATTATTATTTTTGTATCATTTATAGAGATTGTGTGTTGTGTGTTGTCTATAAATTATACATAAATTTTGTTTACCTATATCCTAAAATTATTAGTTGTTCTCCTATGAAATTACTAAGAGAGTTGTGTCCTTATTCATTGATAATTCTTGAGAGATGTCATGCCCAAAATTTGCACTATGGGTGAAAACCCAACTAACAATTTTTTTTAAACCCAAGCAACCTATGCTAGCTCTAAAGTAATAACCATGCAAGCTTTAGCCATAACAATGTTAAGGATATCATTAGGACATCATAGTTGATACAATTGAAGTTTTAGTGCAACCTCAAGGGGCTGTGAAGGTTGGGCTTCAATTTACTTTAAAACTATGTTAGTGGGTATGCAACCATTTCTAGGGTTTTTTTCCACCAAACAGTTTCATGGTCAGCTACCACCCACTTAAGTGAAGCAAGAGATCAGAAAACACGCCAAGGATACCCTAACAACATAAGGGGTATAGAGTCAATCACGAATAGCTTGACAAAACTCAGTCTTGCATATTATAATTTGATTAGATAAAGCTTGAAATAGGGATGAAGTCATTTAATCAGGATTGAATTTATGATTAATTAGATCATGGTTCAAAATTAATATCATGCTTATAACAAGAATATAACCTGATCATTTTGGGTGATGATTATTGCGTATAACATAAGGATAAACTACACCTAACACCTCTAAACAAGAAGGGTAGAAAGGTGAAGTCCGGTTTGACATCGGACTTCGAGCATCAATAATACACCATACTGGATGCCCTAATCAAAAGACAAGGGAAGGTTCAAGCCTAAAATGTCAGACTTCGGGCATTGATATTACCTCTTATCAAATGCATCGATGAAAAGAGAGTCAAACAATCGGGTCTGAAACATTGGACATCGAGCATTGGCAATACCCTTTATCGAATACCCTTAGCAAAAAGAGAAGTATGAAAGGCTAAGTCTAAAAAAATTGAACATCAACATTACTCTTTGTCGAATGCCTTGAGGAGAAGAAGATTGAAAAAGATGAAGACAAAATTAGGTGTCGGGCATCAGGCTTCAGTCATACCATTTTTTGAATGCCTCGACCAAAAGAAGGAGATGGGAAGGTTTAAGTCTGAAATGTTGGACTTTGATCATTGGTAAAGCATCACACCAAATTCCATTTTGATGAAGAAGACCAAAAGGACTAAGTTTGAAAACATCGGACATCAAGGTTCAACAGTTCCCTTTACTGAATACCTGAAAGGAAGAATAAATTGGTCAAGTCTGAAGACATTGGACTTCGGGCTTCATCAATATCCTCTGCTAAAATACCAAATGAAAGGAATAGAACCAAATGGTTAAGTCTAATAACGCTGGACTTTGGGCTTCAACAATTCCCTTTGTCAAATTTTCTTAACAAAAGAAAGAAAACCCTAAAGGATAAGTTTGATATCTTTGGACTTTAGGCTTCAACGATACCCAATACCAAATACCTTAGCACAAATAAAGGAGGCAAAGGAAAACCCTGAAACTTGACATCGAGATGGCTTCAGTGTTCGCAAATTTGTCCTAAGGCTTTTTCCTTAAACAGTTTGATGAATATGAGATGGAAATAAGGTCTAAAGCCAACTCCCAAAAAGGTTAAGTCTATCAATGCTTGAGAAGAAGTGATTCGAGTATCGTGCGTCAAAAAGATGGCCTACACCCATATATAAAGACATATAAGTGGCATCGTGGAAGGTAGGACCCTGACCTCCGATGATTTAAAGCAAAGTCAAAGTTCACACTTTGATGATTAAGGGGTTAGCACAATGGATTGTGATAGAGAAGATTAGGTAGAAGGTAATGGGTAAGGTCGATGGCCAAAACCTGAAAGGTCATAATGAGCTTTAGAATTAGGAAATCGACATGTATTTCAAAGTATGCCAAAGATCTTCCAGCATAAGGTAAGGGGGATTAACGATCCCTGACTCCTAACTAACATGAATGTTGGTAGCAAAGGGTTAAACTGCAAGGGACTTGTGTTGGATTTGGTTGACCCATGAAGGCCAACAACTTGGTGACACATGGTGAATGATGATTGCCTCAGCCAATTCTCCTCTTCGTTGTGAATCGTCAAGGTACAACGATCACATTAAAATTGCGTCAATTGGAGCGATGGACATCCATTCTAGGCATGATTAAAGAAACTCCCAAGCAAGGTTTGGAGTTATGATTTTGACAATGTAGGATGAAGGCATTGAGTGGAATCTTGTATTAGATTTGATCGATGCTAGAGAGTGTAAGTTCAATAAATTCAATTAATAGTGAAGGGTACAATGCAAGAAAATTGACAACGAAATAAGAGTTGGAGGAATGAATCGACATAGCAATCTACAAGTTTCCCTTCTAACATGCCTCCCTAACAAGGATACATAAAGGACCTCAATTTATTGATTACTCTTCTCCAAATGAATGTATTAGTTCACACATTCACAAAACATTACATCTCCAATGCAAGGGCTAGCATTTTATACATAACATTGTTATCATATACTATTAATTGGACTGGAGGAGTGAATTAAATGATCATTCTGGAACATGCATTTATATACAAAAGCATTCATTTGTACAGTTAAAAAAATAAACATATATATTTTGCCAACAAAAGTACATTTCGATTACAAGAAAAAAAAAAAAGAGAACAAAACGATACATCTTTTCCAACCTGGACTATAACAGACTTCTACGCAATGTTTAATACAATACAAATTTGCATTCAAATGAGAGAACTCAATTTCATTTTCAACAGTATGCATCAATTCCCTTTAAGCAAGAATAACAACAATCATCTCTTCTTACTATGCAGCAACAGTAAACAACTTTATTCCATCTCTTTCAATGGCTTGAATTCAACACTATGCTAGGAGTAAAGAAGCTAAAGTCACAGTTATAATTACAACAAATAAAATTATAAACACGTGTTACAAACACTATATCAATTGTTCTAATCTCTCTATTCCATTGTACAAGAAGAGGTTCTTTTTACTCTATACTTGAAGTTGCAATATCATAGACCTGCACATATACACATAAGATCTTCTCACATGGTCACAGATAAGCTCACCTCCCAACCATAGGTTTGCTCACAAACCACTCCCGAGCTAGGAGGTAACCAAAGGGTATGGGCACACACAACAATAACATGAAACAACCCATTTCAAACTACATCATTCAACAAAGATACTCCCAACCAAGATTCACACATGTACATAGGGATTCTTCAAGAATCCAAAGATGGGGATAGAGGTGGACTTCACTTCTATATGGGGAGATTTTTTTTTAACAAGTAGCAATGACAAACACATCATATTTTCTTTCTTTTCCAAACACTTATACACCACAACCCTTCATATCATACACCATCCATACTATATAATCTCCCAATACACCATACCATCATGAAATAAAGTGGGGTACTCATACCCTTTTTAGTCTCTCCTCAAAGGAGGAACAATCTCCCCATAGAGGTTCCTACTCATTCCTATCCCCCACAAGGATGCTCTTCCCACATTGGGTGAGTTTATCCTATACAACCCCAAACCTAAACATATGGAAATGCAAAGGCACATAAAAATGAACAAACAACACATAAAAAATCTTCTCACACTTCCATACACAAGAGATAAAAAGGAGAAACATGCATACAAGTAAAGTAAAATTTACCTCAAATCCAAGCCAAAATGAATGGAAATTGAAGATGAACTCAAATCTTCTATCCCTCCAATCTTAAGCTAATTTTTTCTCTTCCAAGGCAATCCCAACCAAAAAATTGAAGAACCCTTCCTTTGGCTTTCCAAAGGATTGAAATAGAAGTCAAGGGTTGAAAACCCTTGGAGGAGAGAGTGACACATGTCAATCTCTCATTCACTCCTATGGACACACCTCCCCACAAGTTCTCACACAAGTGTGAGAACTCCTAGGAAGTGAAAGGCCAAAGAGTGTTTAACACTCAACAAAGGCCTTCAAATCTCATAAATGATATTTCTAAGCCAACACTCCAATCTCATCCCCAAAATCCGTCACTTTTCTTAATGGTCCATTAAGAAAGGTTGCAACTTGCAATTTTCAAAAGTTATGGATTTGATTTGACCCCTAACTTATAGGTAACCATCCTAAGGGTTAATTAAGGGCCAATTAACCCAATTTAAGGACTAATTCAACCTTTGAAGAGAAATTGAAATTCAAACATAATAAAAGAATTTTCAAAATGCCCCAAAACCCTCATCAAAAGTTTAATGGACTTTGAACACCTAGTCACAAGATTCAACATTAAATATTTTTAATCACAAAATAAAATACAACATAGAGAGGCTATGGTCCATTCTCCAAATGGACCATAGTGAGTTTCACTTGGCTAACACAATCGGGTACCCTTGGTTACCTCCAATCCCATTGGCCATGGGTGTGTACCTGCACATTCAATTTCCACATGTCAAAATATCCAATGCATAATAATCAATAATTAAATCAATAAATCCATATGCATATATTTAGCACAATCTAACTTTGAATCAATAAATTCAATATCCATAATCACTCTTCCTCTAGCAATAACATATTATATCAATTCATATCTATTCATGGCATAATAAGGAAGTCACATCATCACCAAATTAAATTTAGAATCCTATCAATTCCATCTCGTAAAACAATTATCCATTTCTATTGTGATAACCAAACCATATGAGCATATCAATAAAGGAAGCACAATGTGCATATAGTCATCATATCATCATAAACATAAAACAAGCATAACATCAATTGTCTATGATCATCTAAAATAATCCAAAACATATAAAGTATCAAAATGATCGAATCAAAAGATAGTCAAATGGGTGTATTAAATGGTAGGCCTAACATCCTCCTCCCCTAGGAATGACCTTCCTCTTGGAAGTCATCAAAGAGGTGAAGATATAGGGCCCTCAAACGTGAGGCATCCTCCCAAGTGGCTACTACCTCATCATAGCAATCCCACTAGACCCTAACCTGGTCCAGCTCTCGGCCTCGAAGATCCAACATCCATCGAGCCAAAATGCGGATGGACTCCAAAGCTAACTGGTCATCTAGCATTGTGCATATAACCCCGTAAAACTAATACATGAAACACATCATGGATGCACGATAGACTAGGTGGAAAGGCTAGACGATAAGCTACGAGACCTATATGCTCCAAGATCTTAGATGAACCTACAAATCGTGGTGCGAGATTAGAGCCTGTTGATGGCCAAATTGACACAGCAACATGCAGGCAAGATGTAATCACCTTACCTCTCCTGAAAAAGATAAACAATTGTTAAATTAGTCACCTTCCAAGGTCCTAAATGTTGGGTTAGAACGTTGCTATTTTGCTAAGTGGTCAATGAGGTTGTAATGTTCAAGGGGCATGTTGGTTATTGAGCTTTTTGGTTGCTACAAGATCAAACTCCTATCTAAACCTACTCTAACAGTTGGGGTATAAAAAAAGGAAAAAGATAGATCAGGGACGCAAGAAAGAAAATAATGTTGATTCATTCAGTTAACCAGACATGTTACTCTCCAAGGAATTCCTAAACTAAACTGTAGAATACATCAACATGTAATCAATACAAAGTTGAACATTCATTCACAGTGCAAAAATTAATAGCTAATTTCAAATCACAATTTGAACAAAAGAAAAGATAAAACTCCATTCATTCCTTGAAAGTTTCAAACCAAACAGTTAACCAAATAAACATCATTCCACAATAAAACATGAATCAAGTTTAAATCTAGTTGTTTCAATTGTGATGAGAAAGATAAACAACATTTACAATTCTGGAAAATTCACCAGTGTACGAAAACCATTATCTTCAAATCCACCCAACTACGCTAAGAATACAAGAAAAATGTATCTTCTATCCTACTGCTAAATTCTAATCAACTCTAATCAAAATGTCTAACTATTTTTCCTAAGTGTATAACCTCTTCAAAGTGAGCAAATTTTATAATTAATAGCCCAATAATTCCATAATTTCTACTACAACAGCCCATCAAAAGCTATGGTTTTTCTCGTGCATATAGTTTTCCATAAAGATAACTTTCTATTCTCGGCTTTTGTTTGATTTCAGTCAACTCCAATTCACAATTGCAATTTTCAGTTTCAACTTTGAGTCCTTCATCTTGCATGATGTGCAACAACATCTTCTCCAGAAATTTCTCCAAACAGGGACCACCAAGCATTTAGTTTTCTCTAGTTTGATGATTCTTTCAGAAAGTTTCCTATTTTGCACATCAATCTTCATAAATCAATCATCACGATCTATTCCTATTCTTGAAAAGACACCTATAAACATAAATTATATTAACCAATTTATAAAATTAATCAAATCATAAACATAATTAATTATGAAAATTAATTAAATTTCCAAATTATCCCTTTCAAATTAATGTTATTTTAACCCATTGAAATAAAATAACATAATCTTAGAATCATTTCCAACATGGATTTATAATCCTGACACCATTTTTGAATTTGGGTGGTATCCTGCCCCAAAGCTCTGAGTCTAATACCAGCTAATCATCATATCAATAACATGATTTGAACAATCCAACTATAACCAAGCCATTGTCTATACCACTAAAAATGACATTATCTGATGCAAAAGAATTGTGATTCTGTTGCTCACCATCCAACTAGCAACTTTTTGTAATTTTCCTTTAGCCATATCTAAATTCTAATAGGAGATGAACTATATTTCAAGTAAATGAAATCTTCAGTCACAACCATTGAAAAGGAATGCTCCATCTGTCTCCTCCATTTTACATTCATTTCTATCATCCAAAGCAACCAATTCCTTTATCCTTTATGCTTTGATGGGTGTCAATGCCCTATCAATACTTCAACATTTTATACTTGCATGCTTATGAGGGTACTCTCATTAAATCCATTTTGTGTACTGCCTTCAATCAATATCCAATTTTATATTGCATTTCGAAACACCTCATCACTTGAGGCAATCATTCAAACGGTTCATCCTACATGTCTCTATTTGCAATCTCAATGCCTTGTGTATGTCATCAAAACTAACCACGTGCTCTGTGTATATCTCCATACTTTAGTGCATAGGCAATTTGAACCCCAACAATATTAAGTTGACTTGAATTTACCCTTTCTTGTTGAGTGGCAGCCAACACCTTTCTGAAGTTTTTACATCTATGTCTACCTGGGCCAATGCTTGTAAGGTTCCTAAAGCTTTTAACTGAATCCAATTTGTGCAGATCCCACATGTTAGCATTCCACTAGGTTATGCCTCTCTCTTAGGCTTTCTGTCAAACAATTTTCGTGCCATTCCTACCAGTCACTTTTGTGTATTCCCTATAATCATTTCATTCTAGACATCACGTTTCTTCGAGGAATTTTGTAAAATAGTTTAGGTGCCCTCACTGTGCTTTCACATTTCTATAATAGCCTTTGCAACTTTAGCATGAAAGTATAACTTTCTATACAACCTACACCCTTTGCCCATTCACTCTAAATCTATCGATCAACATTTGCTTACAAGTTTCTAAAGTTTTTTCAACACTTATTTTGTGCACAATCTGCAATGATTCCATTCTATGCGTACCCTAACATATGCATCTCATTTTATGGGCACAATCCTTATAAACTCCTCCTCTTGGTGCAGGCATGAAGAGAGTGATGACAAAGGTTGTGGAAGTTTTTTTTATATTCAATTCATTTTGAGGCATACTATCAAATAGTCGATGTGCATTGTCCATTAGGCAATTCCTTGCATGGCATGACTGCTAGCTAATTACTTGCTTAAAATTTTCCTAAAACCTCCGCAAAAAATTCATTGTGTAATTTACAATCATCCCATTCAATGAGATGATGTCTCTTAGGCATTCTATCAAATGAAACAACCAACACATATTGCATAGATGTCTACCAAGCAGTTATAGATCCCACATCGAGTTAAAGCTCCTATCCTCATATTTCATGAAACCACATTTCTTAAAGGCATTTTGTAAAACAGTCCACATACTCAGTTATGCGAGAAAAAGGTCACGAAATTTGGTTTTATGCCTCGCCAACAACATGTTATTTGAAAGTTTCAAACCTCCATCAATTCCATTTTGGTGCGAGCTTGCAGGATGTTGACAAAGATTATATAATTCGACTTTATATCTTTTGAATGCATTTACTTGAAATTTTATAAAGCCAACAACAAATCGATTTTGCTATAAACCCTGCAATCATGATATTTCATGAAATTGCACCCATTCGAGATGTCTTCTGTGAGATGGTTCAATTTCCTTTCATGTTGTGATATCCTTTTGGGGAATTTTGTAAATGTTCACACACCTATACTTTACATACATGTTTACTAGAGAATACCAAATTAAAATCACCGATGGTATCCCCATTTTATACTGCCTCAATGCATGCTTAAACTTGATACCAAAGTTCCCATTTCCACGCGGGCTTGGAGGAGGGATCCATCTTTATATTTGTGAATTGCATTTGCTTTGGAATTTCTTCAAAACCATCTCGCAAATTCATCTTGTGTCCATCCTACAATCATCACATTTCATTTCATGAGAGGCTGTCACTCTTGAGGAACTCTGTAAAATAGTTTGAAGCCCTTGTCTATGTTTCCACATTTTGGATTTATGGCTATCGGGAGTGGGTTCATAACCGAACATCTCTTTGGGCCCTCGTTCACAATGGCGGGTTTCAGGATCAGGTTGTGTATTGCACTTGGACATTTCACGTCGTTGGGTTCTAACACTCACCCTGATTCTGAAATGCGAAGGAGCTTGTAATGTGCGGGATCAGGTTGTGTGCAGGATCAAAAACTTTACATGTTGGTGCCAAAAATTTACCCGAACCCGCATTCGAAGAATTAAAAGACTTTTATTTTATTTTCGCATTTTTAAAACCCGTCGGGAATCGAGAATTTTTTATTTAAACCTTTGCATTTTTACTTTTCCTATTTTTTAATTTTGTTTTTCTTTTTAATGATTTTCATGATCTTTTAAATCTTCTAAATTTAAATTTAAAAGATTTCTATTTTATTTTATTTTTTATTTTTAAAAACTTTTAACTTTTTATCTCTTTTAAAGATTTTGACTTTTAAAATCTTTTAAAATTTAAAAGATTTATTTTATTTGTTTTATTTTAAAATTCAAACTTATTTATTTATTATTATTATTATTAAAATCTTTTAAAATAAAAGATTTATTTATTTTTTATTTTTGTACTTTTTGCATTTTCTAAATTTTTTTATTTTTGTATTATTCTATTTTTTTTTTGTATTTTCACATTTTCTAATTTTTTTTGTATTTTTTAGGTTTTTTGATATTTTATATTATTTTGGATTTTTGAGACTCTAAAAAAAAGACGGACAACGTGAAAACGAGACAAAGAGACAAGGACGAAGATGAGAAAACGAAAAAACCCCAAAAAATATGAAAAGCAAATGACGTGACAAAAAGATGAAGATCGAGATCGGGACCATATAAGGAATGCGAACCTGAACAACACCTGAAGGCAAAGTGGGGATCAGGATTGGGAACAAAATCAGAACGTGAACCTTCAAAAGTGTAAGGTGTCATTTCCAGTCTGAAACTCAAACCCGAAAGACAGACACACAACGAAAGCGAAGACTGAAATCGGGTTGGAACCAAGAATAAGAATCTTTTGAAGAGGTTCAAGTTCAGGTTCCAGTCCAAAGTTCGACTCTGAAACAAAAAGGAAAAAAGCAAACAAGCGGAGACTGGATTCAGAACAACACCTAGAACTTGAACACTCTCTCGAGGACAAGTTTAGGTTTCGTTCCAAAACCCGAGCCTGACAAAGGAAAAGCAAGCAAGGTCCAAGGGTTGTGAACAACTCTGAGACAAGACCAAAATGACAATAAACACAAAATGAGAGACGAAATTTGAAACAAGTGAAGAGGGAAAAAACGAAACGAGAACAACAAAGTGTAAAACATAACAAAACAAACCAGTGAAACAAAAGAAAACAATGGGGGTCCCTAACTTTTACAAGCAAAAATTTGGATCATGTATGCAAGGCATAACAAATGGTGACGCAACTGGGAAATTGCTCTAAGCATTTTGAGACATGCAACCCTCCAAATACCCAAAATATCTAGTTTACACTCATTCAAGGAAATATGACAAGTGCAAACACAATCAAAACTGGGACACAACAGAGGTTTGAGAAGAAACTAAAATTTGTTTGTGTGTGCAAATGATTCATTCCCCTCCATAAGAAAACATGTCATGATCAAAGTGGAATAGACTCTACCCAAGCTACATAGTTGTGAGTTACATTTCCAACATGCAATGATATTTTGGGCATAGCTTTGTTTCTAGATAGGAGTCTATAGCCCCGACAGAGATACCTTTGGTTCTCTCTAAGCATCGCTCTACTATCAGCCAGGTGTTTATAGCCCCGGTGGAGATACTTGAATCACCCTTTCTGATTGAGTTCATTTTCAGATTTCTTTTCTTTTCTCTTTTCTCAAAGTCTATTTCTTTTGAAGTACAATTTCTAGTTTACCTCAATCCTCAAGCAGCAAAGCTTAAGTAGCAAGTTGAGAAGCACGGTGAACATCGTGAGAGAAATGTAACCCTTTAGATTTTTCACTTGGAATAGAGCCATCCCACCCGATGTAAACTAACTGATGGATTTCTTAAGATGTGCAAAACGTGATAGACTTTCAACAAATCCCCCAAAACTGCATAATGTACCAAGTCCTAATCCATGCTAACATTCCCCAGTTTGAAATGGATAAAGGTAAATCAAAGTTTTCAAGGTAACCAATTGATCAAATGTTTGAAAATACAGATAATAAATTCTCAATAGATTCACCTTTCGACATAACTTGCATACAACAACTCAGTTTCCATTGTCAACGAGAGGAACCCCTGGAAGAAAGAAAAGAAACAAAGAAGAAAAAAGAGGAGCACAACACACAAACATAGACATGACGAACTAGCAAAACCAAAAAAATGAAAACAAAAACTAGCAAACAAACAACCAAAGACCAAAATAAAAGAAAACAAACAAACCCAGAAACAAAAACAAAAAACAAGATGATAAATAAAAAAGAAAAATAATAAAAGAGAAAAAATAAACCAAAACAAAAAAGAAAACCAACTAAACTAAAAAAAACTAACACTAACCAAGCCTAATCCTAAATTAACCCCAAAACTGAGCTTTACAAACATAAATCTATGAAAATTTGTACATTCACCTGACTAATTTTTCATTATGTGCAAAAATGTTAACTTACTAGGTACAGTTTTGAACCTAGAAAATTTATCTTTATACTTAGAAATGAAAAGTTTATGTGTAGTAAACTCATTCTGAGGGTATAAAGTTTGAAATATTAACAGTTGCAGGTTCTTAGACTTGTCATGATTTACCCACAAACACATTTTATTATCCCCAACATCATAATCAAACTGAAAATTATCGAAACACAGTGGGTAAAGAAAAGACACCACCTAATTTAAAAGATCTTCAGTTGCTAATGCAGACTTGTGTTGTATGAATTCCTTCTCATGAGGTCTCGGCTCATGGAACACCACTCCATTTCGCTCTGATTCATGCATTTCAACATAAAGGACATATGTTAGCGATGTGCCATTAGCATTCAAGACATCCAAACCTTGTTCAAAAATCTCACGCATATCCCTATCACAATCAACACTAGGATCAAACAACAAACTAGTGTATTTGACTTCACTAGGATTATCAACCTCAATCATGTTTCCTAAAGTACATGCATCACCAATTAAATGGTCAACTTCCTCAACCTTTAAATCAATTTGCTCAACATTTTCCTTACCTCACTTAACAATCTTTTTAGACAACAAGAGATCAGAACAACTTACCTCAGGATGTGAACCAAAAGAAAGAACCCTACATGGATCACCTGAAGTGAGGGTTGTTTTGCAGTTGGGATATCCATTTACCAACATCTTTGTATTCCACTCAGATGCGGAGTCCCAGATCAACTCAGTCTGCTCAGATGGACTGAGCAACAAATCATCTTCGTTGTCAACTTGCAAGGTTTGCAAACCCACCTCCTCTCGAGATAAAGCATTGCTTTCAACACTCTCTTCAAATATGTCACCCACCAAAGTTTGAAAATTAGCATCCAACTCATCGCCATTAATGTCAAAGATACTGATTCACAATGAACAAGGATTTTCTTCAAACAACTCATTTGAATGCACAAAGTCAAATCCAAGAAAACACTTCTTCAGTTCATGTTTTTGTATATCATCAACTAAAACATGTTGCAAGTCAGCATCAAATTTACCATCGTTAAGGTAAAATTCATTAATGCATGATAAATGATGATTTTCATCAAACAAATCATTTGAATAAACATAATCAAAACTAAGAAAATACTTCCCCATTTCATTCTCTTCATCATGTTGGAGCGATTCAATTTCTAAGTCAGCCTCTTGGTCATTTTCTTGACATTCTTCTACTTCATCCAACTAAATCTTACCATGCATTCCTTGCTACGATAAAACACTAAACTCATTCATGTTAATATTCTGAGTAATATCAAAATCTAATCTATTTTCTTAACACACATAAATCTAATGTACTTGATCATTAGGCAACACTTGGTGAATTTGCACATCCATTTGACCTTCTTCTTTCAAAGAATCATTTTTTCATTCAAGTCCTTGTCCTTGAGATTCATGTGTAATCTTATACAGAAGTATGTTGTTCTCTGTTTCAATCGGTTCATTATTCAAATCAACAGAGTCATTTTCCCATGTTAACTTGTCACAGGGTGTTTCCTCCTTATCCACCATCATGAAAGAATCTATGAATGCATCGATAAACTTATTTTCCACATCGAGCGGATCTACACAAGGTAGAGAAGCTTCATCAATTGTAGAATCCATCTCGATGCAAGGATCAAGGTTCTCAAATGATGGGGAAGAGCTCAACATGTTCTCACAGTTACCCTCAATGTTTTGGATGGAGTCATTATCATTTCCATGTATGCTAGTTGTTACATCTCCCTCATTGAGTGGATATGTACTTCAGGGATCTTCCATAAGTATTTCCTCAACAATGATCAACTGTCTGAAATATAATTCCATCCTGCCTAGGAAAAACTGGAAATCCATATGGGAATGCTAATTTTTTAGATGTATCTTATATGTATTTGGCCTAGCGAGTTCAGATAGCTTCGGATCTCCTAATTCTTCCAATTCCTCCTTTACTCAATTTTGCATATGTGGGATATCTAGCCAACATGAACCATGCTCTTTTGTCCATCCCTCATCACATTGATTCTCATTTTGGTCAGAAGAGTTGTTCAAAGCATTGGAATGTATTTTTTATTTCTAATGACAATAGTCCCGTGTTGATACTTCATCTCTTTCAATATTTTCATTAGTATTAACATTTCCAACAAAATCAAATTATAGCTTGATATTTCCATTATAATTTGAATTTATATTTGTTTCATCCTCTTTGTCAAATAAAACATCAAAATGATATATTTGATCATTAAATCTTTTGCTTACAACTTCATTATGATGTAATGGACTATGCTTTGGAAAATGACTGAAAAGAGATGATATAGTCATAACTTCATTGACAGGTGGAAGAATACTTACCTCTGTGGTTGTATTTTGCAGAGATAGATTCTTCAATTGGTCTTGCATGGGATTGACTTGATATGAAGCATTGAAAAACGTAGTGTTTGGAAGATTAGGAAGGTTGTAGCTATTTCGTGAGAATGATTGCATCTAGGTAGGGATGGTGGGTAAACTAGCATAAGGTTGCAAAGGATGGCAACTTGCAAGCACACAGATATTACAATCCTAATTTTGGCTACTTGAATTTCTTACGTCATGTCCAGCCTGTGCCAGTAAGAGAGCTTTGTTCAATACATCATGTAGGGAGGTAACCTCCCCACAACATCTAATTTCAGCTACAAATGAAGGATTCAAACCCAAATAATAATGTTCCTTTAGCATATAATCATTAATAACCATGTTTAAAGCTTGAACTCATTGATACATCAACAAAAATCTATGATTAAACTAGTAACTTGATTACGATGGTGTCCTTTTTGTAGCTGCAAATTCAAATGATGGGTCTTGTGTTTGTACATAAGGGTAAAACTAATCCACAAATAAAATTTCTAACTCCATCCATGAACAAATATAATTTGGTGGAAGATTAACATACCATTGCGATGTTGTACCTTGGAGTGTTTTGACGAAGAGTTAACATGTTGTATCTTCATGACGAATCTAGTGAAGACCCATCAAATCCCTGCAAACCTTAACATGATATTTAGCAAATTGTCTATTGTTAGGGAAAAATAATGGAAGCTTATTATGCATATGATAAGGGTTATTGAGATTTTTGGTTGCTACAAGATCAAACTCCTAGCTAAACCTACTCATACCAGGGTATAAAAAAGGAAAAAGATAGATCAGAGACACAAGAAAGAAAAGAATGTTGATTCATTCAGTTAACTAGAACTGTTACTCTCCAAGCAATTCCTAAACTAAACTGTAGAATACATCAACATGTAATCAATATAAAGTTGAACATTCATTCACAGTGCAAAAATTAACAATAGATTTCAAATCACAATTCAAACAAAAGAAAAGATAAAACTCCATTCATTCCTTGAAAGTTTCAAATCAAACAGTTAACCAAATAAACATCATTCCAGAGTAAAACATGAAGCAAGTTTAAATTCAGTTGTTTCTACTGCGATGAGATAGATAAACAACATTTACAATTCTGGAAAATTCGGCAATGTATGGAAACCAGTATCTTTAGATCCACCCAGCTACACTAAGATGCAAGAAAAATGTATCATCTATCCTACTCCTAAATTCTAATTATCTCTAAGCAAAATGTCTAACTCTTTTTCCTAAGTGTCTAACCTCTTCAAAGTGAGAAATTTTTACAATTAATAGCCCAATAATTCCATAATTTTTGCTACAACCCATCAAAAGCTATAGCTTTTCTCGTGCATACAACTTTCCATAAAGATAACTTTTTGTTCTCAACTTCTGTTTGATTTTAGTCAACTCCAGTTCACAATTGCAATTTTTAGTTTCAACTTTGAGTCCTTCGTCTTGCATGATGTGCAACAACATCTTCTCCAGAAATTTCTCCAAACGAAGACAACCAAGCATTCAGTTTTATCTAGTTTGATGATTCTTTCAAAAAGTTTCTTATTTTGCACATTAGTCTTCATAAATCAATCATCACGATCTATTCCCATTCTTGAAAAAACACCTACAAACATAAAGTATATTAATCAATTTATAAAATTAATCAAATCATAATCTTAATTAATTAAATTTCCAAATTATCCCTTTCAAATTAATGTTATTTTAACCCATTTAAATAAAATAACATAATCTTAGAATCATTTTCAGCATGGATTTATAATCCTAACACCATTTTTGAATTTGAGTGGTATCTTGTCCCGAAGCTTTGAGTCTAACACTAGCCAATCATCATTATCAATAACATGATTTCAACAATCCAACTTTAACCAAGCCATTGTCTATACCATTGAAAATGACATTATCTGATGCAAAAGAATTGTGATTCTGTTGCTCACCATCCAACTAGTAACTTTTTGTAATTTTCCTTTAGCCATATCTGAATTCTAATTGGAGATGAACTATATTTCAAGTAAATGAAATCTTCAGTCACAACCATTGGAAACTAATGGTCCATCTTGTCTCCTCCATTTTACATTCATTTCTATCATCCCAAGCAACCAATTCCTTTATCCTTTGTGCATTGATGGGTGTCGATGCCCTGTTAATACTTCAACATTTTATACATGCATGCTTACAAGGGTACTCTCATTAAATCCATTATGTGTACTACCTTCAATCAGTATCCCATTTTGCATTGTGTTTCAAAACACCTCATCACTTGAGGCAATCAGTCAAACGGTTCATCCTGCATGTCTCTATTTGCAATCTCAATGCCTTATGTATGTCATCAAAATTAACCACATGCTCTGTGCATATCTCCATACTTTAATGCATAGGCGATTTGAACCCCAACAATATTATCTTGACTTGACTTTACCCTTTCCTATTGAGTGGCACCTGACACCTTTATGAAGTTTTTACATGTATGTCTACTTGGGCCGATGCTTTTAGGGTTCCTGAAGCTTTTAACCGAATCCATTTTGTGTAGATCCCACATATTAGCATTCAATTAGGTTATGCCTCTCTCTTAGGATTTTTAAAAAAAAAATCGCGCCATTCCTACCTTGGTTTTGATTATATTTTCACTTCTTAGGTTGCCTTGAATGGGCGTAAACCAAAGATTTTGGGTATTTTGAGGGTTGCGCGTTTTAAAATGCTTAGAGCATTTTCCTATTCGAGTCACCATTTGTTATGCCTTGCATAACCACCCCATTTTATTTTGGAACAAAATGGGTCCCCCTTTGTCTTTGTTTTGTCTTTATTTTTGGTTTGTGGACTTAGGAGTTGTTCGTCTTCCTCTTAAGTCTTTCTTTCTTTTGCTCTACCAGAAGTGGAAGCGAAACCGAAATTGGATTAGGAACTTTTCCTTGGTTCCAAGTTTTGGTCCCGTTCTGGTTCCACATCTTCCCTTTTCTCTTTTTGTTTTGTTCTTTGTTTGTCGGTGTGTATTGTGCTCTTGGGTTGTTTCTCCCTTGACCCTTTTTATTATTTTCCTCGTGTTTTGTTTTCGCCCAAGTGGAATCGGAACCGGAGGTGGAATTAAATTTGAAACTTTTTAGTTTCCAGTTCATGTTCCCGTTTCGATTCCGGCTCTGCTCGTCTGCCTTTTTGTTTTGTTTTTGTTTGTGTTTGGTTTGGGTCTGGTTTTTGTTCCCGCCTCGCTTCCCGTTGTTTTTTTTGTGCTTGTTTGCTTTGTTCTTTTGTCGGGATCGAACTTAGAGTTGGAACCAAACTTTGACCTTTGTAAAGGTTCTAGTTTTTGTTTCAGTTCCGCGTCCACCCCCATTTTCCTTTCGTTGTTTCGTCTTGATTTTTTTGTTCCTTTTGTCAGAACCGGAACCCGTGTTGGATCAGGATTTGGAACTTTGTAAAAGTTCTGGTTTTTGTTTCGGTTATGGATTCGGTTCCTCCTTTGTCTTCGATGTTCGTTGGGGTTGACTATTTGTTTGCTTTATTTGCTCCACTTCCAACCCGTCATGGCTCCGACCCTGCACTGGTTCTTACTTGGATTCGGTTCCAGCTTATAATGGTTCTGATTTCGCTTTGAAAATGATTCTATTCCGCCCCCGCATCATGGGCGAAACCGGAACAAATTTTGATCTAGACACAAATGGTGAGAAGTGCACGTTCTAATCTTGCTCCGTTCCTGCACACAACTCAACCCAAATTACAATCCTGCCATGGAAAATGAGGGTCTCACTCCGACCTCGCACTGGTGCCAATTCCGCTTCGACCCCGCCTTAGTAAAAGGTTTATTTTAGAGGCGAAACAATTTGAGAACTTGACACAAAAAAATGTTCCCGTCCAAACTTGGTTCCGCCCCCACGTGTACTTAATTCCACTCTGCACTAATCCTGACCCCGCCATAATAAAGTTTAATTACGGAACCAGAATAATATTAGAACCTAAACTAAGAAAAGTAAACATTCATGTTCTAAAAAAAGGTCCAAACCCGACTCCACTTCTGTCTAGGAATGGTTCTTGTTCTACCTGGTTCTGGTTTCATTTGCTTCTGGCACATTGCAAAGGAGGTTGGAACAGGGGCAAGTGTTGGAATCAGACGAAGTCAAATGCCTGGTTCTGTTTCATCCCGCTCCCACCTCTGAAGAACTTCGATCCCACCAATGCAAGGAGTGAAACGTACACAACGTAGGTGAACTGTATGATAGAATGCCCTTGGCTGAAGTAAAGCCAAATTCTGCAGCCTTCACCAGTAATGTCCTCTATCAGTGATGTAGTGGAGGAAAATATAAAAGCACATGAATGGTTTGATCAAAACAATTGATAGCAATGGATCCCAAGGAGATGTCATTTATTGGAGCCCAATCTGAAGCCAAAGGCCATAAGAACATAAACAGAGGCAACAAATATAGGCATGGCACGGGTTTTGAGCAGGGTGCATGGGATGTGCACAAAATGGAATTGTTGGTCAGGCTTTAGAAACCTTTACGTAACTACCCCGGGAAAACATGCATGCAAAATGTGAAAGCATCGTAAGGGCAATGTCTTGTTTGACAAAATCCTCCAAAGAGATGCATATCGTGAAATGCAATGAGGTTATAGTTGTAGTTGCTTGGTAGACATGGCTGCAAAAAAAAATATGTGGAAGCCAAGACACGGTTTGTGAATCCTTTGACAGAATGCCTCAAATGAGATGTAAGTGCAGAGTTATCTTCTAGATGAAAGGAGCAAGCAGGAACAAGATTTTAAATCCTCACGAAATATCATTTTAATGTGTTTTATTTGCTCAAAAGGGGGTTTAATTTTGTTTCAATTACAAAAATACCAAGTTTATTCACATTTAAATACATTAGATTAATTAATTAATTTCAAAAGTTAATTATTAATTGATTAATTGTATAAGTTAATTAATGCATTTTGCTACTTTATAGGTGCCTTTGGAAGATATTGGATTGCAATTGATGATTTGCAAATCAAACGTGCAAAAGGGGAATTGGCTGAAAGACTATCAAATTGGAAGATAGCTAAAAGTATGGTGGGCCCATTTGGAGTAAGATGTTGATTATATGTTGTTCATCATGCAAAAAAGAACTTTGTGTCAAACTTAGAGTTGTAACTGAAGGATGCAGCTGTTAACTGAAGCCAAAATGGAGAGTGGAGTTTGAAACTAAAATCAGCTGAGGTTAGACTAAAAGTTGAAACAAAAAGTTATCTTTCTAATTTAATTGCATGCACAAAAGCTACAACTTTTTGATGTCTCGGTTTTGAGAGGGAATTATGGAATTTTGAGCTAAAAATTATAAAATCAAGCTCATTGTAAAGTGAGACACTTAGGGAAGGAGTTGGAAGTTTTTACAGCTTAGCTGATTAGAGTTAGCAGTAGGATAGTTAATGAATTTTTCTGCAATTCTTAGTGTAGATGGAGGTAATTTGAAGACATGGGTTTCTGTAAACTGGTGATCTTGCCAGATTTGTAAATGTTGCTTATCTGTTTCATTGACAATAGAAGCAACCAGGCTTAAACCTGCTTTAAGTTATGCTCTGGAATGATATTTGTTTTATTAATCATTTGATTTGGAAAGCTTTCAAGGAATGAAGTTCTATCTTTTCTTTTGTTTGAATGATGATTTAAAATTTTCCATTAATATTTGCATTGAGAATGAATAGTTGTGTGTTGATTACAGGTTAATTTTTTTTGCAGTTCTAGTTTAGGAATTCCTTGGAAGGTAACAAGTCTGATTAGTTGAATGAATCAACATTATTTTCTTTCTATGTCCCTGATCTATCTTTTTCCTTTTCTTTATACCCCCTGTTAGAGTAGGTTTAGATAAGAATTTGATCTCACAACAATCAAGAAGCTCAATAGCCAATAGACCCCTTGAACATTACAATTACATTGACCATTGAGCAACATTAGCGTAGTTGAGAACCAACTACCAGGACCTTGGGAGCTAGATTACTACATGTTGTATTTTTTTTAGGAGAAATAGAATACAAATATTCTGTTTAAATGTTGTACTAAATTGACCATCAACAGGTCTGGCGCTAGAAGGAGGGCCTGAAGATCAATTTTGGATTGTTGTGAGTGGGAGTAGGTTGGATCTTGGAAAACCTAGCTCTGATGGGCAACCCTTTGTGTATTCTTGGGATTCTTAAAAAAATTCCTTATCATATGCATAATAGGCTTCCATTATTTTTTGCTAACGATGGACAAATTGCTAAAGATCATGTTAGGATTTGCAAGGATTTGATGACTCTTCACCAAATTCTTCATGAAGATATAGCCTGTCAAATTTTCATCAAAACACTGCAAGGTACAACATGGCAATGGTATGTTAATCTTCCACCAAATTATATTTGTTCATGGAGGGAATTAGAAATTTTTATTTCTGGATCAGTTTGACCCTTATGCATGAACACAAGACCCATCATTTGAATTTGCAACCATAAAAAGGATACCATCAGGATCAATTTACCAGTTCAATCATAGGTTTTTGTTGATGTATCAATGAGTTCAAGATTTAAATTTTTTTATTAATCATTATATGTTAAAAGAGCATTACTATTGGGGTTTGAATCCTTCATTTGTAGTAGACATTAGATGTTGTGGGGAGATTACCTCCCTACATGATGTATTGAACAAATCTCTCTTGTTGGCACAAGCTGGACATGACGTGAGAACGTCAAGTAGCCAAAATCAGGATTGTAATACCTGTGTGTTTGCAAGTTGTCGTCCTTCGTAGTCTTATGCCACTTTTCCCACCATACATACCCAGGTGCAATCATTCTCACCATGCAACTATAGCCTTCCTAATCTTCTAAAAACCAAGTTTTCAAATGCTTCACATCAAGTTAATCCCACACAAGACCAATGGAAGAATCTATCTCTACAAAATCTAACCACATAAGTAAGTATTCCACCTGTCAACAAAGTTGTGACTATATCATCTCTTTTTAGTAAATTCCAAAGCACAATCCATTACATCATAATAAACTTGTAAGCGAAAGATTTGATGAGCAATTATGTCAATTTGATGTTTTATCTGACAAAGAACATGAAATGGATATAAAGTCAGAGCATAATGGAAATCTCTTTTTAGAATCTAGTTTTGTTGGAAATGTTAATACAACAGATGGTATTGAAAGAAATGAGATATCAAGACAGGACTGCTGTCATGAGAATTTGGAAATATCTTCCAACACTTTGAACAACTCTTATGATCATGAGGAGAATCAGCGTGATGGAGGATGGACAAAGGATGGTGAAAGATGTTGGCTAGATATCCCACGTATGCAAAATCAAATAAGGGAAAAGTTGGAAGAATTAGGAGATCTGAAACTATCAGAACTTGTTAGGCCAATTGGATGTAGGATACACCAAACAAATCAACATTCCCAGATGGATTGCCATGTTTTCTTGGGTAGGATGGAGTTATATTTCAAATAACTGATCACAGTTGAAGGAATACTTATGGAAGATCCTTGGAGTACGTATCCCGTTGATCAGGGAGATGAAACAGTTAACATACATGAAAATGATAATGACTCCCTTCGAAATAATGAGAGTAACTATGAGAACATGCTAAGCTCTTCCCTATCATCTAATGAACTTGATCCTTGCAGCAAGATGGATTCAACAACTATTGAAGCTTCTCTACCTTGTGTAGATCCGATCGATGTGGAAAATGAGTTTATCGATGCATTCATAGATCCTTTCATGATGATGAGTAAGGGAGAAAAATCTTTTGACGAGTTAACACAAGAAATCCACTCTGCTGATTTGAATAATGAACACATAGAAATTGAGAACAACATGACTATGAATGAGGCTGCAAATGGATTTTGTGGTGAAGGACACAAAGTTGAGTGTCAAATTGATTCTTCAAGGGAGGGAGATCAAATGAATGTTCAAGATATTCAAGGGCTACTTGATAATCATTCAGATCAGACTTACCCTTGTTAGGAAAATAAATTGGATTTCAATGCCAATCAAGATACTAACATTGATGAAATTAGTGTTTGGTTGCAGCAAGGAGTGAATGAATGACGACTCCAAAGAATATCAAGAAAGTGACCAAGAGGTTGTCTCGGAAGTTGAATCCCTTCAACATGATGAAGAGAATGAAATGAGGGAGTATTTTCTTGGTTTTGATTTTGTTCATTCAAATGTGATGTTCGAAGAAAGTCCTTGCTTAACATGCACTAGTGAATTTGATCTTAACAATGAGGAGCTTGACACTGACTTACACATTCTAGTTGACGATACACAGAAACATGAATTGAAGAAATGTTTTCTTGAATTTGATTATGGTTATTCAAATGAGTTGTTCGAGGAAAATCCTTGTTCACCCTGTATTAGTATTTCTAACATCAATGGTGATGAGCTGGATGCTGATTTTCAAACTCTTTTGGGTGACATGTTTGAAGAGAGTGCTAACAACGATGCTTCAGCTCAGGAGGAGGTGGGTCTGCAAAACTTGCAAGCTGACAACACAGATGATTTATTGCTTAGTCCTCCTAAGGAGACCCAGATAATTTGTGACTCTATGCCCAAGATGAAAGCAAAAATGTTGGCACATGACTGTTCTAGTTGCATAATGAACCTTGTTGTAGATGACTCATGTAAGATTCATCATTTTGGTTCCCCTTCCGAGGTAAGTTGCTCTGATTTCTTATCAGTTGGGAAGATTTCCAGGTCAGGTAAGGAAAATGTTGACCAAATTGATTTTAAGGTTGAGGAAGCTAATCCTTCAATTGATGTTGTATGTACTTTAGGAAACATGATTGAGATTGATAATCCCTATGAAGTCAAATACACTAGTTTGCTATTTGAGCCTAGTATTGATTGTGATAGGGATATGCATGAAATTTTTGAACAAAGTTTAGATGTCTTGAATGCTAATGGCACATTGCTAATAGATGTTCTTTATGTTGATATGCATGATTCAGAATGAAACGAAGTGGTGTTCCATTAGCTGAGACCTCGTGAAGAGGAGATCATACAAAATGAGCACGCTACAACAACTGAAGATCTTCTAAATTAGGTGGTGTCTTTTCATTACCCCCTATGTTTTAATGATTCTCAGTTTGATTATGACTTGGGGATAGTAAAATGTGTTTGTGGGTGAATCATGACAAGGTTGAGAACCCACAACTATTAATATTTCAAACTTTATACCTTCAGAATGAATTTAATGCACATAAACTTTACGTTTTTGATCAT
This sequence comes from Sequoia sempervirens, assembly GCA_007258455.2. Classification (NCBI taxonomy): domain Eukaryota; kingdom Viridiplantae; phylum Streptophyta; class Pinopsida; order Cupressales; family Cupressaceae; genus Sequoia; species Sequoia sempervirens. The sequence continues at coordinate 26,933,334 of VDFB02000008.1, read as the reverse complement.
AAGGATAAATTTTCTAGGTTTAGAACTGTACCTAGTAAGTTAAGATTGCTGCACATAATGAAAAATCAGTTTGGTTCATGTACAAATTTTTATAGTTTTATGTTTGTAGAGCTTGGTTTTGGAGTTAGTTTAGGATTAGGATTGGTTAGTGTTAGTTTTTGGTTTAGTTAGTTTTTTTTTTCTTGTCTTGTTTTCAGTTGTTTGTTTTCTTTTGTTTTGTTGTTTTGTTGTTCTTGTGTCCTCTTGTTTTTTTTGTTTTGTTTTTGGGTTTGTTCTCTTTTGTTTTTGGTCTTTTTTTGTTTGTTGGTTGTTTTTGTTCTCATTTTTTGTTTTCATTTTGCTGGTTTGTTGTGTTTGTCTGTGTGTTCTTTACTTCTGATCTTCTTTTCTTGTCTGTTTCTTTTCTTTCTTTTGGGGGTTCCTCTTGTTGACAATACAAGTTGGGTTGTTGTATGCAAGTTATGTTGAAAGGTGAATCTGTTGAGAGTCTGTTGTTGGTATTTTCAAACTCTTGATCAGATAGTTACTTTGAAAACTTTGATTTACCTTCATCCATCTCAAGCTGGGGAAGGTTAGCATGAATTAGAACTTCATACATTATGCAGTTTTGGGGAGTTCTTGAAAGTCTATCATGATCTGCACACCTTAAGAAATCCATATGTTAGTTTACATCGAGTGGGGTAGCTCTACTCCAAGTGAAAAATCTAAAGGGTTACATTTCTTTCACAATGTCCACTGTGGTTCTCAACCCGCTACTTAGGCATCACTACTTAAGGATTGAGAGAAATGAGAAACTATACTTTAAAAGAATCAATATCTAAGAAAAGAGAAAAGAAAAGAAATATGAAAATGAACTCAATCAGCAAGGGTGATTTGAGTATCTCTATCGGGGCTATAGACGCCTAGTTGGTAGTAGAGCAATGCTTAGAGAGAACCAAAGGTATCTCTATCGGGGCTATAGATGCCTTTCTGGTAGTAGAGCTATGCCCAGGATATCATCGCACATTAGAAATGTAACTCGCAACTATGTAGCTTGGATAGAGTCTACTCCACTTTGATCACAACAACACTTATGGAGGGGAATGAATCATTTGCACAAACAAACAGATTTCAGTTTCATCTCAGACCTCTGTTGTGTCTTGGTTTTGATTATTTTTGCACTTCTTAGGTTGCCTTGAATGGGCGTAAACCAGAGATTTTGGGTATTTGGAGGGTTGCGCGTTTTAAAATGCTTAGAGAATTTTCCCAGCTGAGTCGCCATTTGTTATGCCTTGCATAACCACCCCATTTTATTTTGGAACAAAATGGGTCCCCCTTTGTCTTTGTTTTGTCTTTCTTTTTGGTTTGTGGACTTAGGAGTTGTTTGTCTTCCTCTTAAGTCTTTCTTTCTTTTGCTCTGCCAGAAGCAGAACTAGAACCGAAATTGGATTAGGAACTTTTCCTTGGTTATGAGTTTTGGTCCCATTCTGGTTCCGCATCTTCCCTTTTCTCTTTTTGTTTTGTTCTTTGTTTGTCAGTTTGTTTTGCGCTCTTGGATTGTTTCTCCCTTGGCCCTTTTTGTTGTTTTCCTCGTGTTTTCTTTTTTCTCAAGCGGAACTAGAACCGGAGGTGGAATTGAATTTGAAACTTTTAAAATGCTTAGACCTCAGACCTCCTTCGTAAACCAGACCTCTATCGTGTCTTGGTTTTGATTATGTTTGCACTTCTTAGGTTGCCTTGAATGGGTGTAAACCAGAGATTTTGGGAATTTGGAGGGTTGCGAGTTTTAAAATTCTTAGAGCATTTTCCGAGCCGAGTCACCATTTTTTATGCCTTGCATAACCACCCCATTTTATTTTGGAACAAAATAGGCCCCCCTTTGTCTTTCTTTTTGGTTTGTGGACTTAGGAGTTGTTTGTCTTCCTCTTAAGTCTTTCTTTCTTTTGCTCTACCGGAAGCGGAACTAGAACCGAAATTGGATTAGGAACTTTTCCTTGGTTCTGAGTTTTGGTCCCATTCCGGTTCCGCATCCGCCCTTTTCTCTTTATGTTTTGTTCTTTGTTTTTTGGTGTGTTTTGCACTCTTGGGTTGTTTCTCCCTTGGCCCTTTTTGTTGTTTTCCTCGTGTTTTTTTTTCACCTGAGCAGAACCGGAATCAGAGGTGGAATTAAATTTGAAACTTTTTAGTTTCCAGTTCATGTTCGCGTTTCGATTCCAGCTTTGCTCATCTGCCTTTTTGTTTTGTTTTCGTTTGTGTTTGGGCCGGGTCCAGTTTTTGTTCTGGCCCTGCTTCCTGTTGTTTTTGTTGTGCTTGTTTGCTTTGTTCTTTTGTTGGGATTAGACCCGGAGTTGGAACCGAACTTTGAACTTTGTAAAGGTTCCAGTTTTTGTTTCGGTTCCACGTCCACCCCCGTTTTCCTTTCGTTGTTTCATCTTGGTTTTTTTGTTCCTTTTGTTAGAACCGGAACTAGGGTTGGATCGAGACTTGGAACTTTGTAAAAGTTTTAGTTTTAGTTTCGGTTATGGATCCGGTTCCGCCTTTGTCTTTAGTGTTCTTTGGGGTTGATTGTTTGTTTGCTTTATTTTCTCCACTTCTGACCCATCATGGCTTTGACCCTGCGCTGATTCTTACTTGGATTCGGTTCTGCCTTATAATGGTTCTGATTTTGCTTTGAAAATGTTTATGTTCTGCCCCCACATCATGGATGGAACTGGAACGGATTTTCATCCGGACATAAATGGTGAGAAGTGCATGTTATAATCTTGCTTCGTTCCTGCACGCAACTCAACCCGAATTCTGATCCCGCCGTGGAAAATGATGGTCTCACTCCGACCCCGCACTGGTGCCAATTCCATTTCGACCCCTCCTTAGTAAAAGGTTTATTTCAGAGGCGAAACAATTTGAGAACTTGACACAAAAAAATGTTCCCATCCAAACTTGGTTCCGCCCTTGTGTGTACTTAATTCCACTCCCGCACTAATCCCGACCCTACCATAATAAAGTTTAATTACGGAACCAAAATAATATTAGAACCTAAACTAAGTGTAGATACCGAAATCTGGTCTAAGCCTGCGACTTCAATTTCTTCATAATTCGTATTCTTCATGGTCATGATTAAATAATGTTAATTATTTAATTATTCTCTAAAGTCTTATTAATTAAATAAATCTAATTATTTAATTAATTCACTTTAACTTTAATTATTCTATTAATTAAATAATCTTAATTATTTAATTGATTCACATTTTCTTTATTCTATCTGATTAATTAAATAAACACTTTTTATTTAATTATGTTACTAATTAACCTTATCCTTCTTGTCAAATTAAATAAATTATTATTTAATTTACCCTTCATCATATGTCAACTATAATTAAATAAATCCTTTATTTATTTAATTATTCATTTAATCTCTTCATCACTTAGTTAAATAAATCTTATTTATTTAATTATTCTTCAAATGTCAAATCTTGAATTAAATGAATAACTTAATTCATAAATTCTATTTTAACGCATTCCTCTATATTTGGATAATTGTGAGTTATCTAAGTATTCACTTTGACTTGACTCGACATCTATTTAAATCGCCCAGTTAACTCAGGATTTAATGTCTGAGTGGCTTTCTCGGGTAATCTCTTCGTCATATCATTCACTCATCTAGTTCTAACTCAATTGCGTGTACATGCATATTAATTAAATATTCCTATTTAATTAATTAAATCTTGTGTGTGCGTTCGAATAGAGAGTTGCTTTAATCCTATCTTTATCTTTGTCATGCAAAGACTATTCTTCTATTTTCGAATACCAAACTCGAAGATTAAATCATTTATTTAATCTTTATTTCTATTTCTAATTTGTATTACTCATGCCACTACTAACTGTTATCAGAATGCATGTCTAATCTGTCGATCTCAACTGTCCATTGATCTTTCGATCCTGACCTATCGTTTGAATGATCAATTTTCTATAAATTGATCTATCTTTCATCATTTCAATCTCTCTCAAAATCGTATGACTTTTAGAGCAATTATCTTGAATCTTCAATGTTTTGTCTTAATCACAACACTTAGGCCATGCTTGCACGAACTTTGAAAATCTGAGGGCAAGTACACTACACAGACAAAATGGAGAAGAATAATGGAGGTTATAAATGGAATTGATCGTATGTTTGGTAAAATAGTTTCTTTTATGCATGTTGTTCTTATCTTTCTTTTGTGCTCGATTATCTAAGCTTTGAGGATTCGTTAGTATAGTTTGAATAGATAGATTTGAATTTCTTAACTCTCTCGTGTGTTTTTCTCTGAGCTACACTAAGAAAAGTAAACATTCATGTTCTGAAAATAGGTCCAAACCCGACTCTTCTTCAGTCTAGGAATGGTTCCCGTTCCGCCTGGTTTTGTTTTCATTTGCATCTAGCACATTGCAAAGGAGGTTGGAACAGGGGCGAGTGTTGGAACCAGATGAAGTCAAATGCCTGGTTTTGTTTCATCCCGCTCTCGCCTCTGAAGAACTCTAATCCTGCCAGTACAAGGAGTGAAACATACACAACGTAGGAAAACTGTATGATAAAATTCCCTCGGCTGAAGTAAAGCCAAACTCTGCAGCCTTCACCAGTAATGTCCTCTATCAGCGATGTAGTGGAGGAAAATATAAAAGCACGCAAATGGTTTGATCAAAACAATTGATATAAATGAATCCCAAGGAGATGTCATTTCTTGGAGCCCAATATGAAGCCAAAGGCCGTGAGAACATAAACAGAGGCAACAAATATAGGCATGGCACGGGTTTTGAGCAGGGTGCATGGGATGTGCACAAAATGGAATTGTTGGTCAGGCTTTATAAACCTTTAAGTAACTGCCCCAGGAAAACATGCATGCAAAATTCAAAAGCATTGTAAGGGAAACATCTTGTTTGACAAAATCCTCCAAAGAGATGCGTCTCATGAAATGAAACGAGGTTATAGTTGTAGTTGTTTGGTAGACATGGCTGCAAAAAAAATGTGGAAGGCAAGACACAGTTTGTGAATCCTTCGACAAAATGCCTCAAATGAGATGTAATTGCAGAGGTATCTTCTGGATGAAAGGAGAAAGTAGGAACAAGATTTTAAATCCTCATGAAATATCATTTTAATGTGTTTTATTTACTCAGAAGGGGGTTTAATTTTGTTTCAATTACAAAAATACCAAGTTTATTCACATTTAAATACATTAGATTAATTAATTAATATCAAAAGTTAATTATTAATTGATTAATTGTATAAGTTAATTAATGCATTTGGCTATTTTATAGGTGCCTTTGGAAGATATTGGATTGCAATTGATGATTTGCAAATCAAACGTGCAAAAGGGGAATTGGCTGAAAGACTATCAAATTGGAAGATAGCATAAAGTATGGTGGGCCCATTTGGAGTAGTTTTTGGAGTAAGATGTTGATTATATGTTGTTCCTCATGCAAAAAATAACTTTGTGTCAAACTTAGAGTTGTAACTGAAGGATGCAGGTGTTAACTGAAGCCAAACTAGAGAGTGGAGTTTGAAACTAAAATCAGCTGAGGTTAAACTAAAAGTTGAAACAAAAAGTTATCTTTCTGATTTAATTGCATGCACAAAAGCTACAACTTTTTGATGTCTCAGTTTTGAGAGGGAATTATGGAATTTTGAGCTACAAATTATAAAATCAAGCTCATTGTAAAGTGAGACACTTAGGGAAGGAGTTGGAAGTTTTTACAGCTTAGCTGATTAGAGTTAGCAGTAGGTTAGTTAATGAATTTTTCTGCAATTCTTAGTGTAGATGGAGGTAATTTGAAGACATGGGTTTCTGTACACTGGTGATCTTGCCAGATTTGTAAATGCTGCTTATCTGTTTCATTGAAAATAGAAGTAGCCAGGCTTAAACCTGCTTTAAGTTATGCTTTGGAATGATATTTGTTTTATTAATCATTTGATTTGGAAAGCTTCAAGGAATGAAGTTCTATCTTTTCTTTTGTTCGAATGATGATTTGCAATTTTCCATTAATATTTGCATTGAGAATGAATAGTTGTGTATTGATTACAGGTTAATTTTTTTTGCAGTTCTAGTTTTAGGAATTCCTTGGAAGGTAACAAGTCTGATTAGTTGAATGAATCAACATTATTTTCTTTCTATGTCCCTGATCTATCTTTTTCCTTTTCTTTATACCCCCTGTTAGAGTAGGTTTAGATAAGAATTTGATCTCATAGCAATCAAGAAGCTCAATAACCAGTAGGCCCCTTGAACATTACAATTACATTAACCATTGAGCAACATCAACATAGTTTAGAACCAACTACCAGGACCTTGGGAGTGAGATTACTATATGTTGTCTTTCTTTTTCAGGAGAAATATAATAGAGATATTATGTTTAAATGTTGCTGTGCTAAATTGACCATTAACAGGGTCCCCAAATTTTCCAAGCAAAAAGTTGGGGCATGTATGCAGGGCATAACAGATCCCTTTCTATAACGAGTTGGACTCTTATGTGGTTGCAATCTCAGAAATACACGGTCACCAACTGAGAAGCTCCAATCAATCCTCTTAGCATCAACATACTTCTTCTAGTGATCCTATGCCTCCTGAAGACACTGTCTAATCGAGACCACCTACTGCTCCATATCCTGCACCATCTCTAAACCAATAGCTATTTTGTCCTCTATTTTGTCCCAACTCAAAGGAGTCTTGCACATTCTGCCATACAATGCCTGAAATGGTAGCATACCTAAAGAACTGTGATGGTCATTATTGTAGGCAAACTCGAGCAAATAGAGATACTTCTCCCAACAAGACTGATGATCAATCACATATATATGTAACATATCCTCTAACACCCGATTCAACCTCTCTATTTGACTAGCTATCTCAGGGTGGTAAGTTGAATAGAAGTTGAGGTGATATCCCAACGCCTATTGCAATGAGGTCCAAAATGTAGATGTGAAGAGTGAATCTCTATCTAGTATAATCCTACGAGGGACTCCGTGCAATCTAAGAATGTCATCAAGGAAGACCCTCGCTATTGCTGGAGTTGGATATGTCATATGCATGAGTGAAAAATGGGCTACTTTGGTCAATTTTTCAATGGTCACCATGATGGCATCATGGAAACATGAGGACAAAGGTAGACCAACAATGAAATCCATCGAAATTGTGTCCCTTTTCCACTCAAGAATATCATGTGGGTAAATAAATCCTGCTAGATGCTAGTGTTTTTCCTTGACTCTATGACACTCCAGGCATTGAGTCACAACATTTGTAATGTCTCGCCGCATCCCTACCCAATGGTACAATTTCCTCATATCGGCATGCATCTTCTTCACCCTTGGATGTGTTGCATAAGGTGCCTTATGAGCCTCTGATAATATAATTGTGCGAAGGTCACCCACACTAGGTACATAGATATACCCTCTATGATGTAGTAGGTCATCAGTCTCCAACATATATCCTAAAAAAATTCCCTTAAGGGCCCTCTATGACTGGATCTCCTGCTGAACCAACATATACCACTCGTCCTCTAGAAGGTGTTGTAAATTCTGACTCCTCAAATTAATGCTCAATGTCATGGATGCTAACTCATGATGCATCCTAATTAGTGCATCTACAACCATGTTCTCCTTCCCTTTGATGTAATGCACATAAAAATTATACTTGCGTAAGAACTCTATCCAACACCTCTGATGAGCATTTAGATTCAGTAGCATGAATATGTACTGAAGGCTCTGGTGATCTGAATGTTGTTGCAAGTATGAGCAAGTTTGGTGGTGTTGTCATTAATGTTGTCATTGATGTCAAAACAGTTCAATATATTGCAGATTGTGCATGTATAGTTGAGATACTATTGAGATGTTGTGAGTACATGGAGCTATCCTTATGATGTTGCAGATGTGCTAAATTGATGAGTTTCCAAGTGCTTTTGAGAAAATTTATAAAGAGAGAAGTTAGAGTTATGAATGTGTTCAAAATGTGCACCGGTATGTGCTCCACATTTCTCTTGTGTTGTTCCTATGCTTGTGCGGATCTGAAGGGTTGTTTTTTGATGATCCAATGGTGATATCCACTAATTTGTAGTTGTAGACACGTAAAATATACATGCATCTAATCCGAAATCACTAATTTCATTTAAATTCGTTAATCATCCCTCTACTAACTATTTTAATTGAATAATCTTTATCTGATTAAAATTCGTCACATTTCCTCTTTTAATTAAATAAATCAATCTTTATTTAATTAAATCATATTTCCCCTTCTAATTAACTTTATCTAATTAAATATATCATTCTAGCTGATTAAATCTTATTCTTCTCTTTAATTAAATAAATCAATTTTATTTAATTAATCTTCTAAAGTTCTCCATTTAATTGAATAGATCAAATTTATTTATTTAAATATCTAATGTTCTTTATCTTCTCATTTAATTTAAATAAATCCAAATATTTAAGTTGAATATCACAATCAACTAACCTCCATTAAAATTAATCAAATCATGATTAATGCTAATCTAAACACCTAAATCCTCCAAATTTTGCAACTTGCACCAATAAATTGTTTCTTTGATTTAATAAATCCCTAATTACTTTCAACATGGCATAAAAAAAGGGAATATTCCTCCAAGTTTGAAAATCCCTCCAAATGGATTTGTCCTTCCAACAAGGCATTCATTTCCTCTTACATGTCCTTGTGCATTGATCCAAGTGGCATTTAATTCATTCCTTTCTCCCTCCAACATGTCATTTCACAAATTTCAAATTCCACCTAATGTCATTTATTGTGCACATTCATCAAAATGTGCTCAAGCTTCCTCCATTCACATCTTGACAAGTGGCACTTAGCCATTGGATGTTGAATGATCCCACATTCCTCTATTTTTCTCATTATTCCATCTTGTTCTTCTATAAATAGAAGGCATTCCTTTGTATTTTGGATCCACAACTTAGAGAAAAGTTACTATCTTCACATTTCGAGCAAATTCATCCATTTCCATAGCATTTTTCATCATCATAGCTAGGTTATTACAAATTTCATCAAGGAAGCACATTGTTCTTCATCGTCTTGTGGATCAATCTTCATCAAGCTTGCATAAGAGTTGGGAAAGGGCCAATTTCTACATCAAATTTGGCACCAATTCCCCCATGGGATTGAGAGTTTGAATGCTTAAATAGGATTTAATTATTTTTCTTGTTTTGTTCTTCATTTCTTTCCTATTTTGAGCATTGTAGATGAATTTCATGGGGAATCTTAGCTCTAACTTGCATATGGATCTAATATTGTGCTTGTTTGCTATGTATGTGCAGGTCTAGGATTGGTGTTCACATTTTGGCGCTAGAAGGAGGGAAAATCTCAAGTTCTTAACATGTTTTTTAACAAAATTCCATCATTTTTTGTGATTTTTTGTGTCTACAGGAAACTGCGCCGCTATCAGTCCAGTGGTGCCATACAGTCGACGCCAGTCTTCTAGTGGTGCCATACAGTAGCACTGCAAACTCCAAACCCCACCGTTGAGGTCTTCCCGCCTATAAATTCAAATTTCCAAACACCAATGCTGAGCTATTTTTCTGACGCTAGGATTTCAAACTCTAAACTGCGCTGCTGATAAAAATACCACTGCAATTGCACTCTCTATTCTGCTACAGAGTATTGTTGTCAAACCTAGCGGTGCTATACAATTCCACTGACTTCCTTAAACTATGAAACATATGCGGGTTGAGCTATTGGGGTGGGGTAAAGGATCAAATTTCAAGTTATTTCAACATGTGCTTTTTTGCTTTTGATCATTTTGAGCTATTGACCTATTTTATGCCTTTGTTTTTCTTGGATTAATCAGTTCTTGTAGGTGGAAGCAAGGAAGGAGGGAGGAGGAGTTTGAAGTATAACATCATTTATCCATTGTATCAAGTGTCTTTAGACACTTTTAGAAGCAATTATAATTCCAAGTCTAAGGAATTTACCCTTTCAAGCTTTTAGGACTCAATAGATTTCAATTTGGGGTTTAAAACGAACAAGACAAAATGTTTAAAAAGAACTTTAGGCAAAATTTCTAGATTTTGTTTAAGGTTAACAATTGAACAAACAACTTTCATCTTTCCTTCTGGTGCTTTAGAAAGAATCAAATCATTACTTTGAGGATTTAAAATGAACATGTGCATCTTTGTTTTGTAATCACTTACTAAAAATAATATCATCTAAAAGATGTATGCACTTCTTTCACGCCTCACGACGATCTTGAGAATCAAAAGGATTTTGGTATTATTAAGTTGCGTAAGTGATTGCATTCACACTTCATTTTGGATTCTAAAATTGAACAAATCTTGTGAGTGTGAGTTAGGTATATCGCATGTGTTCTCTTTGTTTCTCAACGAAGATTGATCGAACTACGGATGTACTTGCTCACTTTTGTTTATCTCTAGAGGGCCTGCCCTGTGGGAAAAAGTAATCACCCAAGGGAATGACCCAACTGGGAACACGCTAAAGCCAAGCGACTTCCACCTAGGATATAAGTGTGGGTACTTGAGGAAAGACAAGTATCACGAGGATTGTTTTGACAAGAAGGGGAACAATGGTCTCTTACCATATGGATGATCCCCCATGAATGGAATTCCCACATTAAAACCCCTTGTTTAGAAGACCAAAATCCTTAATCTATTTGTTGGTGCAAGAATGGTCGTTCTGAAGCCGCCCCACATTTTTACAGCTTTTAGTAGAGATGAAGAGTATGCCATGGGAGATTCATGGGTACTGATGCTTGGCTGACCCATAGAAGTGAGTGCGTGGAGGGGAGCCAATGTGTTTAAGCATATAATCATCTGCTAAAAGTAGGCATAGCTAGATTTATCCAAGTGGGGATTCAACAAATATTGTCTCAATATCCATAGGGTTGTGCATGTTCTTGGAATCAAAACACTTTGCTTGATCATAAACATTGGAAAACAATTATTCAACGTCATCATCAAATTTCAAACCCTTTAGGAAGCAAATACCATTGAAAAAATTCAAGTGTTATTTCTTGTCCTAGGGATTCTATCCTTAGAGACTTCTAAACATTCAGATTTATATCTCAATTTGCTCACTAAAATCAACAATAGGGAACTTTTTCCTTGATTTCCTTGATTTCCACATAATGGACTTTGTGGGATGAGAAGAAGTTAGGACATTAGACATCTAGTGGGAGAACCTAATCAAGAAGTGTTTATGGTAAAAGGAAGTCACTAAACAAAGATAAAGAACAATTGAACCCCACACATGTGTTCTTTCAAATGATTTCTCGCAAAATCAAGATCCAAAAACCAAAGACCAAGGGTCTTAGTCACAAAGTTCACAAGAAAAAGTTGGCTATGCTTTATGAGTTTAGGTAAAGATTGACCTTTAACTTCTATAAACGTGCATCAAGAAACAATCCCAACTTGTACTCATTTTATTATTGTCAAAATCCAACACTTTTTCAAAGGTTTGAATATCTTGTTTAGAGTAAAGTGTGTTCTTCAAAACTAAGGTCTTGTAAATAAGAGTATTTTTAGGTACACATAGGATCAAAGTCAACCTTCATCCATCTTTCAAACATCAAACCAAAATCATCTCACCAACAAATCTTGAAAAACTTGAAACCATCCTTTATGCTAGACTTTTTGGCAAGTCCATGAATCAAAATCCATAAATAAAAAATCCTTCAGTCCAACATCAAATCATCTTGTTTGGCTAGGTATGTGTAGATGCATCCTTCTCCATATACTTAGTAAAATTATCATCAAATCATCTTGTTTGGTTAGGTGTGGGTAGATGCATCCTTCTCCCTACACTTAGTCAAATTATCATCTTGTGAGCAAATTTATCCCATAGATAACATCCAACATCTTGGGGTTCATTTGTTCATTATCCAAATCAATCAAAATCCAATAATCCAAGAATCCAAAATCCAAGAATCAAAATCCAAATCCAAATCAAGGTCAAAACCAAAATCCAAAACCAAACAAATCCAAATCCAAGAATTCAAGAATCTAGAAAGTCCCAAAAGTCTAGCATCTCCCTTAAGATCTCCTAAGAGTTTAATCATCCATATCGTCCATCTTTCACATGTTTCGCCATCATACTTTGATCCTTAATCATCCTAGATTTTCTCTTTTGAGCCTCATTTTATGGTTCAAACTAGATCACAACACAAGAAGAACATGGAGAACAACAAATAAACATCAACTTTGAGTGACCTAAGTCAAACCACACCCAAGATCAATCCTGTTGGACGTAGCAACCCACTACTCGATATTTCTCTCATAACACAAGATCCTCAAGAGGAATGGCAAGTAGAAGACATCACCAATATGAGGATGACCCAAGATGAGATCACCGAAATGCTTCAAAACCCTGATAATCACCGAATTATCAGAGCCATGATGAAACTACATCCCTCCCAATACATGCTTGAATTGGCAAAAGAAGGAGCAAAACTCCTTTCCAATTTCAATGTAAGCACTATTGTAGAGATGCCTTTTATGCCGCTTGTACCATTCACCTCACCCACTCAGAGCATTGTCCAACCCATTCCGTAATCCACATCATCCATTGCCACCACACAACCCATTGTCAACAAGGGGAGTTCATTACTCCATTCCCTTCAACAACATCCCCTTGTCAATAATCAAAATTTGGATGATAATATCATCATAGGTACATCAGGTACCATGCCTCAAAATCCCTTACACCAATATTTCCCCCTTTTCTTTCGAGACACTAATGGTGCATTCATTTTTTTCGCAACACTAGCATATGCTCTTGACCCACAAGTTTCACTCCCATTGGTACAAGTAGGAGTATTTGAACAAAGTGGGCTCTTCGGGGCCTCATCATCACTCATTCTAGGAAGCCTTCCACCACTTCCAGTTCCAATTCCACCACCACCTCTGCCACCATTACCACCACTACCAACATCCATATCAATTCCTGGTTTAGGACTCCCCCCTTTACCTAACACAAATCAATCAATCCAAGGCAATCCGTCAAACACCAATGAAATCATCACATCTAATCCTCTAAATATACCACCGATATTGCAACAACAAGTGGTATCCATCCAAGCAATGACATCAATCCCAACACCCCAAAACACAGTCTCCCAAGGACCCAACACCTCAATCACACCATCCACCACAATCACTCAAAACACATCTCAACCACTCACCACCACATTTAACATCCCAAATCCACCACCACCGCTGCCAAATCCAAATACGACAAGCCAATATAGCATAGCACTACAAGCTCACCAAGCCTACCAAAAGGAACTCCAACAATACCAAGTTGTGCAACAAATGCAAATCGCTCAACAAGCTGCGCAAGTTGCTCAAGCTGCTAAAGTAGGGCAAGCCGCACAACAAGCAACATAAGCTCGACAAGCGCAACAAGCCACCCAAGTGCAAGCCCAAACGTTGTTGCAACAACAACAAGCCCAACAATCCCAACAAATTGCCCAAGCTGCTCAAGCCGCTCAAGATGCACAAATCGCTCAGGACGCCCAAGCTTCCTAACAAGCACAAGAACAAGCGCAAGCACAGGAACAAGTGCAAGCATAGTACCTCACACAACAACAAGCGTCTCAACAAAAAGCATACCAACAAGAGATGAAGCAATACCAAGAGCAGCAAGAAGCATCTTAACAATAAGCATTGTTGGCACAACAACAACAATAAGCTCAACAGGAATTATTAGCACAACATCAACAGGACCAACAACAATTACAGGCATACTTGGTATAGCAAAACATGCAAACCCCATCCACCAACACACCAACCAATCCACCCATCCCTCTAACAATTGAATCACCTCAGAATGCCTTCATCCCACCCCCTGATCCTCAAGATGATGTATCAACACAAATCAAATTTCTTTCACAACAAGTGCTTGATCTTCAATGAGGAAAAACCACGAAGGCACCAAAGAACTTGTACCCCTATCCATTCAACAAAAGTATTATCATGAAACTGTTCCCAAAGGGATTTGAGATCCCAAAGTTCGATAAATATTATGGAATAGGAAACCCTGAAGATCACATCAGGGAGTTCCAAGTACATTGCATGGAGGTCGCATACGACGTAACTTATCTAATGTGACTATTCCCTTGGAGAGTGGCAGGTACTACCATTGACTGGTTCTCTCGTCTCTCAAGAATAAAAAAATTCCAGGAAATCATGGGTGCATTTGTGCAAAACTATTCCTTCAACATAGCTATGAAACAATCCAAGGGAGAGACGTTTGCTTCATTCTTGCAACAATGGCGATAAAAACCCAACATAAGTAAATGTGTCATGCCTGAGGAACAACAAGTGTGCACCATCATCGCAAATCTTGATGGAATGTTGTCCTTCCATCTCAAGATGCAATGCATCACGACCTATGATCAGTTGATCTCCAAGGCGCTCAATATCAAATGAGCCCTTATCTCACAAGGGGGAGCACCTTCTTATCAAGAAATCCACCCATCTACTAGCTATAACGATAAACCTCACACATGGGTGAAAAATAGAAATATTACCAACAATGGTGTAGTCGACGCCAAAGTTGTCATCAGTGCACCTCGAAAAAACACACAAGCATCTCAACAAACACAAGCCAACAATTAGAACAATCGACAAGACAACACTACGACTCAACAACTGAACAACCATACAGTCAACAATGTGGACAATCAAGGTAGACCGCCTCAACAAAAAAAAAATTCTCCCAAGTGGAAGTACACACCCCTTGGGGAATCGACTGAATCCATCATGAAGAGATTGGTGGAGGAAAAACTCATCACGGTTCCCACCTATGAAAAATATCAAGAGCCCTTGGTAAAACCGCCGTGGTACAATGAAAACCACCTTTGTGATTTCTACAAAATCAAGGGACACACAACTGCCAATTGCATGAGGTTGAAAAACTTGATCCAATACGTCATTGATGACAAAATCATAAATATGGAATAACCAATTGGGAATCAAAATCTCAAGATTTACATGAATCTGATGCCCAACCACAATAAGGGAAATAATAACAATGATAAAGGAAATGGTACATTCAAAAGTGTGAATCATGTGTATGACCATGTTGTCGCATCTCTAAAAGAAATGGTCACAGTCATCACCATCAAAGGAGCCCAGGTTGATTGTGGAGTCACCACAAGAGGTGGAAAATTTACCATCGCAGGATCATCGCAGCCACCTAGAACATCCACTTCCAACCCAAGATCCGTTCCTAGTGGCTACAATGTCCTCGATCAGTTGAAAAGAACCCTAGCTCAGATCTCCATCATGGAGTTGTTGAAGATATCACTAGCACACAAGAAGATTCTTGAAGAAGCCTTGGCCTCATCTTCCGTCCCCACTGATCTTGATGTGGATCATTTCCAAGCTATGGTCGCACACCTCACTACACCTCACCTTCTGACATTTTTAGAACAAGATCTTCCAACACAACCATCTCACAATCATGTGCTTCATCTTGAGGCTTTCATTAAGAACAAAGTCAAGAGGGTCTTGGTGGATGGGGGTGCAGGGTTGAACATATGCACCCTTAAATTAATAAAAATCTCGGGCTTCTTTGAATATGCTGTTCAAAAAGGAAAAGGCATAACCATCAGAGCCTTCAATGATCAAGAAAGAGTATCTCAGGGCACTATCCAACTCCCTATTCAAGTAGGCCCGACCATCATGGAAATAACTTGTCAAGTTCTAAATCTAGAATTGCCCTACAATATCCTCCTGGGGCGTCCTTGGATTCATGGGATGCAAGCTGTAGCTTCCACCTTCCACCAATGTGTAAAATTTCCATACCAAGGCCAAGAGGTCACTGTCCATGGGGATCCTGAACCCTTTTACTATTGTAAAAATCTAGAAGCAAAATATTACAAAATCCCCCAAGTACCTAAGAACGATGAAGGCCAATCAACTCCATACATAGACCCAACTACTCTCGCCTCCACTTCTACGACAAAGACACCTGCCATCCCCACCATCTCCAATATCAAGGTCATTATCCAAGACAATGGTTGTAGAGATTATACAATTCCAAAAAATGCTTTTGTATTGGGAGAATTACCACAATCTCCTAAGTCATGAGGACGACCACAGTCAAATAATGATTCCTCATCCCAAACCTTCACAACAGGCTCCTCCAGCTTCAGGAGTTGGGGAGATCTAGGCCGGGAAATAATAGAAGAGGACCTATCAAACCTTCTGTACCAAGAAAACAAACTGACAAATGATCTACCTATGGATGATAGCAGTAAAGGATTACAAATGATGCTCGCCATGGGCTATGACAGAAACAAAAATCTTGGACAAAATGACAATGAACTTCTAGTACCTCTCATTTTGGAGATGCGTATGAGAAATCTTGGTTTCAGATGTACCCCTCCGAAGGTGACCATACTTGGAAAAGATGCCTCAGTTAAGAAGGTCAAAACTCCCCCTCAACAATCTGTATCCACCCTTTGATTACCCGTATCCACAGGTCGAGTTATAAACAACTTCACCTTTGACATAATTGATGTGTGTAGTAGTGACAAGGACCCCATAACTGATTTTCCTATGCTTTTCGAAGATACCTCCTTACTCATGATTAGTACCTTTTCTTTTGAGACCAACGACCATCAAACCCATGAAATAAGCCTAGTCTACCCCCAACTCATCGATTATAACCAACAAGGAGCACAAATTCTAGACACTTTCGAAAATGATGAGGCACTCTCAGAATTCATGGGACTATAGGACACGATACCATGCACAGATCATAAGGTTGGGTTCGATATCATTCTGGACACATAAGCCTACTACGGGGAGATGATTGAATCCTTTAGTTGCAAAAGCAAAAAATTGAGAATAATCTCAAGGTCTTTGAGTGAAAACCACATTGTGGCACTCTCTGACCCAAAAATAGTAAAAATAAAGGACGTATCCAATAGTGAAAACCTCTCTGAGGTGCCTAAGGATGAAGGATTCAATCTTCCTCTCAATGCTCTACATTAGGAAAAGTTAGCGGTTCTAGTCGAGACGTGCAACCCAGTCAACTTGGGAATAGAGGAAACTCCACATATCACATTTTATGCTGAATCATTGATGACATAAGAACAAGAGCTCCTAGCTGCTTTCTTAAGGGAGAGAAAGGTAAACTTTGCATGGACCTATGTCAACATGCCCAGGCTTGATCCAAAGATTGTGGTCCACCATCTAGCAGTTTATGCCGAAGTAAAGCCCGTTAGACAAAAGCTCAGAAAAATGCATCCTCAAATTGCCTTGTTGGTCAAAATGGAATTGAAGAAGCTACTTGATGCAGGGTTCATACGACCGATTGACTATCCAGAGTGGGTATCAAATCTGGTACCCATCTCAAAGCCCACTAGGGGCATCTGTATCTGCACAAATTTTAGAGACCTAAACAAGGCATGTCCCAAGGATAACTTCCCGCTTCCCAACATTGATATGATTGTAGATATGACTGCGGGACATGAGATGCTTTCATTGATGGAAAGATTCTTTGGGTATAACCAAATCATGATAGCCAAAGAAGACCAACACAAAACAACTTTTACTTGTCCATGGGGGACATATTGCTAGAACATGATGTCATTTGGCCTGAAGAACGCTGGAACAACATATCAAAGGGCCATGACCTTAATCTTTCATGACATGATCCATAAGACTATGGAAGATTATTTCAACGACATGGAAAAATCCAGAAAGAGAAGGAACCACATAGTAGCATTAAGTGCCATCTTCGACAAACTTAAGGAATACAAGGTCTACCTTAATCCAAAGAAGTGTGTCTTCGACGTACAATCAAGGAAGCTGTTGGGATACATCGTGTCCATGAGAGGGATTGAAATAGATCCCACTAAGGTAAAAGCAATCCTTGAGATGGAGGCACCCAAGTCTTTGAAGCAGCTAAGAGGCCTACAGGCAAGCTCCAGTCCATCCGCTGGTTCATAGCTCAATTAGTAGACAAGTCAATCCCATATTCTCACCTACTCCACAAGGGGTTAGCGTACAAATGGGATGAGAAGTGCGATCAGGCCTTTAACAAGATCAAAGAGTATTTTCTCACACCTCTAGTGCTTATGCCACCAATCCCAGGAAATCCTCTAATCCTCTACATATCAACAACAACAACATCCCTCAATGCTCTCCTAGCTCAACACGATGAAAATGGAATAGAGAGGGCCATCTACTACATCATTCAGACCATGGTAGGGCATGAGTTAAATTATTCATTCATCAAAAAATCCTGTCTAGCAGTGGTGTTTGCCTCACAAAAGTTCAAACACTACATGTTAGCACATAAAATCAAACTCATCACCAAGATCGACCCACTCAAGTACTTGCTTTCAAAAGTAATGCTCACAGGAAGGATGGCCAAGTGGGTCATGATCCTATCAGAATATGATATCGAGTATGTAGAGAGGAAGGCCATCAAAGGGCAAGCTATTGCAAACCAACTTGCAGAAGCACCAATGTATTCAAAGAACCTGCTAATTTCAGAATTCCCCAATAAATCCATCTTCAACTTGAGTATAGCAGACCACTGGAAGTTGTACTTTGATGGTTCCTACACACAACATGGATCAAGAGCCATGGTCTTTTTCATCACTCCACAGGGAGACTGCATACCAAGATCCTACAAGTTGGCATTTCCCTGCACAAATAATATCGTAGAATATGAGGCTCTAACCAGAGGACTCAGAATAGTAGTGCAGTGGCATATCATGGCTCTCAAGCTATATGAGGATTCACAGCTCATAATCAATCAAGTAAATGATGAGTACCAAACTAAGGATGAAAAGATAACTCCATACAAGAAATTGGTGGAAAGTCTTAAGGAGTCCTTCATTGAGATCATATTCGAGCAGATACCTAGAGCAAACAATAGAGCGACAGACACCATGGAAACAATTGGATCCCTATTGGACATCCCTCGCAATGTCCCAAAGCATGAATTCCTATAGAGCAGCTTCTTGTGCCTGCATTCAAGGTACCGAAGTCCGAATTTGTGTGTGAAATCGTTGGTCTTGGTGATCCTTGGTACCACAATATATACACTTATTTGAGAATAGGAGTCCTCCCAACCGACATAACCTCAAACCTTAAGAAAGCCTTTATCAAAAAAGCATCTCCTTTTGTCATCCTAGGAGATACCCTTTACTGTAGAAGCATTGAGGGAACCTTGTTACATTGTTTAAACACTAAGGAGGTATTGACTACCTTAATCGAGGTACATAACGGTATTTGTGGTTTTCACTCGAGCGGTATGACCTTGGCCAATAAATTTCTGAGGACATGGTATTATTGGCCTACTATGGAAAGAGAAGCACATGATTATGTCAGAAGGTGTCTACAATGTCAGCAGCATGGGGACCTCATCCATGCACCAGCTCAATAGCTCCACTTGATCATCACATGTTGGCCCTTTTCACAGTGGGGCCTCGATCTTGTTGGAAAAATCACCCCCACCTCATCGAGTGGCTACAAATTCATCATCACCACCACTGAGTACTTCACAAAGTGGGTGGAGGCCATACCAATGACTTACATTACTGGAAAGTAGATATCAAAGTTCATCCCGAACTACCTAATATGCTGCTACATTTTCCCACAAGCCATTATCTTAGATAATGGGACACCATTCAAAAATCAGGATGTCTATGACCTATGCGACAAATTCAAAATTCAACATTGCTTTTCTACTCCATATTATCCCCAAGGAAACGACCAAGCTGAGGCTACAAACAAGACCATACTAAAAATCCTAAAAAAGATGGTCAATGAAGTTGGTCATGATTGGCATCTCCAACTAAATCCTGCCTTATGGGCCTATCGAACCAGCATCCGCACACCAACAGGTGCCACCCCCTTTTTCCTAGTCTATGGATCAAAAGCCATATTACCCATTGAGATCGAGCTCCCGTCATTGAGAATATCATTGCAGAATCTCATCACAGATGAGGAATATCAAGTATCATGAATGAATGAGATGGAATTGCTAGATGAATGACGAATGAAGGCCTTAAACCAGTTGCAGGTATATCAAAACTAACTCAAGCGAAGTTATAATAAGAAGATCATAAGTCAAACATTTCAGGTAGGAGGGCTGGTGCTGAAGGAGAATCAGAAGAACGTCCCAAATCCTGACAACAAAGGAAAATTTGAACCCAATTGGTTGGGGCCTTTTATCATCACAACCAACTACAAGTCAAGGGCATATCAGTTATCAACACCAGAAGGCGAGCCTCTGCAGGAGCCCATGAACAACTCCCATCTTAAAAAAATTTATGCCTAAATCTTCCAAGGTATAAAACAAAAAATACAAAAACATGAGAAAATGTCCTAAAAAAATGGTCACCTTGATGAAAACCTGGCAAACAGGCATCTTGGTGACAACAAAAAATTCAAAAAATACGAAAAAATAGAAAAAGGATTAAAAATAGTAAAGAGAAAAATCATCCTCTAGTGAAAACCACTTCGGTGGCGCTTTGGGCAAGTACCTTGGTGAAAACCTAGCAAACAGGCGCCTTGCATAAATAAGCACTTTCCATCCACCACGATCTTCATGACTCGTTCTCCATCCATCACACTTCCATCATCCATCGCATTCCATATCTCCATCCATAACCCATCCGTGTTCGCATCATAGCTTGCTCCCATGTTCGTGTCATGATCCCTCCTAGTACTACTCGACCCATTATCAAGGTTAGTTTTTCCTGCCCTTATTGGAGTAGTCTATTGCTTAATGTTGGGGGCATGTTCTCATTGAATCAGATTCGTGTATTCTTGAAGACCCAAAATAAAAAAATCAAAACATTCATAAAATCAAAAAATCCAAAAACATCAGAAAATAAAAAAAATCAAAACATCCAAAACATATCAAAATCCCAAAATAGGTCAAACAATCAAAAAGTAAAAAATGGAGTCGTCTTGTTGAACTATGGGTCTCTGAGCTTTGAACGTAGGCAAGGTTGATCTGTGATCATCCCCTAAGACACTTAGGTTAGTCCTTTAGGAGTCCGTCACAATAAACTCACAATCCATTTGTTCATGTCTCATCAATATTCGAGTCTGTGTCATTCGAACTACGTGGTTTCTACGTGTATAACCTAGGCAAGGCTAATCTATTGATTAACCCCCAAGGCCCCTAGGATAGGTCTTTAGCTTAGTCTCTTGGTCAACATCTCAAAAAACCCCAAAGCATTTGGAAATTTGAAAATCAAAACATTTATAAAATCTTGAAAATACCAAAAAATAGCCTCAAAACATTTGAAAAACATCAAAAACATCCAAATATTTGAAAAATCCATCTGTTCCCATCCCACTTGCACCCGGAATAAACATCACTCATAATAAATCAATCGTCACCCCCAACCTTTGATAAAACAGTTGGAAACAAGTCTAGGAATTCAAAAGTGGAAACTCAAATGTTAGGGTCTCAAGTCTAGGTCAGTAAGTAAACAAGTTAGTCAACTCTTTGTGTCAATAGCCTATCATCCAATCAATCCCAAATCATCATTTGATAACATCATGTCCTAGGATGCATCCTTCCTACAATGGACATCAACATTAGGCATCACCATAGTTTAGTCTTGGCTAGCGGTATGGAGAACATTAGCTTGTTTGTTTACTTTATCTTTGTCTTTTGACTTATCTTATTGCACTCATTTCAATGACCTCTCAATAATGTCCCAAACGAAGGGGTTTAGAGAGAAAGGAATGGGGAAACGATCATTATCTTTTTATCTGTTGTGCTTGTTGGATATTCTTGTAATATAACTTTGGTCATATGTGCTTTGTTTGGGAGTAGGGAGGATGTTTCAGGTATCTTGTTGACCACATGGGAAGGATTTCCTTTCTATGTTTTGGTCTAAGATGTTTGGAATATCTAAACTACATTTTGAATAAGGTTCTTGTTGATGGTCAAAACAACACAACATTAAAAAAAATACCTCTATCCTCTTTCTCCTGAAAAAGAAAGACAACATAAAGTAATCTAACTCCCAAGGTCCTGGTAGTTGGTTCTCAACTGTGTTGATGTTACTCAATGGCCAATGCAACTGTAATATTGAGGGGGCCTGTTGGTTATTTGAGCCTTTTTTGATTGTTGTAAGAGTGAACTTCTATCTAAACCTACTCTAACTGGGGGGTATAAAAAAAGGGAAAAAGATAGATCAGGGACACATAAAAGAAAAGAGTGTTGATTCATTCACCTAATTAGACTTGTTATCTTCCAGGGAATTCCTAAACTAGAATTGCAAAGCAAATTAACCTGTAATCAATACAAAGCCATTCATTTATAGTGCAAATATTAATAGAAGATCTTAAACCATAATTCGAACAAAAGAAAAAGATAGAACTCCATTCCTTGAAAGCTTTCTAAATCAAATGATTAACACAACGAACACCATTCCAGAGCATAACTTAAAGTAGGTTTAAGTCTAGCTGCTTCTACTGTCAATGAAACAGATAAGCAACATTTACAAATCTGGAAAGATCACCAGTGTACAGAAACCCATGTCTTCAAATTACGTCCAACTAAACTAAGGAAATCAAAAAAATGCATCACCTATCCTGCTATAAAACTCTAATCAGCTAAGCTGTAAAGCTTCTAACTTATTTTCCTAAGTGTCTAACCCTTACAAAGTGCTTGATTTTACAATTAATAGCTCAAAATTCCATAATTTCCTCTCCAAACTGAGATATCAAAAAGCTGTAGCTTTTGTGTATGCAATGTAATCATAAAGACAACTTTTTGTTTCACCTCTCCGTTGACTTCAATTGTCTTTAGTTCAAAAATTGGGGCTTCTAGTTTCCTCTTTGAGTTCACTTCAACATTTTCTTTGCACAATGTGCAACAGTATCTTCATCCTTAAATCGCTCCAGGTAGGAACCATGAAACACTTAGTTCACTGTCAGCTTGATAATCTTTCAAAAACTTCCTCATTGCACATTTGATTTTTGTAAATCACGACCTTTGTACCTGTAAATCATCCAAACCAATTTGATTAATCAATAAAATTAATCAATAGGTAATTCCAAAATTAATCAATTTTACATTATTTCAACCAAATATAAACAAGATTTTATATTTCCATAATTGAAATAATAACATCCTTCTTCAAATTGATGTTATTTTGGAATTAAAATCATTTCTTATGTAGGTTTAAACTTTGGTGCTGCTTCGTGCTTCAAACTAGGAGAGTACCTGCACAACATATTAACCCATGGGATTAATACTTTTAACCATAAGTGCAAAAATTGATTTGTAAAATTAATCAATTCGTTTTGATTATGGGAAATCAACAAATTTAATAGAGTGAACAAATTAATTAATTTCCTTGCTTCATGTTTTTCATGTAATTTTGTTAAGGTAGCTACTACCATGAAACCAAATCAATTGCAACCTCAACATCTGACATAATTCCCCTATTTCGACATGGGCAATGTAGAATTTAATTAAAAGTATGTCATTCATTTGAAAGTTGTTAAAATCTTTCCATCAGACCCATTTTGGCATACATCCTGTGAATGTCTCACTTCACAAAGTGACATCTCATTCATGCATTTTGTTAAATAGTGTGTATCCCTTCCTCTATTTCTATTTTGTTCGATGCCTTGACTATGTTTGCATTTTGTGCAGGTACATCAATCATCACTTCCTGAGATAAAAATTCCTCGATGCATTCTGTCAAATAGTTCATGTGCCTCTCTCTGTCTCCGTGTTCTATACATATCATGCAATCATTACATTCCATAAGATGAGATTTTGAAGCATTTTATTGATCATCTTACATGCCTTATCCACACCTTCACATTTTGCATGAATGTTTTCCAGAGTTGCTGCAACTTCCAGATTTGGTGCGGCAGAGAGGAATTTGGGCTTTGCACCAACAATTGCATTTTCTTTGAAATTTTCTAAAGCCCTTCACCAATAATTCCATTTTATGCATATCGTGCAACATTGCATTTCATGAGATGATATGTTTAAAGCATTCTATGAGAAAGTTCATTTTTCTTAAATGCTGTGCAATCATGAAATTCCATGAGATGACATCTTTATCGGGCATTCTACCAAACAACATACCCACCGTGCCATCATTCTCCATGAAATGAAATTTCTGTGAGGCATTATGTAAACCAATAGGCATGCCCTATCCATGCTTGCATACTTTCATGCATGTCAATCCATTTCTTTAGAAGACATCGCCTTGAGGAATTCGGTCAAACAACTCGTATGCATTGTCCATGCTTCAACATTTTGTGTGCACGTTTACGAAGGAAGTTATAACTATAGTGTTTAACAACAACCTTCCATTTAGTGTGATAGGAAGGATGTAGAAAGAGGTTGTGGAATTTGGCTTTACATTTGAAAATTGGATTTGCTTGAAAGTTTCCAAAGACCCCCTTCCCCACGGATCCATTTGCTTCATATCTTGCAATTACGACATCCATGAGACAAGTTTCCTGAGGCATTTTCCCCCAATCTACACACACTTTGCAATCATTGCATTCCATGGTATGACAATTCCCAATGTGGCATTCAGTCAAACGTTTTTAGTTTTGTTTATGCTTCTCCAAATTGTGTGGGATCCCTTCTTCGTGCAGATCCATTAAATTCATTTTGTTCATATCTTGTTACACCGCATTCCATGAGATGAGCTCTCCCTGTTAGGAAAACCATTAGTCACATTGCCCCATCTATGCATCCACATCTTGCGTTCATCCCCTACAATCATGGCGTTTCATGAGATGCCTCACTTTGAGGTGTTTGGTCAAATGTTCACTAATTGTTTATGCTTTCATTGTATTTTATGAGACGACCTCTCTTCATGCTATGCGAGAGCAGAGTAGGAACGGGCACTAGGCGAGGGCAGAACCAATTTCGGGCAAAGACATTTTCATGATTAAAGTGTCATGTTCGTACTTAGTTCTGGTTCTGCCAAGCAACCTTTTATTAAGGCGGGGTCAAAACCAATTTCAGAGTAAAACATTTTCACTTTTTCCCTTGAAACACTCGGTTTCAAAATTACTTTCGGTTCCGAGGCCCGAGCGGGATGGGAGTGAGAATGGGAGCGAAATGAAATGTGAATACTTCCAATTTTTTCCAAGGTTCCCAAATTTTACCCAAATCCAATATCCATGGGTTAATTGCATGTGAGATCGGGACAATTTCTAAAGGTGAACATTTTATTTCCATTTGGTTCCCATACTTTTCCCCAATCTGCTTCCGATAAGAATCTTAAATTATTATTTATTTTTCTACTCATCAGTTTCAAGTTGGGTTTTCACCCTAAAATTCGTATGATGAATTTTATTTTTAAAGTTTTTTACTTTTTACTTTATTATTATTTTTTTGTTTTCTATTTTTCTAATTTTTTTTTTATGATTTTTCTAGATTTTCTCTTTTATGATTTTTTTAGAATTTTCTCTTGTTTTTTTTTAGATTTTTTTTTTTTTATTTTTATAAATCTTTTTTTTCTTAAATAAAAAGACTTATTTATTTCAATCTTCTAAATTTTTAATTTAAAAGAATTTTTATTTTAATAAACCTTTCAAATGTTTTTAAAAACATATATATTTTATTATTATTATTTTAAATAAATCTTTTAAATAAATAAAAGATTTGTTTATTTAATTTGTTTATTTTAAATCTTTTTAAACTTAAACCAATAAATTTAAAGATTTATTTATCAAATGTTTTAATTTTTTGTATTTTGATTTTTTATTTTTGTATTTTCAAAGTTTTTTTTTTTGTATTTTCAAAATTCCCAAAACAAGACGAACGGTGCAAAAAAAAGAAACGAAGAAACAGAGAAAATGGAAATGAATAAATGACATGACGAGATGATGACGAAAAGATGAGGACCAAGACGAACGAAACAAAAACGGGTCCAGAAATAAAATGGGGACGAGACGAGATTGGATGCAAACCCGATTGACACCCGAAGGTGAATCGAGGAACTGAGATCAGGACGAAACTAGGAACAAGAACCTTGAAAAATTTTATGTTCTGGTTTCGGTCCGAATCTGACAAAGACAAAGAAAACGAAAAGAAGAAAAAGAAAAAAAAGGGGGTCCCCAACTTTGCCAAGCAAAAGTTGGGGCATGTATGCAAGGCATAACAGTTCCGTATGTCAGGTGTAAACATGAATACTCCTATTTGATTGTCGAGTCAAATTCCATCACACTAGGTGCAACACCATCCTAGTTCTTTATACCTTGATGCATCGTTCTTACGTGTGTTATCAAACATAAGGTAAATGGCCCTTTTAAAAGTCCCAATTCCTCGGTAAGCAAATCGTCATCATCATTATTATCTCTTGACTTGTTGGAGTTTCTTACTTTCTTCTATCTTTTCTTTTCGCGCTAACATGGTACCATGGTATTTAATCATCATCACCATTGCATCCATCCTATATCCACAAATCGTCAGCATACTGCATAATGCATATCATATCATATGGAAAGCATTAATCATACCACATGCATTGCATTTCCATCATTGCATAATATAGATTGGTTATTCTAAGCATTTCATAAATCATACATTCACATAAAACATCCATTGCATAATCATATAGGCATCATCACATCATCCATCTCAAAGGCAGTGCATCATCATTTTAAGTTGTTTAGGATAATATAGATTGGTTATTCTAAGCATCTTAAAACCATCTCATTTGCATCATCATAACCATCCATACGTCCATCTTGAATCTCTTTGTCGTGAGATCGACGCTCAAATCAAATTTTTTGCTCAATCTCTCGAGGGGGGCAATGTACCAGTATACTTCTTTCCACTGGGGCATCAAAAAAAAAAAGATTTTTTTTGAATTTTGATCTTGGCAGTTTATTTTTTGAACCAACGCAGCAGGTACATTGCTTCAAAGAGGGAAAAAATGTAGACATGTAAAATATATATGCATCTAACTAGAATCACTAATTTTATTTAGTCCTTAATCATCCCTCTACTAACTATTTTAATCGAATAATCTTTATCTGATTAAAATTCATCATATTTCCTCTTTTAATTAAATAAATCAATCTTTATTTAATTAAATCATATTTCCCCTTCTAATTAACTTTATCTAATTAAATATATCATTCTAGTGATTAAATCATATTTTTCTCTTTAATTAAATAAATCAAGTTTATGTAATTAATCTCCTAAAATTATCTCTTTAATTAAATAAATCAACTTTATTTAATTAATCTTCTAAAGTTCTCCATTTAATTGAATAGGTCAAATTTATTTAATTAAATCTCTAATATTCTTTATCTTAGCATTTAATTTAAATAAATCCAAATATTTAAGTTGAATGTCACAATCAACTAACCTCCATTAAAATTAATCAAATCATAATTAATGCCAATCTAATCACCAAAATCCTCTAGATTTTGCAACTTGCACCAATAAATCATTTCTTTGAATTAATAAATCCCTAATTACTTTCAACATGGCATCAAAAAAGGGAATATTCCTCCAAGTTTGAAAATCCCTCCAAATGGATTTGTCCTTCCAACAAGGCATTCATTTCCTCTTACACGTCCTTGTGCATTGAGCCAAGTGGCATTTAATTCATTCCTTTCTCCCTCCAACATGTCATTTCACAAATTTCAAATTCCACCTAATGTCATTTATTGTGCACATTCATCAAAATGTGCTCAAGCTTCCTCCATTCACATGTTGACAAGTGGCAGTTGGCCATTGGATGTTGAATGATCCCACATTCCTCTATTTTGCTTATTCTTCCATCTTGTTCTTCTATAAATAGAAGGCTTTCCTTTGTAGTTTGGATCCACAACTTAGAGCAAAGTTACTATCTTCACATTTAGAGTAAATTCATCCATTTCCATGGAATTTTTCATCATCATAGCTAGGTTATTGTAGATTTCATCAAGGAAGCACATTGTTCTTCATCATCAAGTGGATCAATCTTCATCAAGCTTGTAAAGGAGTTGGGAAAAGGCCAATTTCTACATCAAATTGGCACCAATTCCCCCATGGGATTGAGAGTTTGCATGCTTAAATAGGATTTAATTATTTTTCTTGTTTTGTTCTTCATTTCTTTCCTATTTTGAGCATTGTAGATGAATTTCATGGAGAATCTTAGTTCTAACTTACATATGGATCTAATATTGTGTTTGTTTGCTATGTATGTGCAAATCTAGGATTGGGGTTCACAATAGCTTCTGGTTTGATCAAGTGTGAAAGTTATGTTCACCAATGTGTGAACCGTTTTGGCAGAGTTAGCTTTCTGTGACTGGGAGAAATGTTTCTACTCCACAGTCCTTCATTGTTCTATTTCAGATCTTATAGATCTGGAATGTGTCTTATAATGGTGTTCTCTTGGTTCTGACAAAGATGCGTATGGTTTTGTGATTCAAAAGTCAAGTTTCAGAGTTGTTGTATGTGTTTGCACAGTCCGAATGGACTGATGGAAGGATTTCGGTGTTCAAATATTGTTGCACTTACTGCAGATGTATCCGAAGGAACCTAAGATGTGTTCTCATATATAATGAAGCATTTTACATCGTTTGCATGCTATCTTCTTGTTGGGAGGCATGCACATCAATGTTCATTTGTTTTTTCATTAGGTTTGGCTGACCTGGTATTTATACTTCATTTGAAGAATTAAATTTAATTAAGGAAGTGTGTGGTTGATCCAAGACATTATTTTTATTGGTCCACTCTCATTCCTTTCCACCATGGGAATGTTGAGTTGCCAACCTAACTTGAATTTATGAAATGAGGCGTATGTGGTTGACCTTGGAGAAAGTTTCTAAGGTTGAAGATGGTATTAATGCAAGTTGAATTGTGAAGAATTGGATGAAGGAAAATAAACAAAGCAAGCCACAAATTAAAAGAGTAGAAGTGTGTGAAAGTGAGTTGAGGCAACAATACTTCATTGTGTTAGATTCCTAAAGTCAATGAGCTAATGGTTTCTGCAATCTTTTGATCAAGGCTGCGAATGTGTGTTAATTGCTATGGTGGATCTTTTGTTTTCTTTTGTATCAGTAGGTAGTGAGCCTCATTGTTGGATAGTGAGTCCTTTTTGTAGGTAGTGAGCCTTTGTATCAAGACAGTGAGTCCTCTTTTGGATAGTGAGCCCTTGACAGTGAGCCTTTGTAATCGGTTTTGCTATCTCTTTATACTATGAGTTAATCCTCACCGTGGTTTTTCCCTCATTGGGTTTTCCGTGTAAAATCTAGTGTTTATTGTGTTCATTTTACTTTCTATTATTTGTATTTCATTTTCATAACTAATAATAGAACAATGTGGTTGTGAAGTTAATAAGTAAGTTTTGAATTTGAATTTGGTGACAACTGATTCACCCCCCCTCTTAGTTGTCTTGTGCCTTTTATATGTTGATGATATCATCTTTGGTGGAAATGAACAAAAATATTTAGTGGAATTTGGTGACAACAATATTTACTTCAAAGTGCAAGGTAACAAAATGTTAATAGTGGTAGTATATGTTGATGATATCATCTTTGGTGGAAATGAAGGCATGTGTAAAAGATTTGCAGAAGAATTGCAAAAAGAATTTGAAATGTCCATGATTGGTGAGTTGAATTTCTTTCTTGGTCTTCAAGTAAAGCAAACTAATAAGGGGATATTCATTTCACAATGTATGTACATGAAAGAGCTATTGAAGAAGTTTGGAATGGATGATTCCAAACTAGTTAGTACTCCTATAGTGACTGGATGTAAGCTGAGTAAAGATGATGAATCTGCTAAAACTGATCAGAGCAAATACAAATCTATGATTGGTGGGTTGTTGTATCTTATTGCTACTAGACCAGATATTATGCATGTAGTATGTTTAGTTTCCAAATTTCAAGTAGATCCTAAAGAGGCACATGTTACAATAGTAAAGAGGATATTTAGATATCTTAAAGGTACACCAGATTATGACTTATGGTATTCTAAGGGTGCTGATTTCACCTTGAGTGCTTATACCGATGCAAATTGGGATGGTTGTGTGGATGACCAAAAGAGTACCAGTGGGGGTGCTTTCTTTCTTGGTAGAAGATTGGTTTCTTGGTTGAGTAAGAAATAAGACTTGATTTCATTATCCACTGCAGAGGCATAATATATTGCTGCAGAATCCTGCTGCACATAGGTTTTGTGGATGAAGCAAACTTTGAAAGTCATTGGAGTAATATGTGATGAGCCTATTCCTATTTTCTGTGACAAAACAAGTGTTATAAACATTTCGAAGAATTCAGTTATGCATTCAAGAACAAAACAAATATCTATCAGATATCATTTCTTGAGAGAAAAAGTGTTGGAGAATGAAGTCAGGTTGGAGTATGTGACAACAAAGGAACAAATTGCAGATATATTTACTAAGGCTCTTCCGAAGGATACTTTTGAGTATCTTAGGGAGAGGTTGGGGGTTATTGGCCCTCTGAACTAGGTGCACATGAAGGTGCATCAGTCCAGTTAATTCACATGTTCTTCATTTATCTGGACTGGTAAATGGGTCTACTCCGCAGGGGGAGTAGAAAAGGTTTTCATTGTTGTAGTATGAGTTGAATGGGTGCACTCCTAAGGGGGAGTGATCAGAGTTTTTGATCTTTGCCATTGATGTCAAAGGGGGAGAGAAAGACATGTGAAAAATAGTAAGAAAAGGAAGAAAATTTGTCCTCCCAAAATATTGTGTAGGTTGTTGTCTTTGATAGTTTTTTACATCATGTGTTGCCATCAATGAAAAAGGCAGAGATTGTTGCAAGTATGAGCAAGTTTGGTGGTGTTGTCATTAATGTTGTCACTAATGTCAACACAATTCAATATATTGCAGATTATGCATGTATAGTTGAGATATTGTTGAGATGTTGTGAGTACATGGAGCTATCCTTATGATGTTGTAGATGTGTTGAATTGATGAGTTTCCAAGTGCTTTTGAGAAAATTTATAAAGAGAGAAGTCAAAGTTATGAATGTGTTCAAAATATGCTCCGGTATGTGCTCCGCGTTTTTCCTGTGTTGATCCTATGCTTGTGAGGATCTGAAGGGTTGTTTTTTGATGATTTTATGGTGATATCTACTGATTTGTAGATTTTGGTTTGATGAAGTGCAAAATTTGTGTTCACCGGTGTGTGAAACATTTTGGCAGAGTTAGCTTTCTGTGACTAGGAGAAATGTTTCTGCTCTGCAATCCTCCACTATTCTATTTCAGATCTTGTGGATCTGGAATGTGTCTTATAATGGTTTTCTCTTGGTTTTGGAAAAGATGCATGTGGTTTGGTGATCTGAAAGTCAAGTTTTAGAGTTGCTATATGTGTTTGCACAATCTGAATTGACTGATGGAAGGAGTTTTGTGTTCAAAGATTCTTGCACTTGCTATGGATGTATTTGAAGGAACCTAAGATGTGTTCTCATGCATAATGAAGCATTTTGCATTGTCCACGTGCTATCTTCTTGTTGAGAAGCGTGCACATCAATGCTCATTTGTGTTTTCATTAGGTTTGGATGACCTGGTGTTTACACTTCATTTCAAGAATTCAATTTAATTAAGGAAGGGTGTGGTTGATTCAAGACATTATTTTTATTGGTCCACTCTCATTCCTTTCCACCATGAGAATGTTGAGTTGTCAACCTAATTTGAATTTATGAAATGAGGCGTATGTGGACGACCTTGGAGAAAGTTTCTAAGGTTAAAGATGGTATAAATGCAAATCGAATTGTGAAGAATTGCATGATGGAAAAGAAATGAAGTAAGCCACAAATTAAAAGAGTAGAAGTGTATGAAAGTGAGTTGAGGCAACAATACTTCATTGTGTTAGATTCCTGAAGGCAGTGAGCTAAAGGTTTATGGAATCTTCTGATCAAGGCTGTGGATGTGTGCTAATTGCTATGGTGGATCTTTCGTTTTCTTTTGTATTAGTAGGAAGTGAAACTCCCTATTGGACAGTGAGTCCTTTCTATGGGCAGTGAGCCTTTGTATTAGGACAGTGAGTCATCTTCTGGGTAGTGAGCCCTTGGCAATGAGCCTTTGTAATCGGTTTTTCTATCTCTTTATATTGTGAGTTAATCCTTACCATGGTTTTTCCCTCATTGGGTTTTCCACGTAAAATCTAGTGTTTATTATGTTGATTTTACTTTTTGTTATTTGCATTTCATGTTCATACCTAATAACGTAACAATGTGGTTGTGAAGCTAATAAGTATTTAAAGTTTTGAATTTGAATTTGGTGACAACTAATTCACCCCCAGTCTCAGTTGTTCTATGCCTTTTAATAAATGCAACTCAAAATGATGACCTAAAAGGAAGTGCCTCCAATGAACTAGAGCATGAACTATCATTGCTAACTCCAAGTCATGCGTAGGGTATTTCAACTCGTGGGTCTTGAGTTTTCTGACTCATACACAATCACTCTACCCTCCTACATAAGTATGACACCTAAGACATCAATAGATGCATCCAGGAAAACCCTAAAATTTTCTAAAGGATCTAGAATTGCTAAGATAGGAGCACTAGTGAGACACTCCTTGAGGGTCTGAAAAATCCATCACATTGATCCATCCACTAAAACTTCTTCCCTTTTTGTTGAAGGGAAGTGATAGGATGCATTATCCTAGAGAAATCCTCTACGAAATGTTGATAATAACCTACCAAACCCATGAAACTCCTGACTTCTATCACGGTGGTAGGCACTGACCAATCCGTGATAGCTCTAATCTTCGATGGATCTATGGAGATACCATTGCTAGATATAATGTGACCAAAATAGAGATCTTTTGAACAGAGGAACACACACTTCGACAAGCTACCATATAACTAATGCTCCCTCAAGCACTGTAACACCTACCACAAGTAGACCTCGTGTTCCTCCTCGGTACGTGAATATATCCAATGTTGTCGAGGAAAATGATCATGAACTGATCCAAAAAGGTATGAAATACTCTGTTCATGAGACTCATGAACACTGTAGGAGCATTCATCGACCCAAATGGTACCTGTTAGAATTGACTATGGCTGCCAAGATCTTGAGACCAAATGGAAAGCACAAAAAGAGAAAAGAATGTGACAAGAATAAACTATATTCTTATCAATATGATTCAATGATATGTTATGTTGTGTAATGTAGTAGAAACCCCTTGGTTATATAGCCAAGGTGAGATACAAGATGTCATAGGATTATGACAAGTGTCTTAATCATATGACATGAGACAACTAATCACACTTACCTAGGTTCACATGTGTTACAAGTTAAAAGATAAGATAACAACTAATGACAACTAACACCTTCTAGAAAGATTCCTTCCTAGCACCTAAGTAAACATGTGTAAATAAGTCCCCTAGTAATGAATGAACTAGGTACAAGACTATTTACACCAACACCCCCCCTTAAGTGCAACTTAGGGAGTAGCAGATTATTATGTAAATGACACAAAGATGCAAGGATGGGTCCTGACTACTAGGCATGTTAGGTACCCATGTACATATGAAATATAATCACTCACAAACAGAGAAAAGGAGAAAATTCAGTGGGACAAAACTCCTCCCCAAAAGAGATAAAAGATACAATAAAAAATGCTCTCAATGATGAATGAGAAGGTAAAAACCCCATGGGAGGAAAAATATCCCCCATAAGAGAGAAGAAGAAGAGAGACGATGCAGTCCCCCTCAATGTTGAGTCTCCTGCAATGATGGTAGAAGTTCAACATTGAATGCTGAAGATGATCCAAAAGCATCGAACATCGTTCCTCCCCTTAGGCAGGAACAAAACCATGGATGTATGTAGGATGTCAGGAATATGAATGATGGATGATATCTTTGAAGCATGCTCAAGTGTCTCCATGTCAATGCTGAAAGCTGACCAGGCATTCTAGGCCACACCACTGAAGAGGACAATCCAACATCCAGTAGAGATGAATGTAGAACATGATCTAAAGACAAAGATATCCCCTTTGAAGACAAAGAAGCCTCCTCCAAATGTTGTCCAAAAGTATCCACACTCATTCCAAACTACAAAGAATGATCATGTAGAGAATGAGCAAGAGGGTCAGAGTGTTCCCTCACAACAAATAAAGAAGGAACATCTTCATCAAAGAGAAGATGAATGTCATAAATGGTGTCCCCCAAATCTGTAAGATGAAACTCCTCAAATAAGTCTGAAATACTTGTCAAGTAGCCATCACAAGTAGCCAAATCTGAAAGACAATGTATATCCTGCTGCACTGAATCACAAGGAGCCAAAATTGTTGAACCACAAGTGTCCTCAGGTACAATAGTAGATGATTCTACCAATGTTGGATTATAAGAGTCCTCAGCCTCAAGATGTTGACTTATAGATGAAGAAGATGAACCCTCTAAATCTAGATTAGGAGCCATAGAAATTGAAGTCTCAATATATGTTTTTGTATGAGGAGAAGGTTCTGTGTCATCAAAGCTACCATACCTTTCCCAATAAACAAGTGTTTCAGCTATTTTATCATCAATAGGTCAAAACTCTGCAAGTGGAACAAGACAATTTGCAATAGGATCCCCTAAGAATGGAGGTTCATTTGAGTCTCCATACACCTGCCAAAGTCTGGTCATAAGGTCACGAGGGATCTAAATACCATCAGTGCCCATTTGTGTATCTGTAGACACTAAAAATTTATCCTCATAATTATCCTATTTTTCATCTATTAATTAAATGGATATTGTTATATGTTTAATTAATTCATTTAATATCTTTCTTCCATTCATTCATTAACTCATTTAAATCATATCCATATTATAAGCATTTATTCATTCAATAATATTATAAGCATTTAAACATTTGCATAATCAACCATTTATCCATAAATCATTTCATATTGCTCCATTTGCACAATCATTAAATTATCCATGCATTGAAATCATTAAATCATTGATCTAAATTCACAAATCATTAAATCATTTAATCTTTATCCAATTGCATATTTCATTAAACCATTTGCATACATAAATCCATTTAAATCATTCGTTAATTCACAAATACATCTTCATTCTAAGCTTTTAACCTACATTATATAATAAAATCCATCCATTATCTCTGTCTCATTTCAATTAATTTCAATTAATTGCAATATGCATTTTCCCACTTCAATCATTTATCCCACAATCTTCCTGAAATCTGGATCTTTCCCATGAGGACATCTATAAAATGTCTTCTCTTCTCACAAAAAAAAATACATTGAATTCTAATCATACATTATCAATATTCTTTTCCATTCATCACAGCTTCTTGTTGCACTTGTGCTCATAAAAATCCGAGAGCATCAAATGCATAAACCAAGATCATGGTGAATAGGAAAACAATGGAGCTAATTTTCTTTTGAAGGCATTTGCTTTAGTTTTTGCATAGTTTAGTTTGGATTTTGCAGGTGTTTTTATTTAAGAAATGCTTCATTGATGTTATGTTGAAATATTGATTTGGGGTTTGATACATTAAATTAGTTTTTCAATTTTCAGCATATATAGAATGGTGATGCTTATAAATTTTCATTTTCAATTAATCTATGGCTGAGTGCTTATTTCAGAATTATTTTGCAACAATATTGCATGGCTGAATTCTATTGGATCCAAATAATTTGCAATATTTAGCAATATTCTGCAATATTCTGTGTAATAAGATGTTGATGCTGGAGATCAAATATGTTGATTCTGCTCTTATTTAATGTTGATTATGTGTGATCACGTTTCTTTGGGGTCTCTTTGCAAAAGATTTATCTAGTTCATCTAAGCTTTCACATTTTGCATGAATTTTGAATAAGGTTTCACATATATATATTTGCTAGTGGCATATGCTTTCACATTTTGCATGAAGTTTCCTTTTAATTTAGATCTAATTTCTAATTTATATTTAGCTTTTTAATTCAGATTTGATTTTTAATTTAGATTGTATAGCTAATTTTAATTTAGATTTTATTTTATTTTATAGTTTAGAATTTAGATGTAATTTTAGATTAACTTTTAAAGTTACATTAGCTTTTAATTTAAATTAGTTTTTTTTAATTTAGATTAGTTTTTAATTAGACTAATTTTAATTTTAGATTGAATTTAATCTAGAATAATTTTAATTTTAGATTGAATTTAATCTAGAATAATTTTAATTTAGATTAGTTTCTAATTTTAGATTAAATTTTAATTTAGATTAACTTTTAATTTAGATTAATTTTTAATTTTAGATTAATTTTTAATCTAGATTATTTTCTAATTTTAGATTAGTTCTTAATTTATAATTAATTTTAATTTTAGATTATTTTAAAATTTAGATTAGCTTTTAATTTTAGATTAGTTTCTAATTTAGATTAATGTATTTTTCCTTATTAGCTTAATTGTTGTTTCTGTGGCTAGTCATTGATTTTTCTATTGCATGGTTCGCATGCCAAAGGCTAAAAAATATAAAAACACATTTGGCAAAGATTTGAAATCAAAACTACTAACTAGTTTGGTGTAGGACATGGTTAAAGGAATGTGATTTGAAACTGAGTGTATTCATTTTATTAGACCACATTTTTCAATTGGTGCTTAAAAAGAGCAATTGTCTTCTTTTCACATAGATTTAACTAGGAGGTTAGTGAACACTGTTTGCTATGCTTGAAGGGGTGGTAGGTATTATGCTCTCACCTTGTGCAAACTCGGTGATAAAAAAACCAAACACATCCACTTTTGTGTTTACCTCTTAGAGGGCCTACCTTGGTGGGAAAAAGTACTCACCCCAAGGGAATGACCCAATCGATAACAGGCTAAAACCAAGCTACTCCCAACTGGCATATAAATTTGAATGTTGAGGAAATATTAGCATTACGGGTGCTCCTACAGACAAGCAAGTGATTCTCCTTATAGGAGTTAATCTTGCCTCTTGTGTGCTCGCTTGAATGGGTGCCTTGATTAAAAACCATTTGTTTAGATTGCCAAAATCCTTCTATTTGTTGGTGCAGGAGGTCGGACCTCTGAAGCCATCCCACATACTCGCGGTTCTTAGTAGAGATGAAGAGTTTGTCATGGGAGATTCATGAGAAATCGAAGCTTGGTTGACTCAAAGAAGTGAGTGTCAAGGAGGGGAGCCAATGTGGCCAAGCTTCTAATTCATCCACTAAGAATAAGCACAGCTAGAGAAATCCAAGTGGGAACCCAACAAATATTTTCGTGGTAAGCCATACGTTGTGCTTTTCTTCATGTCAAGTCAAAATATGCAGATATTGTTCTTTCGTGTTTGAATTGTATTCTTGTCACAAACATTTTCAATTACACTCAAATATCATGACCTATCATAACCTCTGGGTCTCATGCTTCATTCATCATAATAATAATCATCCCTAAACCATCCATAACCTTCCCAAAATTTCACTAATCATCTCTAACCATCCCTAAACACCTCAAAACATTCCCAAAACCATCAACCAAACATGTCTAATCACTATCCTCCATATTCATCCCCGACCTATGAATGAGACCAAAGGATTGAATATTTTGACTATCGTTTGAAAGAGCTTGAAGAATAACTGGAATCCCGACATTTAAATGAAATGGTGCAATCATCTCATAAGCCTTTATCCTCACCCAAAACTACATCATCCAAATTCAATGTTTTTGAATTTTTGCAAAGGTTAAATGAGAAACCCAAATCTAAGTCCTAAAAAAATAATAATATTGAGTAATCCTACCATGTCATGCATCTATCTTCATCCCCCATAAGTCAAAATAAACCTCATGAGTCTTTCACCCATGTTAAAAGCTCCATCCAACCATCCTCTCTCATCATACCATCTACATACAATGAGTCATGTCAATCTCCTAGTCCAAATCATGTTAGCATAGACTCCCCTACACATCAAGATCAAATTATTATTTCCACTCCATCCAATGATATCGAAAATCTCCAATTATCTCCAATCTTTGACCAAGATCCCATCTCTCAAGAACCTCATGATGATCCCCTTATCTCTTTTTGTTTCGTCCAAGATGATCCCCTTCCATCTCAAGAGAAAAGTATCCTTCCAAGTCCTCCTTCCACCTCATCTAATTAATCCATACGAGCTCATGGTTCCATTGCATCCCAGGAGCATGATAGTTCTTCCATCATATCCAATGATGTCCTACCATCTGATGATCAAGATATTCTTTCAAAAAAATCTTAGGATTCCCTTCCTCATCAAGATAAAGATATACCTCCATTTAAGGATACCTTTTCATTCCATAGTGATATTCATCCTTCTCATGATTAAGATATTCTTCCCATACCACTTCACAATGATTCCATACCTAATAAAGAGCAAGCTACAATATATCCTACACTTCGTGATCCTTTTCCAAGTCGAGATCAAAGTACCCCATCATACCCATGTCAAGATCCTATCACCCATCCTAATTCTCCTCATGATCACAATCCTCCACAAGAGCCTATCACACCTATCCAAGCTATCCATGAACCCCACACCTATAAAATGGGATCCTCCACCTTTATCCACTCCGGTTTATTTCCAACACCTATCCTTTCATCCATATCATATCCTCCCCAAAATGGACTTGCACCTTGTTTCATAAATAATACATATCCCGTTGGCAAATGAATGTGTCAAAGTATGAACTACAAAGGAAAAGGATTAGGTCTTCATGAACAAGGTATCATAGAACCATTTATATCCAAGAAAATCCATATTATGATGGACTTGGTTATACACCTCATGCTCAAGACATTGGTACCCATTGTAAGTCCAAATTTCATCAAAATAAACCCAAGTATCCGAGGTCCTTATCCTAGTCCATCAAACCTACAATCTATCCCAGGTCCTCCAAGCCCTATTCCGTCAACCCTTCCATCCATATTGGGTCCCTACATCCCTCCATCTCCTATTCATCAAGAACAACAAAGGCACACATCCTTGATGCCCTCTCAAAATTCTACCTACATTAACCCATCCATAATACCTCTATATCATTAATCTCTATCCACCCATCCCATTGCTTTTGGAAGCAATTTGGGTGCCAAATGTCAAAATATTCCATATCAAAATCCACATATACCAAAGGATCAACATGTCTCCTTGAAATGCAAAAATAAAAGAAAATATGATCCAAAGTCAAAAGAAAAAAATTTAAAGGCCACAAAGGCCTGCAAAGCAAAAATAAATTTTTTAAATGCCACAAAGGTCCATTAAGCAAAAAGAAAAATCTCAAAGGCCACGAAGGCCCACAAAGCAAAAATTAAAGTTAAAAGCTATGTGGATTCCTAAAAGTCTCATAGAAGCAATAAAACCTAAATTGGCATCCAAATTTGCTAATACAAAAGCTTCCTCCAATATTCCATTTGAAAACCTATCATATTCTAAATCCATTTTTCCTCCATCACCCCACCACCCTTCAAGGTATGTGTTGATGTTTATCTTTACATCCTTTCCATCTATCCGTCAACAAGCCTTCCAACCTCCTATCCATTATCCAACATTCATCCCCCATTATCCTCCTTTAATCTAAACCTTTGCATAAATCCTTAGCTCTTCTATCATACCATTAATTTACCAACATTTATGGGCCTAATCCTCCTTGCCATGGTTTATTAGAGCACATATTCGAGGGATATTAGTCATGGAACTTGATGCTTGAGTCCTTCCTCCATCTCCCTATCATGCATATATTATCTTCCATATTCATTTATCCTTATCCATATCCTATCTTCCATATTCCTCTTGCACTTTACACTTGGGGGCAAGTTTCATCCATCTTATCATTCATATTCATCATCCTCTTTACGCTCATCCTTTACCTTTCCACCTTCGATCTTGACAAGGTTAAGGATCTTCTTCAACATCATGTAGCTTATTTTATTCATTTTTATCCAGATCTTCCGTACCATATCCTTCACCTTATCTTATCCCACCATCCTATCTAAATGCATCCTTTCTTCCCTTCCTTGGTCTTGATGAGGAATATGGGAAATATACTTAGGCATTGTGTCCATATCTTATCTAGTTGATCTTGATCATCCTATTCATTATCCTTATTCTTGCAGTATTCCATTATCTCCTAGCTTATCAAAATCCATGTCCCATTTCCTTCCTTTGTTCTTGATGAGATTAGGGGAAAAATTACAAATGCATGCTTTGGATTTTCTTTCATATCCTTATGTGTTACCATTCCCTCATAGTGCACATCCTTATCATTTATCCATGATTAAATTACCTCCAACGCTGGTCGTCATGTCCCTTTGCAACCTTGAATCTTATCATGCAAATCATATTTGAGCCTAGTTGTAAAAAAATATCCAATCCTCATATCTTTTGTCAATCAATCATCAAACAATCATCAATCTTATCGTACTTAGAGGAATCAGTGATCCTGAGTACTTACCATCATCATGCCCTTTGGAATTGATCATTCCTGGCATCCTATCAGCCATCTTTTGACAAAAGATATGTTGCTTGTGTGACATGTTTTGCAATGAATCTTTTATTTTGATTTATAATTTATCCATGGTTGCATTACCTCTATTGTGGAAGAGCTTATTCCTTCAATCAATCATCTATCACATTTCATCTCACTCCATCTTTGAAACTTAAAAAAAAATCCAAAAAAAATCACAAAATGTCCTGAAAATGAAAATCATAAAATGTCCTAAAAAAAATCCATAAAAATCATAAAATGTCCTAAAAAAATCCCTAAAAATCATAAAATATCTTGAAAAATGCATAAAAATCATAAAATGTCTTGAAAAAAATTGAAAAAAATCAAATATTTCAAAAATCTAAATAAAATAAAATAAAATATTTCAAAAAAAAATAAAAAAATCACATAACTTCAAAAAATCCCTAAATAGTGACACTTTCAGATCACCACACAACTTTGAATTTCAACAAAATCATAACATGCCACAATTAACAATTAAACAAACATTGAAACATACATACCAATATATCTTGCAAATCTAACCAAACACATAAACTGTGGAAAGAATTAGTTCTACATCGAACCATGATGCATGTTTGTTTGTTTGTTTATCTTTGATTGATTTATGATTTTTATATTTGGTGGCATGCCTTTTAGCTTCTCAAGGATGTCTTGGACTAGAGAGGTGAGGATGGGGCATGTTCACTTGTTTACTGTTTTTGGATTGTTTATTATTCACAGGATGAATCGTCTTAAGACATGGTTGTCTAAAATCATCGAGGACCTATGAGTCTACTGTGGATGAGAGCATTCCTTGTCTAATAGTGTCTTTCATGCAATAAGTATTCAGGTCATCTAAGTTCCTTATACCTAGATGGTTATACTTCATTGCTAAATAAAAACACAAATAGTATTCAGGTCGTCTAGATGTTCATGTTATTTAGACGCTTATACTAATTTGCGACATAATAAGCTCTATGATGATAAAGCACTCTGTAAAGCACAAGAAGCTTCATCACTTCCATTTAATCATATCTCTTTTCATCTATCATTTATTCTATCATCTGTTTCCTTCATCATTTCATTTTCTTCATGCTCCTTATTTCAAAGAATGATTAATTAGTTTATCTAACTGATACCTGTCTTTTAATATCAAATCAACTAATCTGCTCCTTGATCACTCAATCTATTAATCAATCATTGTTTTGAACTAGCATCAATCTCAATTAGCTTAATCATCTTATCAACTTGGCTATACTAATCATTTCCATCAATTGTTCAGTTACGCCCATCACTGTGCATTTTCATCAAATGTGCATTTCTGCTTAATCATTCGTGCAATATCAATTATCAAACTTTATCCTCGTGATCTATTGAGAGATTAATCTTATAACAACTTGTTCGATCAATCTCTCAAGGGGTTATATCATCCTTATCATCATCCTTACTAGGATATCCCTGGGGCATGTATCAGTTAATCACTTTTCCTTTGAAACAATGCGACAAGCTGCATTGTCTCAAAGAGGGGCAAAATGTAGACACTCAAAATTTGTCCTCATAATTATCCTATTTTTCATCTATTAATTAAATGAATATTGTTATCTGTTTAATTAAATCATTTAATATCTTTCTTCCATTCATTCATTAATTCATTTAAATCATACCCATATTATAAGCATTTATTCATTCAATAATATTATAAGAATTTAACCATTTGCATAATCAACCATTTATCCATAAATCATTTCATATTGCTCCATTTGCAAAATCATTAAATTATCCATGCATTAAAATCATTAAATAATTCATCTAAATTCACAAATCATTGAATCATTTAATCTTTATCCAATTGCATATTTCATTAAACCATTTGCATACTTAAATCCATTTAAATCATTCATTAATTCACAAATACATCTTCATTCTAAGCTTTTAACCTATATTATATAATAAAATCCATCCATTATCTCTCCCTCATTTCAATTAATTGCAATATGCATTTTCCCACTTCAATCATTTATCCCACATTCTTCCTTAAATCTGGATCTTTCCCATGAGGACATTTATAAAAATCCTTCTCTTCTCACAAAAAAAAACATACATTGAATTTTGATCATACATTATCAATCTTCTTTTCCATTCATCACAACTTCTTGTTGCACTTGTGCTCATAAAAATATGAGAGCATCAAATGCATAAACCAAGATCATGGTGAATAGGAAAACCATGGAGCTGATTTTCTTTTGAAGGCATTTGCTTTAGTTTTTGCATAGTTTAGTTTTGATTTTGTAGGTGTTTTTATTTAAGAAATGCTTCATTGATGTTATGTTTTTTTTTGGTTGGTAATATATTTGATTTTATTAATAACAAAAATAAAAGATTACAAAGCTATTATCTAGACAACGTCATGTAAAAACCCTTCCAAACCCCATCATATCCTAAAAAAACACCTCTAATTCTACCCCAAATTTTTGCAGCAAGAAAATTCAAGATTACCAATGAAGCTTCCCAACATCAAACAAATAGGCTTTGAGCCAACAATCCCTACAAAACCTATTAACGGGTTAACCGTTTGATGCTGTGTTTGGTCTTCCTTTAGACTGTGATCAAAGGACCATTTCAAAAGCTTTCTTCTCATCCTTCTTAGCTTTCTTCCCCTTGACAGTTTTCCAAGCATCCTCCACCCTTGCATCCCTCCCTCTGCCAAACTAGAGAATTATCACTTAGACTATTCCAAGCTCCAATCACCTTGGTAACTGCTTTCTGGCTATGGTCTTTCACCTTCCTCTTCCCAACATCCTTCTCTTGAGATCTCACCACACCTTTCTTCTCGTGACACTTTGGTGTTGCGGTTCCATTTTTGGATCTCTGTTCATTTTCACTTCTATTCAAAACAACATTCTGAATATTCCCAACCAGGCTCCCTTCCTGTGCTGTAGTAACATTAGGCTGTTGTTGTTCCACCCTTCCAACTTGATTTAATGGTAACTACCCAACTTGAATAAGAGCCTCAGAAACTTGACCTTCCTCTTCACTGTCCTTCATCTGCGGGCTGATCTCCACCTATTTCTCCACTGTATAGTGAGAGGGAGTCACATCCTTCCACCAGGAAGCAGATTTGTTTGTTCTTTTTTTGACACATTGAGCAACCGGGTGCCTAGTTCTATAGCAAGTTCTGCATCTAAAGGGTACCCCTTCATAATCCAGGGGCTGCACCCAACATCCCATTGAAGTATTTATCCAAATCTCCTTCGGAGGTACCTTAGTTACATCCATCTCTACTAAGATATGGGCATAAGTTGAGTGCATAAGATTTGAAGAGCCCTCACCCACCATTAAAAAAATTCCCTGAGAATTTCCTACAACTTCGAAACAAGAATCAAACCAAAGATGTAGAGGAAAGTTTGGAAGCCTCAACCATAGAGGAGCCCTCTCAAACACTTCAGTAGCTGGATTGAAGGCTGGGTGCCATGGCTTTAACATTAATGCATTCTTTTCTTCCCAATCCAAATGATATTCACATAGGATTCTATTCCTGTCTTGCTCCTTTTCAAAAAAAACAATAAAGAAACCTTTTTCCATGGGATAAATCTGAACGTACCCTTCCAGAATAGGATTCCAGTGGCTGGAGATCCACTAATGAAGATCGAATAGGCTGGGGAAAAAACCCTTGAATCTCTCGATTAGTCCTAGCCCAAAAAAGACTTTTGCATTGTATGACATTTCTTGATCCACTTCATCTTCTAGATCCATTGTGAGAGATTTGGAAGAGGAGTGTGCATCTTCTCCTCCCCTGCCAATCATAGCTTTGGAAGATTTCTTTAAACTTTGGGAAGGCTCAGTTTGTTTCTCCCTAGTATCTCAAGCCTTCGATTCTTTAAAAAAACCCCCACCCCCTGCCACCGGTGTGACAACATTCCCATTCCTCAGGTCTTCTTCCATCACCCGAATGCCGCTCTGCAACCTACAACCCTCATTGTTTAGGCTAAGCGTGGTAGTCTTTGGCCCATTTCCCTTACAGATGATTCCAACGTTCCCACCATTATTTTGCAAACCATTGCATCTTTCCTAGGACAACCTTCCCAAAGCTGGAGCCGAAGAAACCCTAGTTTTCGCCGACGCTTTCAGAAGACCGTTGGCCTCCATTGACGCAAGCCTCTGCCTCTACTTCATTTATGTTGAAATATTGATTTGGGGTTTGATAGATT
The DNA here is from genome assembly GCA_007258455.2 of Sequoia sempervirens. Lineage (NCBI taxonomy): Eukaryota > Viridiplantae > Streptophyta > Pinopsida > Cupressales > Cupressaceae > Sequoia > Sequoia sempervirens. The sequence continues at coordinate 26,888,772 of VDFB02000008.1, read as the reverse complement.
AAATAAATTTTTCATTTTTTAGCATATACAGTATGAATATCACAACTACAACCAATTACTCCCAGGATATGTTCTATTTTTATGTCCCACACAACTCTCTTCCATTTTGATGAAGGTTTAGGAACTAGTCCATAGAGATATGGCAAATATTAAGCCACCTACAATGCGTTAGGATTCCATCTTTCCAAGACTTAAAGTTCCATCGATTTAACCTTATTATAGTAGGATGCTTTTTGATGCCTATATTAAACTCCTCAACTTTAGTTACACAATAGACCAATCAAGAGACATAAGTGAATAAAGGTAAGATATTATCCCCCCTAATTACTGAATCATGAAACCTCCCAAGAAAATATTTGATTTGGCACTTTATATTTAGTGTGTTTACAATCGCCACTTGTCAATAACAATGAAGTGGACTTTGATCTTAGTGCTTATAGATGCCAAAATAGGCCATATAATCAAGTACAATTTTTGGTACAAAATGAGATCAATCTAATCATACCATTAAAAATTACATGAAAAATTATGCACTTTCAAAAAAATTGTACCAAAAAAAGTTACCTTAGGAGCAAGATATGAGCTCTCAAAGTTCCCAAAATGAGGACGAAGCAGAAACACCTATTAGATTATGAATTTTTTGGAAAAACCAGACACCAAAACCAAAAAATGATTGCACCACTGCGAAGAGCACAAAAAAATAGCCCAAATAAAAAAAAATTCTCGAAAAAGGAGCCAAAATGACTGAGTTATGAGCCTTCAAAGTTGAATTGCAAAATAAAAAAACTCAATTGTGAGGGGGGCAATTTTTTTTAGAAAATTATGACGTGGCACTGACGTCACCCAACCATGAGCATAAACTTGACATCCTCTTGGCCATAAAAAAAGAAGAATACTCTCCCCCAAAAATAGAATATGATGCAGGATGGAATTGGAATATTCTGGAAGAATCTTCGGGCTTATGCTATCGGAATATTGCTTATGGTTGACGTAATCTTCATATATGTGGTTGTCAATTTTTGGTTGAATAATGGCCAATTTTTTTTTAATGTTTTAGCTGTTGATTATACTATTCATTGGGTTTTTGAAAGTGACCAAAGAGTGTAAATGAAGGGGCCCACCAGATGTCACGTGGGAAACCTATGACGTGCTGCATGGCACTACTGGTACCAGTAGGCAGAACACAAGGTACAATCTAAAAATTTGATAGTCTTCAGACTGTAAACCTTTTGATTTTTTGATTTTTATTTATTTTTTTATTGAAAACTTTTCAAAAAATTAGTTGATACTATATATTTAAAAAAATATTTTTTAGAAAATATTTCAAAAGTAAATAAAATATTTTTATTTTCTGAAATTGTACTGACTGTATTTATGATGACCTGGGGGGCTGTACGACTCTTTGGGCAAATTTTTTTGCCTCACCGAACAACTGCTCCGATTTGGACGAATTGACAATCAATCTTAAGGTTTTCAACCCTTCTGGATGCAATGGCAGGATCAGATTTGACCCAAAATGCACCAAAAATGCATCTACCTTCTGGATCTAGCAACCACTTGTCAACTTCAAACCCTCATAGATTTGGTCTCATATGTCTAATTTAGATGAAACGAAAAGAAAAATCAACTTTCTCGAACCTTTCAAATGCATGGTCAATTTAGATTTATACTAGCAAGCTCTTATATGAACCTTCTCTCTTCAGAAAAAGACTCTCCAATGATACTCAACCCGCTTTGATACCATGTTAGAATTGGCTATGGCTGCCAAGATCTTGAGACCAAATAGAAAGCACAAAAAGAGAAAAGAATGTGACAAGAATAAATTGTATTCTTATCAGTATGATTCAATGATGTGTTGTGTAATGTAGTAGAAATCCCTTGGTTATATAGCCAAGGTGAGATACAAGATGTCATAGGATTATGACAAGTGTCTTAATCATATGACATGAGACAACTAATCACACTTACCTAGGTTCCCATGTGTTACAAGTCAAAAGATAAGATAACAACTAATGAAAACTAACACCTTCTAGAAAGATTACTTCCTAGGACCTAAGTAAACTTAACATGTGTAAATAAGTCCCCTATTAATGAATGAACTAGGTACACGACTTTATTTACACCAACAATACCATTATAAACTCATAGTGAGCATACCTAGTCCTGAAAGTAGTTTTATGAATATCTGCTTCTACAATCCATAATTGATGATATCCAAACTTAATGTCAATCTTAGAGAACACTCTAGATCCTTGCATCTGATCAAATAGGTCATCAATCCTCAAAAGTGGGTAATGATTCTTGATTGTCACCTTATTCAACTGTCTATAGTTTATGCAAAGACAAAGGGATTCGTCCTTCTTCTTAACGAAGATGATGGGAGCACCCCAAGGTGAGACACTCAAATGGATGTGACCCTTCTCTAACAACTCCTCTAACTAAAACTTGAGCTCACTAAGCTCATGTGTAGTCATCATGTAAGGTTCCCTTGATATCAGCTCAACCCTTGGCACCAAATCTATATAAAAATCAATCTCTTAACAGGGAGGCATGCTTGGAAAATTGGAAGAGAACACATTGGAAAACTCCCGAAGAATGGGATGGTCATCCAAGGATACCTCTATCATCTCCTCATCAATATCTCTAAGAGTGATGGAAAACAATTGACATCCCTTTTGCAGACACCGCTTCAACTGCATAGTGAATATCATATGAAGGGAAATGGGTCTTTGTACCCTTGTAATCACTACTGTTGAACCATGGTCATCCACACACTCAACTACCTTTTGGTGACAATCTACCTTAGCCTAATGTGCCTCAAGCCATTCCATTCCAAAAACCACTCCGTAGGAGCCTGATGGTGTGACCCAAAGGTCAATTGACGTAGTCAAACCTCCAAATCGAAGTGGACAATCACAAACCACTAAATCTACTAACACCTTAGCCCTTGATGCTACTTGACGTCCCACCTATTGTCCTACCTAGATGCCACTATCCTATTATGCTCCACTACAAAAGGAGCTATACAAGAATTAGATGCTCCAAAATCAAACAAAATAGTAAGATGAGTATCACCTATCATACCTGGGGTCTCAATAACTGTCGCCTAGTGTATAGCTTGGCGGTTCTTGACTACTGCAAATACCCAATGGGAATTTCCCACATATCTCACTATTTGCTTAGAGCCTATTGTGTGTTGACCTCTAACTGTGGGACCCTAAGGGAAATCCCTAGCTAGGTGTCCCACTGCTCCACATACATAACAAGGACCCCTAATATAAACATGAGTTGGTTGGGTCTTAGTGAACTATTGTCCCCTAGTACTACTAGAACCACTGTGTCCTCCTCAGCTAGACTATTGTGAACTTGCTGGGGTAGCACCTTGTAACTAAGAATGTTGATCTCTACAGGGACCCCGAGGTTTCCATGGCCTAGAGTGACCACCCTAAGAACCTCGTTGTGGCCTAGGCCTCTAACTATGTTGTTGCTACTACTATGGTGGCTTAGATGGTCCTATAGAAGGCCAAAATCCTCCCTTCGAAGGAAGGGGAAGTCATCAGAAACAATGTGACCGAGTGCCATGGTTGCAGTTCCCAAACCGCTCTCGTGCCTCCTGAGACTTCCCTTGAATCTCCTCTGCTATAAGGGTTTTCTCCACAACAACATGAAGGTTCTCTAGATCATCCATGCATACGGGTCTTGATATGCTCGCATCATATCCCATAATAAAATGATTGACAAGAAGCTTCTCATCCTAGATATAGTCTACATACTATAGTAGCTCAAGAAATCGACTCTCATACTATGCTACCGACAATCCCTTCTGCTGAAGGTCATGGAACTCATCAATGCAACACTGTAAAAAATGCTCAGAAAAATTGCATGCTCGAAACCATTCCAAGAATGTCTCCCATGTTAGAGTGTCAATAGATAAGTGGTTCTTGCACTCCTGCTGGTGCCACCAAGTAGAGGCCGAACCTCTAAGAAAAAGTACCACACATCATGCTTTTACATTGCTTCCATATGCACACAATCCAAAGCGCCTATCAAGATTGAGAAGCCATGAATTAGTTCCCTATCCATCTGTGGATCCCTCAAAATTATCTAGCTTGAGTTGTAGAAACTCTCAAACATGATCTCCTGGATCTTAGTATGATCTATCCCTGATTGCTAACTTAGGATGAGGTATCTATGGTGGAGGATCTAAGTGAACTGATCCCCTCTCTCCCTCCTCATCATACTCATCTAGAATGCGATAGGGACTCCTGTTGTGCTCTCTATGCTATGACCCGTGTGCCTTAATCGAGTGATGAGTATGCTCTGGTCTAGGCCCCTCCTTGATCACTAGAAATCAAGTATGAATAACCCCAATCAAGTCCTCTAGTGCATGGAGGATCTAAGAATTGAGGTTTTACAGAGGATCTTGCGGTGGTGTCTTAGAGACGTGTGGGGGTGTTGGTGGTGCCTCTAATCAGTCACCCTTTGGATTACGTCAGCGACTGAATTCATGGATACTCCACTTCTTAGGTGCCATCCTCCATGATAACACCATATGAATTATCAACATGGTGAAAAAATATGCCCAGATTTCTTGGTGTTGGAACTTAGGCTCTGATACCAAAATGTCATGCCCAAAATTTACACTATGGGTAAAAGCCCAACTAACAATTTTTTTTAAACCCAAGCAACCCATGCTACCTTTAAAGCAATAACCATGCACGCTTTAGCCATAATAATGTTAAGGATATCATTAGGACATCATAGTTGATACAATTGAAGTTTCAGTGCAAACTTGAGGGGTTACGAAGGTTGGGATTTAGTTTACTTTAAAGCTATGTTAGTGGGTATGCAACCCTTTCTAGGGTCCTTTTCCCCTAGACAGTTTCATAGTCGATTGCCACCCACTTAGGTGAAGTAGGAGATTGAAAATATACCAAGGATACCCTAACAACATAAGGGGTACGGAGTCAATCATGAATACCTTGACAAAACTCAGTCTTGCATATTATAATTTGATTAGATAAAGCTTGAAATAGGGTTGAAGTCATTTAATGAGGATTGAATTATGAGTAATTAGATCGTGGCTCAAAATGAATTTCATGCTTATAATAAGAATATAACCTGATCATTTTTGGTGATGATTATTGTGTATAACATAAGGATATACTACACCTAACACCTCTAAGAAAGAAGGATAGAGAGGTGAAGTTTAGTTTGACATCGGACTTTAGGCATGTTGATAATACAACATACTAGATGCCCTGATCAAAAGACAGGAAGGGAAGGTTCAAGCCTGAAACATCAAACTTCTAGCATTTAAATTACCTCTTATTGAATGCATTGACGAAAAGAGAGTCAAATGGTTGGGTCTGAAACGTCAAACATCAGGCATTGACAATACCCTTTTCCAAATACCTATAGAAAAAAGAGAAGCATGAAAGGATAAGTACAAAAAAGTTGGAAATTGGACATCAAAAAATAAAAATCAGACATCGGACATTGACAATACTCTTTGCTGAATTCCTTGAGGAGAAGAAGATAAAAAAGACGAATACTGAATTAGGTGTTGGGCATCGAGTTTCAGTCATACCATTCGTTGAATGCGTTGATTGAAAGAAGGAGATAGGAAGGTTTAAGTTTGAAATGTTGGAATTTGGTCATCAGTAAAGCCTCACACCAAATTCCATTTTGTTGAAGACCAAAAGGATTAAGATTGAAAACGTTGGATGTGGAGCTTTGACAATTCCCTTTACCAAATACCCGAAAGGAAGAATAAATTGGTGAAGTCCAAAGATGTCAGACTTTAGGCTTCATCAATATCCTCTGTTGAAATCTAGAACGAAAGGAATAGAACCAAGTGCTTAAGTTCAATAATGTCAGACTTCAGGCTTCAACAATTCCCTTTGTCGAATTCCCTTAACAAAAAAAAGAAAACCACAAAGGATAAGTCTGATATCTTCGGACTTTAGGCTTCAATGATACCCAATACCGAATACCTTAGTGCAAAGAAAGAAGGAGGCAAAGCAAAACCCCAAATATTGACACCGAGATGGCTTCAGTGTTAGCAATTTGGCCTAAGGATTTTTCCTTAAACAATTTGATGAATATGAGATGAAAATAAGGTCTGAAGTCAACTCCAAAAAAGGTTAAATTCGTCAATGCTTGAGAAGAAGTGATTCAGGCATTGCAAGTCAGAAAGCCTGCCTACACCCATACATAAAGACATATAAGTGGCATCGTGGAAGGTAGGACCTCGACCTCTAATGATTTAAATCAAAGTTAAAGTTTTCACTTCGATGATTTGAGGGTTAGCACAATGGATTGTGATAGATAAGGATAGGTAGAAGGTAATGGGTAAGGCCGATGGTCAAAAATCGATAGGTCATAATGAGATTTAGACTTAGGAAATTGGACATGTCTTTTGAAGTACACCAAAGCCCATCCAACATAAGGTAAGGGGGATTAGCGATCCTCGACTCCCGAATAACATGAATGTTGGTAGCAAAGGGTTAAATTGTGAGGGACTTGCGTTGGCTTTGGTTGACCCGCGAAGGCCAACAACTTGGTGACACATGGCTAACGACGATTGCCTTAATGGATTCACCTCCTTGTTGTGAATCATCAAGGTAGAATGATCACATTAAAACTATGTCAATTGGAGCAATCGACGTCCATTCCAGGCGTTTAAAGAAACTCCCAAGCAAGGTTTGGAGTTATGATTCTAACAGGGTAGGGTGAAGAAATTGAGTGAAATATTGTCTCATATTTGATCGATGCTAGAGAGTGTAAGTTCAATAAATTCGATTGATAGTGGAGGGTACGATGCAAGAAACTTGATGATGAAACAAGAGTTGGAAGAAGAACTAACATAACAACCTATGGGTTTCCCTTCTAAGTAGTTGGCTCAACAAGGAACATGCCTTCTAGGAACAAGGATAAATAGAGGACCTAAAATTAGTGATTACTCTTCTCCAAATGAATGTACTAGTTCATGCATTCATAAAACATTACATCTCCAATGCAAGGGCTGGCATTATATACTCAACACCATTATCATATACTATCAATTGGAATGAAGGAGCGAATTAAATGGTAATTCCGGAACATGCATTTATATATAAAATCATTCATTTATACAATAATAGAAATAAACATATATATTCTACCAACAAAAGTACATTTCGATTATAGGAAGAAAAAAAGAGAACAATATGATACATCTTTTCCAACTTGGACTATAACAAAATTCTACGCAACATTTAATACAATAGAAATTTGTATTCAAATGAGAGAACTCCATTTCATTTTCAAATATTATGCATCAATTCCCGTTAAGCAAGAATAATAACAATCATCTCTTCTTACTATGTAACAATAGTAAACAACTTTATTCCATCCCTTTCAACGACTTGAATTCAACACTACACTAGGAGTAAAGAAGCTAAAGTCACAATTATAATTACAACAAATAAACTTATAAATAAGTGCTACAAACACTATATCAATTGTTCTAATCTCTCTATTCCATTGTACAGGAAGAGGTGTTTTTTCTCTATACTGAAAGCTGCAATATCATAGACCTACACATATATACATAAGATATTTTCCCATGGCCATAGGTAAGCTCACCTCCCAACCATAGGTTTTCTCACAAACCACCCCTGAGCTACGAGGTAACCAAAGGGTACAAGTACACACAACAATAACATAAAACAACCCATTTCAAACCACAACATTCAACAAAGATAATCCCAACCAAGATTCGCACATGTACATAGGGATTTTTCAAGAATCTAAAGATGGGGATAGAGGTAGAATTCACTTCTATATGGAGATTTTTTTACCAAGTAGCAATGACCAACACATCATATTTTCTTTCTTTTCCAAACACCCATACATCACTACCCTTCATATATCATACAACATCCGTACTAAAATCTCCTAATACACCATACCATCATTAAATAAAGTGGGGTACTTGTACCCTTTTTAGTCTCTCCTCAAAGGAGGAACAATCTCCCTATAGAGGTCCCTACTCATTCCTATCCCCCACAAGGATGTTCTTCCCACATTGGGTGAGTTTATCCTATACAAACCCAAACCCAAACACATAGAAATGCAAACACACATAAAAATGAACAAACAACCCACATAAACAATCTTCTCACACTTCCATACACAAGAGATAAAAAGGAGAAACATGCATACATGTAAAGTAAAACTTACCTCAAATCCAAGCCAAAATGAAGGGAAATTGAAAATGAACTCCAATCTTCTATCCCTCCAATCCTAAGCCAATTTTTTCTCTTCCAAAGCAATCCCAACCAAAAAAATGAAGAACCCTTCCTTTGGCTTTCCAAGGGATTGAAATAGGAGTTGTTGAAAGATGGTGTGTCCCTTGGTCTTCCTTTTGCAGCACGATGCTTGGTTTTGTGACATGGTCTAACCGCCTCCTATGGATCTTAACTGATGCTTGTATTGGGCATTGACAGGTTGAACTTTTGGTGCAACGGAAAGGCCAACAATTGGCATCAAAGCTAGTCATAGGTTCAAACCCCTCACTTGTACTGGGGGGGATTGTTGCAAGATGGTGTGTCCTTTGGTCTTCCTTGTCCAGCATGACGCTTGGGTTTGTGACATGGTCTAATTGCCTCTTGTGGATCTTAACTGACACTTGTATTGGGCATTGACAGGTCAACCTTTTGGTGCAATGGCAAGGCCAACATGAGTCAAGGGTTGAAAACCCTTGGAGGATAAAGTGACACATGCCAATCTCCCATTCACTCCTATGGACACACCTCCCCACAAGTTCTCACATATGTGTGAGAAATCTTGGGAAGTGAAAGGCCAAAGATTGTTCAACACTCAAAAAAGGCCTTCAAATCTCATAAATGAGATTTTGGAGCCAACACTCCAATCCCATCCCCAAAATCCGTCACTTTTCTTAATGGTCCATTAAGAAAGGTTGCAACTTGCAATTTTCAAAGGTTATGGGCTTGATTTGACCCCTAACCCATAGGTAACCATCCTAGGGGTTAATTAAGGGTCAATTAACCCAATTTAAGGACTAATTCAACATTTTTAAACCCTAAAAAAGAAACTGAAATTGAAACATAATAAAAGAATTTCCAAAATTCCCCAAAAACCTCATCAAAAGTTTAATGGAATTTAAACACCTAGTCACAAGATTCAACATTAAGTATTTTTAATCACAAAATAAAATACAACATAGAGAGGCTATGGTCCATTCTCCAAATGGATCATAGTGGGTTTCACTTGGATAACACAATCAAGTACCCTTGGTTACCTCCAATCCTATTGGCCATGGGCATGTACCTGCACACTCAATTTCCACATGTTAAAATATCCAATGCATGATAATCAATAATTAAATCAACAAATCCATATGCATATATTTAGCACAATCTAACTCTAATATCCATAATCATTCTTCCTCTAGAAATAACATATTCTATCAATTCATATCTATTCATGGCATAATAAGGAAGTCACGTCGTCATCAAATTAAATTTAACATCCTATAATTTCCATCTTATAAAACATTTATCCATTTCTATTGTGATAACTAGATCATATGAGCAAATCAATAAAGGAAACACAACACACATATAATCATCATATCATCATAAACATAAAACAAGCATAACATTGAAATTGTGTATGATCATGCAAAATAGTCCAAAACACATAGAGTATCAACATGATCGAATCAAAAGATAGTCAAATGGGTGTATCAAATGGTAGGCCTCACAAGAGATCCTATAGAGGTGTATGGTAATAATTGAATCGGTTTGAATTTTATTGAGATGTATTAATTTTTAACTTCTCTATAATGATAACACATTTGTATATTTATCTTATAGTTAATGGATATAATACATATAGTGTATAGTGATGAATCATAAGTATATCATTCAGTTGAATATAATATGATACACATAGAAGGTGTTAATAATAAGAGAAATCCCTTTGTAGCTATTTTCTATCATTTCACTATATAGTGAGAGGATCCCTTATAGATTAACCTATGTTGTCTATTTTTTTGTATTTATTAAGGTATTATCAAATCAGTTGTGAGTTAAACCTAGATGACAAATATGGTTATTGACCAACCCAGTTAGTGTCGAAGTCTGGAACCAGTCGAACTATGGTTCCTTTGCAAAATCCATACATAGGCAAGGTCGTCTAAGACAAGCCCCTGAGGACTAGGTCTGGCCCCTAGGGCTTGTTCTCTCTTTACCATTTTGAGTTGTTATTGATGTCGCATAGCATGTGTCTAAATTGCATCTTCAAAGTATAAATGTGTTAGTAACATTAACTAAGTCTTTCACGTTGATGTGATTTCCATGTCTCCCTCTAAAACCCAACCATGATTGTATTACCAATTTAGTTATCTAACTAAATATTATAATCTATAATTGGTCAAATGTTGTTATGCTTTTTAGGAATTGTGTACTTTGGAATTTTTTTTTTGTGAGTTAGTCATGTGTTGTGGTCAAAATTTTAAATTTGTGTTTTTTCCTTAATTATAATTTGATAGAAAGTTTTGGGCATTACACCCTCTACATGTGGGGTGGTTAACATGCTACACATCGAGAGGTGGGACAACTACAACTATTCTATAAAAATAGATACTGAATAAAATATTATCTTTGCCCTCATTTTGAAATTGGGCTTTCTATGAAGATGGAATTGTTAGGGGTTTTATTTTGTTATTCATTTATTTGAAATGAGCTAAAAAATGGCCTTGTAATAAAATGATGGTTATATATTTCCTTTTAAGTTTTAAAAGATTGTTAGATAAAACCCTTTAATGTGCACATTATAACAATGGCTCACAAATCTCTTTTGTATATTCATGAGCTTTGTTTGTGCTCTACCATGGTATTTAGGTCTGCATTAAATGAGAAAACCCTAAAGATAATTATCATAGGTCGAGTTAGGTGTAGGCCAAAATAAATTCTCTACTTTCATAGTCTACAAATCTAAAGGTAAATTCTGAAAATGGATTACTTCACTTTGAGATTTGCATACATGTATTTATTTGTAAAATTTGTGGGAATGATATATGTATATAAAAAAAGTATAATGAATCTATTTATTTTCATCAAATGTGTATGCATAAGAATTTCCTACAAAATATATACATAAACTGTTGTTCCTAAAATGCAGTGTGTTTTTTTGTGTGCATTTGAACAGGGTAAGGTACAAGTTGCACTAAGGACATATTGCATAAATAAAGGAGATAAAACAAATTATGGGATGAATACTTTTATGGAATAGTGAGGTGGAAAATTAACACATTTTCTCCAAAAAAATGTTTTGTAATCCATTCCCCCACTCAAATTTTTGTTATTATAAGTTTCATTCCTTTAGCTACAATTTAGTAAGTAAAATGACAAGAATGCTTTCTATTTTAATAACATTAATCATAGGGGTTATCATGAGGGAAATTCACCCAATAGTTATGTGGTGTAGATTTTTCTTTCTAAGAAATTCAACAAAAGTTTATTAAATTTATATCCATAAGATAACTACCATATTCACATGTTAACACTTAAAATTAGAGCATTAGTTCATTTATCTAATACAAGAGATGATTACATATCTTTGTCCAACTTTGAACACATGTGGTAATTACAACCCATTATGCCAAGGTAAGGCCATCCAACCCATTTAACACCTCCAAAGGAAGATAGTAAAATAATAAAATAGATTTCATACTATGTGAGGGGGAAAATTAAAATCATTTAAACAAGATTAATGTGCTTGAAATCAAAATCTAAGATAAGATAAAGAACATAAATCTAAGATATAATCCCACACATATGAAATGAAACTAGGATATTGAAAACACATTAAGAAATCTAATGATTACCAAATTGAATTCAAAATAATAGCAAAGTGTAACCATCCTGTATTGGAGTGTGTTCGCCTGATGTTGGATTGTTTGTATCACTATGAAGCCTCCATAGTTCGTGTGCAAAGCTTTGATGCTTGAATGTCTAGTTGATCAAAGAGATATTGAAGCTCTATCAATGGTGATCTCGATAGTACTTCGTTGCATAAGGTATGTTGATTCTCTGATCCTTTTTTGTGAGGAAAGAGGTTTGTTATATAAAAAAAGAGATTCAAAATGGACGATTAGGATTGTGTTGGAGAATATCCAGATCAACGATCAAAATGTGTTGAGAGGATTTAGACATGAGAAGATTGTGTAAAGTAGATTGCACAATTTGTGTGATTGAGGAATAGAATGGCTAGTTAGGGATTAGATTGATTAGTCAGGATTTAGATTGATTAGTCAGGATGTAGATGGTTTAGTTAGGAAATAGATCGATTAGTCAAAAAATTAGATTTCTCAGTCAACAATCGTAATTTGCTCAATCAGAAAGTGGGTGAGGAATATGAATTAATTTATTTAATTAATTAATTCCTTTTTGGAGTTGAACATGGAAATCAAGTTTGACTTTTGCAAACAAAGTTGTATTAGTTTGATTTGATTTTTGATAAATGATTTGAATAGTTTGATTTAATTATTCAAATTTTGGAGAGGAAGTGTCGTAATTAAATTACTATGACTTAATAATTTAATTAACTTTAGCGATGCAATTAAATAATTGGTGTTATTTAATCAATCTGGACAAAATAAAGTTAGATTAGGACTTCATTAAATAAATGTAATTTATTTAATTGGTTGAATGTGAATTAATCAAATAATGCCATTTTATTTAATTAATAGTAGAAATAGGGTTTTCAAGACTTTATTAAATAAATTAAATTTATTTAATTTGTCAAAAATGATGAAAAAGTGAATTAATTAAATAATGTTGTATTATTCAATTAATAGAGGAAATCAGGGTTCTGGATGCTCTTGCGATGTTTCGAGATGTTACAAGATGTTTTCGAGATGTTGTGGGATGTTTTCGAGATGTTGCAAGATGTTATAGGATGTTGCAAGATTTTTTTGAGATGTTGCGAGATGTATTCAGGATGTTGCAAGATGTTTCAAGATGTTGTGGGATGTTGTTCGATGCTGTTTGCAGTGTGTGATAGGTGTTAGGCCAATTTCACATGTATACATTTTTCCCCTCTTTGATACAAAGTACTCGTTACTTTGTTTCAAAGAATCTGTTTTTAAGATCAAGTTTTTGAAAAAAATTTATGCCCCACTATGCCCCGACGTTTAGTGGAATGATGGTAGGAATTTGTGCTGCCCTCTCGAGAGGTTGGCCAAAAAAGTTAGGTTTGAGGTCAAGCTCACGACACAAATGGAAAATTTAACTATACAAAAACAAAAAATCACCTACACCATTGCAAAGATCATGAAATTCTACCCCTTTTTAAAAAAAAAACACTAAAAAACACTTCCATATGACCAAGATATGGTAATTTGAAGATAGGGTAAAAAAAGTCCTGATCACCAGTCAATAGCAAAGTTTTGATGATTTCAGAGCATTTGCATCATTTTCCTTGCATTTTCTAGGTTAGGAAGCTCACACTTGACATCAAAACCCTCGCCCTTGCTCAAGTTCCTTGCCGTTGCTTTAAACCCTTGCATTTGATCATGCACTTGCTCTAAAACCTCGCTTTTGTTCTAAACGCTTGCATTTGTTTGTTGTTTAGAATGTTTCCTTGCATCTACTTTAGATCCCCACCCTTGCTTTAAACCCTTGCATTTGATTTTCTCTAAAACCTCGCCCTTGACATAAACCCTCACTTTTGACTTAAACTCTTGCATTTGCAAGTAGCATTTGCTTTGAATTTGTGCACTTGACTTAGACCCTTGCATTTGCAAGTAGCATTTGCTCAAAATCTGTGCACTTGACTTAAACCCTTGCATTTTCAAGTAGCATTTTCTCTTGTTTCTTTTGCATTTGCTAAATGTTGCTAGCATTTGCTTTTTTGTCATCCTAAATGTAATTTGTCATCATTTTTTGTGTCATTTTGCATGTTCAAAGTGAAACCCTAACATCATGAGTTAAAATGATTGTAGGTGGTCATTATGTTAGACAACCAGATCCAGATGGTGGTCTACAACCTAGTCTATAGAGTGTTCCCCTTTTTGTTGGGCAGTGTACTTAATCTTTATTATGTTGTTCAAAGATATTGTAGACATGATTTTTTTATATATATATTCATCGGCCCAGTCAAGGCCTCATATATGTGTATCATTTTGTATTATCCTATCACACTTTGTTTTACTGATGATGATGTACTATGACATTCTCCCTTTTTTGATGTTTGATATATGATGGATGTATGCCTCATACATGATACATGATGTTTTTATTGCTTTATCATTATGATCATGCTATGTATTGATGACATTGTGGATGCAAGATGGATATGGTACTAATGAATTTGAGATGCAAGATGGATGTTAGTTAGAGAAATATTTGATGATAGATATAAATGTGATGTTGACAGTAGTGATGAGTTTTCTTTTGATTTGCTTTGGAGGCTTCACAATTTTGAACAATCTCATTTGATGTAGGAAACAAATACGATGCACTAGGGTATGAATTACCAAGGTGACTTTGTATCTATTACGTGGAATTTGACTCTACAAACAAAGAGTATTCTTGCTCATACTAGAGATACAAAAACTTTGTTTAAAGTATATGGTTTGGTTGTGTTAATTTTTTTGGGACCATTTACACACAGAGATATAAAATACCTAAAATGCAACCACTACATGAATTTTGGACCATTTACACAAAGAGGTATGAAATACCTAACATTTAACTGCTACACGAATTTTAGACCATTTACACAAAGAGGTATGAAATACCTAACATGCAACTGCTATACGAATTTTTTCAACACAACTTCCATACACTCAATAAAGCAAGTATTCGCCATGGTAATATTACAAAAATACCTTACAAACAACAAATCAAAATGACACTCAATTTCCCCCATTCCTTCTTCTCTAAATCCTTTTAGACATCCTCGAGAGATCCTGGGAATGAGTGAATAAAATAAATAATAAAGATAAGACTATAAAAAGATAAAAACAAAGTTGTTGTATCACTTGCCATATCCATTTGGGGTGGGGCTATTATGTAGTGTTGATTATGTCTATCATAGGAATGGATCCATTAAGGAATATCTCAAGATGTTGTTGGGACTTGTCAAAAAGATAGGTAGATGATACTTTGGCATTGTTTTCATTTGTTTATAGTCAGAGATTTTATGATTGTTTTCTTGAAAGTTTTAGCTTGTTGATGTTTGCTTTGCTTGTTTGTTTGTTTGTTTTGTCAAAGGGTGACTGTGACGTTTGTTTATTATGGATGAATAGTTTATTGCAACTTTTGATGACGGAATGGGTCTTATTTTTGATTTTTTGAGTTTTATGATGTTTTTGTTGTTTTTAGGGGACTAACCTAGGGCCTCGGGGGCTCATCAAATATAAGCCTTACCTACGTTGTACATGCAGAGGCTCGTAGTTCGCTTGGTTTGAGTGTTTTTGACCTTTTCTATTTTGTGAATATTTTTGTATTTTTGAATTTTTGACTAAGTTGAAATAAAGCATGATGGAAACCTAAGGGGACTGACCTAGGGTCTAGAGGGATAATAAGTCTTGCCTATGTTGTACACGTAGAGACCACGTAGTTAGATTGTTTGACTCAAAAATCATTAATTATATTTGGATAAACAACATTGATAATTTGGATTGGTATTCCACTTGTGTGTCTAGAGGATATGTTATGGGAAATCTACTTGAATTAGCTGTGAGGTTCAAGCAAATATTGATATCTTAGATTGTTTGAGTGAAGGAATAACCCAATGATGTTATTTTGTTTTTGATGTTTTTGCATGTTTTTGTTCTTTGTTGTTTTCTGATGTTTTTTATTTTGTTGTTTTATGACCATGATACGACACTAAAAGATCTAACCCATGACCAACTTCGAGAAGTTGCTCCCAGTTGGAGACAAAATGACTTTCCTTAATCAGTGACAAGCCATGGTTGGATACATGTTTTATTATGAAATGGATGGGTGGATGTTGTGGATAGTACCGATAGATAATGATGCAAGTTTTATTCAAACATAGTGCATGTTTGCTAGGTTTTCACAACGGTACCTATTCTAGGAGCACCACAAAGTGGTTTTCACTCAAAGAATGTTTTATTTCTCTTTACTGCTTTTCTTGTTTTTTGATTTTTTTTGTATTTTATCTTTTTTTCTATTTTTTTTGGATTTTTACCCTTTTTCCTATGGTGTAAGATATTGAAAACTTAGATTGATATTTCAATGTTTTTTTCTAGAGGATATGTTATGGAAAAGCTTACTTGAACTAGCTGTGCAGTTCAAGAAGTTGTTAATATCTTAAAACTTTCAAGTGGAAAAATCCATGTTGTTGGTATCTTTGAAGGTTACCTTGGTAGTGTGTTGTTGATACACCTTGTTGTTGGGACGAACTATTTTGAAGGTTATCCTAGTAGTGCGTTGGTGGTACACCTTGTTATTGGGATGAATTGTTTCAAAGGTTACCCTGGTAGTGCGTTGGTGGTATACCTTGTTGTTATGATAATTTCTAGATCACAACGTGAGCTAGAAAACATAGATCGAGATTTATTTTGAAGCAAGATGTAAGTACTTGCCCACAATCTCTAGCAATGTAGGTGATGGATTAGCTTGTGATAGGATAACATGTTTGGATAGATTATTCCCATTTGGATAATGCCTCATGGCTCAGATAATGCTGGATAGGATAAGATCAATGATAGTGACCCATGTCAATATTTTTTCCATAAGCAAGTGTAAAGTGTATGTTAGTGCCATTTCTGGTTCTCTCATTGTCTAATTGTGTACTCTTGTTTTTCATGATATAACTTTAGCTATGGGGTGTGTTTCATTTTGGCATGTGGGTTAAGTGGTCTCCCACAAGGGTTGAGCTCAGCATGCCAAGTCTTCATGTTTCGGGTGGCTAGATTTTCCTTTTCTTACTTTCCTTGTGTTTTTCCTTGTCTGGCATAGGCGGTATCAGAGTGAAATCGGGATCAGGATTTTTCCTTTCGCTCCTCTTTCGGGTTTCATTTTGCCTCCGGTTCCACGCCTTTGCTTTTCCTTTCGACTTTTGTTTCCTCTGGCAGACGCGGGATCGGAATGGAAATTGGTTTCAGAACCTTGCTCATTTTTCACTTTCTGGTTTCGTTCTGGCCTCGACTTCACTTGCGTCGGTTTTCCTTTTGTCTCTGCCCCGCGGCTTTTTGGTTTTGTTTTGGTTCCGTCTCCGTGTCTACTATCTTTTGCGGAGGCGGGAGTGGGATCGTTTTGGGTCTACGACTTCCTTTTCCTCTGGCCGTTTGTTCTTTTTGTTGGTGACCTGTCCGCTCGGTTCATTTTAACTTAAGTGGTTCCCCCGAGCCCCATTTTTCGTTTGTCACCGGCCCCTTGTTACCGCTTTCACCAGCCTTGCGTTCGCTATGACCTTTGGCACTTGGGATAACCTCTTGGCGACCCCGGCTTGTCTCCCTGAAATCTTTGTCGGCCAGTGTTTGTTATGTCAGGGAGATGTCTCCATGAACTCCTCTTGGTCTCACCGACAAGTGCATGTGGAGGTCTCTCGGCGGCGGGTGATTTTTGGTTTTCCTTCGGTGTAAGTTAAGTCTCCCGGTATGAGGTCTTAGCGATATTGGTTTGTCACATTGACCGGCATAGGAAGGAGTCATATCGCATGAGTTTTTCTCTCGGTATGATGTCATAGCGAATGTTCAATGTCACACCAACCACCATTGAAAATTTATCTTCGGCAGGACATTCTGGAGGTCTCGGCAAACAAAAGTGGTCACGTGGTCTTTTAGTGAAACTCATGGTTATCGATATAGTGTCTCAGTGAACTCGTCAAGTCTTGGCGACTAAGTCTCATGAGGGAATTTCGGCGAAGGGTTTGTACTGTCTTAGCGACTTTGAGTGAATGAAGGGCTCTCGGTATGACACAATATATTCTACAAGAGGTCTCCCCAATGATAGTATGCTATAGCGACATTCATATGGGAGAAGGTTGCATCGGCGAAAGAAACATAAAGTCACAGCGACATTGCATAAAGGGTTTTCTTTCAAAGGCTCAATCGGTGAGAGTTATTTTCTTCGGGGTGAGGTCTTCCCGACTCCCCTTGGTCTCCCCGAGATCCTTTTTGCCACCCCCCACCATGCTCTCAGTATGACTTTTGGTATTGTTATGATCTCTGGGCGACTTCGTGATGTCTCTCCGAGATCTTTTGTTTGGTGGTCTCTGTTCGATGTGTTGGGGAGATGTCTCCCCGACCCCTCCATGTCTCACCGATTGTGTTAACCCTTCGATGTGACTCCCTTCGGTCGTGGGTACTTCGATATGATGTCTGGCCGACCCGACCAACTCTTGCCGACTATGTTGAATGCTCGA
Organism: Sequoia sempervirens; assembly: GCA_007258455.2. Taxonomy (NCBI): domain Eukaryota; kingdom Viridiplantae; phylum Streptophyta; class Pinopsida; order Cupressales; family Cupressaceae; genus Sequoia; species Sequoia sempervirens. The sequence continues at coordinate 26,870,358 of VDFB02000008.1, read as the reverse complement.
TGTAACATGTAGTTTTCGGTGAGAGGTTATCTTTTCTGTTAGCGATCTGTGGCTTTGCCTCCCGCGAGGATAGCGATATGTCGACACGTGTCACACTGAGTCCCCTTCCTCGTTGGGGCCTACGACCACAAGGAAGGCCAGTTGGCGTGATATCATTCAGTGATCAATGGTGGGCGCGGGAGTCATATGTGGTAACCTGGTTCAATGACAAATCAAGATTTAAAAGACAACCGCCCGATCACTGTTGATCGACGGCCGAGATTCAATTTCACATGTTTCCAGGGTTTCTGTTATGTTCGTGTGCGAAGACTTGGAACATTCATGGTGATAGTTGGAAGGTTGTTGGATCCGCTGAGCCAGCATTCATGGCGACGACTCTGAGACAAGGATGGCATGGCTCGAGTATGGGCACCCAGATTTAGCGGCAGATTTGACATTGATTGCCTGGCTTCATTCATGCGGGAATGTCTTTCCTGCAGCAACCCGACCAGTGACATTTATGAGACCAGAAAAGTAGTTGAAGAACATGGCGATTAGGGTTTGACCTGGCGCTGATGTGGCCCTGAGCTGGATGGCGTTCCCTGGACTGTTTAAAAGGAATTTCTGAATCATTTGTAAGGGTCTTCGGCCAGAGTATTGAAATCAGAACTAAGGAAAGAACATCAGTCATAGAATCAAATTTTATCAGAATTCAAGGTCTAGGGTTTTTAGCCTGTAAATTGTAAGGTCTTGGACACACCAGAATATGAATGTATTTGTTTAGATCTTTCAGTCTCTCCTTTGTATTGTGCAGGCAGATTGTAAATGAAATTGATCAAGGATCATTTTATGAACTTGTGTAATACTTTGTTACATTGTCTATCTTGATAGTAGCTCATGTTCAAGGAGCATGTTAAATTGCTTTTATCATTTCAGAGGTCTCTCTGCATGGTCGAAGGATTTGATAAGCAGTCTCAAGAATCTGATCACTAGTTGTAGGATTAATAAGGTTAATCTTGCAATGGCTTTATTTGTCCAAGTAATCATTCCTCCTGTTTGCAGATTGTCTTGACTCCTAGCCCAAGAATAATGGCACTAATCTGATATATGCTATTTGTCTTTAGGGTTTTAGTTATCTTGCTTGAGAACAATCATCCAAATCAACGTTTCTAGTCCCATGAATGATATGTTTGTGTTGAGTTTCATTCTCTGTTAATTTATCTTTCTTATCCAACAATTTTCCATCTCTTGGATGAGTGTGTACATTTTAACCATGGCTGAGAATGCATCTGCCTAGTTTTATTTGAGTCTTGTAAGAGCATGCACTGGTTGCTTACAAGAAATCTCAAAGTGTGCTTAAGGAACACCCTCCTGGGTCTTGCAGAGCCCGAAGTGTAGGAGAAAGCAACAATAAGGTGTTGCATCTCGTTAGTTGGCCACCTGTCTAGCAAGCATACAAGCATTGAGTGTGGCAAGCTCATAGGTGCTTGCTCGGACCTGCTGGTTAGTTGTGAAAATGACCAACAGTGTACACCAAACATTTGTTAAGATCAAGATAAGTTAGATTTTGGATAAAAACGGATGGGATTTTATTGTGGATACTGATGAGGGTCGCTGTAGTCCTCATCATTTAATTAAAAATGTCAAACTAGAGTGATTTCCATGGAAATATGCAAGAGGGAGAAAAAATCATTTGCATGACATTTTTTCTACAAACAAAATTGAAAGGCGATGCATGAAATAAATTGATGGAATCAAATATAATCTAAGAGATTGTAAATGAAAATGTTGGAATCAAATCTATCTTAAGAAGCATTCAAAGGGAGATTCTAGAAATGTAAATATCAAGGAATGGAAAGATTGCTGGAAAATAAACTATGAAATGAAAACTACAAACAACTACACTACTACTGCTAAAAAAACTGAACTCTATTATTTTATAAAACTCTTCCCCCTTTGATTCCTTGATTACAATGAATTTATAGAATTATTATTCTCAACCAATCCACCAAGAATGTGGATTTGAGATCCTATTTTTGGGGAAAAAAACTAAATCTTCTTCCTCTGATTTTGTTGCCTTCTTTTATGCCACTTTTATTTTAGTCAAATTCAGTCACAAATTGCGTGTTTATGTTGGAAAAACTCTTCAAAAGGTTTATGGGTTTTGTTCCCCTCATTCCCAGCTGTCCAGATCATCTTGAAATTTTGGATTTCATTGAGAAATGAGGGAGATATCACCATTTTATTGAAACTGCATTTTTAAACTTCCTCTTTTAATGCTTCTTTCTAGAAGTTTTTTTTGACTTTTCAAATTGATAAAATTTATTCTTCAGTCTAATGATTGGTGATTACAATGTAAAACATGTAATAGAATTAATACATATAATGACACTAATTGCACAAAAGACATGTTTTTATTTAGCTAATAGATGATATTTTTTGTCTCATCATCTCCCCCACACTTAAAATGTTGTAGATCCTCTTGCAACTCATAGAGAGCTTTTGGATCCAATCTCTTCACCTTTATTACATTGTTTTTGGAGATGTACTAGAGATGCTCTGAAGATATTCTGAGTTATTCTAGAGCTATCTAGAGAATAGAAACACATGTGTTTTAGAAAAAAATTGAGTTGGGCTAAGTCAATCTCCTTTGGTCGTCCAAAACAAATATGCCTATTTTGTAGCCCCTAAACAAGCTCCAAAAAGGTGTTTGAAGGATGAAAAAATCCTTCCTTGATCTCTTCTATCATCAAGGCACTTAAAAAAACTCCTATATGCTCTCAAAATGCTTCAAACTAAATTGAACAACTCCTTAGATATTTGCAATTGCCCCTATATTCTCTCAACTTCTATCCAAGTCACCCCAATTTCCTTTAATGCTTGCAACTGTTGCTTTTACAAAGCTCCATTTGTTGTCCCTTAATTGCTCATAGAAGAACAAACTGCTCAACATCTTCATTAATTCTTTTAAGACCTTTATCCACATGTGCTTGATAACCCCCACTTAACACCTTCATAGGACACATACAAAGCCATTAATAGTAACTAAGTATTATACTTATCCTTCACTTAGATCCCACTTAGTTTCGAAGCATGGAACTAGATGCACTGGAATACAGGAAGAAAGTTTCAGAGCATGGAACCACGATGCGCTAGAATTTTTATAACTATCATTAGTTTAGTGTGAAGATTGAGCTATCTTATGAAGATTGTCACTATTGATTGTTAAGATCACCAAGGCTTTCATGTATGCTCATCACCAACTTGAAGGATTACCTTTAAAAAAATATCATCTTTTACTTGGAATTGCCCTCTTTTGCACTGTCATGACTATATCAGTACTTTTGATCGCTATTGTATTTGTAATTTTCCATTGTTTGTCATCCACATTTTATTTCTACCCTTATCATGCTTTAATCCTGTCTATTTGCATTTGAAGATGACCCTGCCCTTGACTAGCATGGTTATGATTGGCCTTCAACCTTGAAATCATCCTTTACATTGTTGAAGATGGCTATCCCATATCAAAAACAAAGGACTGTCCCTTTGGTGACTTTTGGTGATTTGTGCATGATTAATTGTTCTATGTTCATTGTGCACCTTCATAGCATCATCCTTATATTTGTATAGATTGTTTATTCCATTGCTCTCTTAGCAGCTCATGAGAGATCTAGAATGTTCTAATGATGGAAATAGAGCCCATGGATAGCTATGGAGATATCCAAAATGTCTTCAAATTCCAAAAGAAATCTGCAAAAGCTCTTGGGAGCAACTTTTACGGAGAAATGCATGTTTTTGAGCTTTAGAGAAGAAGACATAACATGTGCAAAGCACTTATTTGTGGAAAAGAAACCTACTCTTTACTACTCTACTTATTGATGTAGAGATAGGTTACAAAAAACCATTAATTGGTTGTAGAAAATAACATCCTTTTCTCAAAATATGGATCCATACATTCGACTTTTTTAAAGAAGAAAACCATGAAAAGAAGATGATTGAAGATTTAAACTTTGATGCTTCACCTTTTTTTTGAAATGGTAGCCTTCTCCATAATATCTGATTCTAGTAGATGCATGAGCTGATTGGAAATATATTGCAATCCTTCCTCACATTCTGTTGCATGCATGACTGAATGTAACTCCTTGTCCTTCAAATATCTGATCGAGCAACCCTCCTTGGACTTTGAAGGTGTCCAAATAATAATGATCCTTTCCTTGTTGGGGCTTGAAGTCATGGTCCTCCAATTGAGGAGGTTGCATAAGAGCTGTCTCCTTATTTACATGCAAAAGCTTCTTCCTTTAGATCTATTGTTTTGGGGGGGTTTCTAAAATAATAGACCTAAAAAAAACTTTCCAAACTAATTTTCTCTTTTGACCTATTGTCACTAGATCAACAACAACTCCCTAGTGACATCTATCCTCAGAAATGACGCCAAAAATGATGAGGGTTGTTGTAGCCCTAATCATTTAATTAAAAATGTTAAACTAGAGCAGTGTCCATGGTGATATGCAAGAAGGAGAAGAAATCATTTGCATGACATTTTTTCTACAAACAAAATTGAAAGACAATGCATGAAAGAAATTGCTAGAATCAAATCTAATCTAAGAGCTTGCAAATGAAAATGTTGGAATAAAATTTATCTTAAGAAGCATTCAAAGGGAAATACTAGAAATGTAAAAAACAAGGAATGGAAAGATTGCTGAAAAATAAACTTTGAAATGAAAACTACAAACAACTACACTACTTCTTCTAAAAAAAGTGAACTCTATTATTTTATAAAACTCTTCCCCCTTTGATTCCTTGATTATAATGAGTTTATAGAATTCTTATTCTCAACTGATCCACCAAGAATGTGGATCTGAATGTTGGCATATGACTTCTAGTGTTGTCATTGATGGCAACTGAAGTCATTTCTATGATTCACATAACATAATCTGGTCATACCAGCAGATAAAGTGAAGTACAATGTATTACTGACAAAATGCTTGAAGAACAGGGTGTCCGCTCAGTCAGTCAATCAGTTTATTCAACCAGATCATCTTTTTGAGTTGTGGATCCTCAGGATAGCTTGTTAAGCATGTGTATTATCTTACTGAATTTTGTGGTGTTGCATTAGTTGCCGTATGAGCTAGGAGGTTCGGTAGGATGTTCTATGTTTATTTGCTCATTTTGGCCGACTCAACGAATGTGGTGTATTTTGGATGTGTAAGGAGTAATTATTTATAATGTTTTTATCATCAAACATTTAGTTTTGGGTCCAAGCTATTTCATGGCTGACTTGTATGGGTGCACATCAAAAATTGTTCATGATTTGAGCCGACAGTTGATAATATTTCCAAGTTTTATTTAGGCTGACTTATAGCGGCTTTATTTCTAGATGCAGATATATATAAGAGATTCGATATATCATTTTGTCCGTGTGAAAGAAGTGTAGTGGTGTGTTGCGATCATTAGAAAGGTGATTAGGAGATTATGCACAGTTTCACTTGTGCATTAATATTTTTGCAGTGCGAGTTGTACAAAGCATAGCAAAATTGTTGAATTAGTCAGAAGGACATAAGATTGTCTATAGAGCTTAACCAAAACTGTAATAAGGCATTGTAGATGCTATTTTATCAGTTCACTCTTTTGGATATATTCCAAATCATTGTAGGGAAGTGAGCCCATCCATTTTGAGTAGTGAGCTCTAGGCAATGAGCCTAAATGCAAGTGCATTCCCATTTTGTACTATTTCTTTTGGGTATACTCATATTATATTATGGATTGGCCATCCATCGTGGTTTTTCCCTTAACAGGGTTTCCATGTAAAAGTCCTGGTGTTATGGTGTTGTGATTTCTTTCTTTTTGTTCATGCATTTCCTTTGTTGAATGGTTAAGTAAGTTAAAAGCAAAATAATAAAATTAAATTTCTCACAACACTAATTCACCCCCCTCTTAGTGTTGCTTGTTTCCAACAATTGGTATCAGAGCCAGGTTACTCAAAAGAAGTCTTACAGCTTGGGGAGATCTTGGAAGGAATTTTTCAATGGATATAAGCAGTCTTCAACAACAACTTATGGTGGCCTTGGATGATCTTGACTAGTTAAAATTTGAGAACTGAGAACTACAGGAAAGTCTTGAGAATGCAAAAAAAATCATCCAGTCATTGAAAGACAAAATAAATGAATAAATTGAGAAAAGAAAGGAATTATGTGGTCAACTCAAGCAAAAGAACAAGAGCATGGAAGATGAACAACTCAATCATGCCCTGAAAGAGAAAATAGAAGAATGTGAAAAGTTTTCCAGAGAGAATGCTACCTTGAAGCGTGAGATGGAATCTATCATGATGAGAATGACCAAGGAGATTGAGGACAAAAAGAAGAATGAAGAAAAGCTTGCACAATCTTTGAAAGAGAAATATGAACAATGTAGTCAACTAGACGATGAACTGGCACAATCTAAGAACAATGAAGAAGTGCTTGAAAAGAAACTTGATGATCTCAGAGTTGAACTTGCTACTGCAAATGAGTATAAGGAGAAATTTAAAGCAAGTTTGGAAAAACTTGATGAATTAATCAAAGGAAAGAGGACTGATGGTGATAGACGAGGTCTTGGATATGAAGAAGGAGAAAGTTTCAGATATGGACAAAGGAAATATGGACAAAGGAATTCCAGACAAGGAAATCAGATGAATGGAGCTAGAAGGAATCCGGTAAGGCAACCAAATGCTCAAAGATTTAATGGCTATTGTTATGTTTGCAACAAATTTGGTAATATGTCTTCTCAGTGTAGGAGTAGGATGAACACAAGTAGACCATAATTCTCAGGTCAGTGCTTTAATTTCTATAAGTATGGTCACAAGTCAAGTGAATGTAGAATTGTGATAAATAGCTTTCATAAAGATGTCAGATGCTATGCATGCAACAGATTTGGACATATTGATAACCAATGTAGATCAAGACAAAGTCAGTGGAATAGTTGGCCTGGACAAAGAAATGTTGTGTGCTACAACTGCAACAAATTCGGCCACATTGCTAGATCCTGCTGGAACAAAAGAGGACTGGTAAAACAAAACATGCAACAGGATGTTAAAGGAAAAGGAAAAGTCATCACTGATGTGATCAGAAAGAAAATGCATAAGAAATGGGTGAAGAAGAATCCCTCTGTATAAGGAAATGTGCCAACACTAGAAGCAACTTTTGGTAATTCCTCAGGGAATTAATTTTAGGCCTCTGGCCTGGGGGGAGCTGTCAAGAAAAACTCTTAAACCCCATGCAAGTGATTGGTACTAGCATCTGGATGAGTCCAGTAAGCGTGTTAATAATTTTTAGATGTTGTTTAATGAATAAGAGGCATTATTGAAGAATATTAGAGATCTGCAGAAGAATCATCTGTCTCGGTACTTGAAAGATAGAAAAGTGGAAGACCTAGGGTTAAGGCATTTATTGTGACAAAAGGGTTAGTTGTGCAAGTGATAAAAATCCATTTTTACCTCTCATTTTCCACTTTGCATATCGAAGGAAAATAGTTTGAAGAGCTTTGGAGTAAACCTTGTTGAATTGTGAAGAGATTCAAAGCGTGAAGAAGAATCTGCGAATGAGATCCGATCTGACGAAAAGGATTTTCTCGAAAAGCTTGTGAACTTCTAAAATTACAATCATGTCCACTCCTCTAGTAGTCGAGGTAAAGGATAGACCGCGTCCAAAATTCAAATGACATCCTTATAAGTCCATTGAGACTGACCCCTTAGGAGCATTTTCATTAGTGCCATACGAAGTCTTACACATTGAGGATATTAGGGCTTATGTGCATGCAAATATTGAAGATTTGGGAAGTTCACATTTGATGAATTTGTACTCTCATCATATAATTCAAGAATATTTTACTGTAAAGTTGTAATTTAAAACCCTAGAGGATAAGAAACTTGCGCAATTTGCAAAATTTCCCATATTTGAAGAAGATGAATGGGTTCGATATGTGTTCAGCCGTGTTCATGATGAATTCATGTGGTTGGATGCGCCATTCAAAATCACAAAAGAGGCTATTTGTGTGGTTATTGGTCTAAATTCCATTGAAAAAATACCAGTTTTGAAGTCTGTAAAGAATGATAAGATCACTGAAGTGACAAGTTCACAATGGGATAGGAGAGCAATGAAAATAGATGATATTGCTGTAGTAGATGTAAAATTTTCATCAATGGTTATCAACTATAAGATTTATCACTCAAGCTGGGAGAACTCTATATTCGGTACAACTATCTATGTAGCATATGAAATGGTAAAACATAATACAAACTATGACTTGTGTGAACTACTCAGAAGCTAATTATTGGAGAATTTGGGAAAAATCAAGAAGGATAAGAAGAATACATTCAAATACGACAACCTGCTGCTATGTCTATTTTTCTACTTTTCGGGTGAGGTTTCAGGAGTTGGTAAAGTGCAATGGAATAATGATGTGCCAGTAGCTGTTCAAATAAGGAATATGTTATTTGGTATGGGTGATTGTCAGACCCAAAATACTATTCTCTGGGGATACTTAAAAAATTTCTAGAATATGATGCATGCCAGGGAGAGAATCCCTACTTCAATAGTGGAACAATACAAAGACACTATTTTCTTCATGGTAGACATTGACCAGTGTCATATGGAAGCTGCTGATCCTAGAAAAACCTGGATCATTCCCATGGGATATGAAGTAGAGGAGAATGTTTTGAAGATATACGCAGAAAACTTGCTGAATTCACCTCTGGATCAGGGAGAAGAGAGATTTGGTACATACATAGAGAAGAGTATGCAGGTTCATGAGGAATTGAGGAAACCAGTAATAGTCAGGAGGGTAAGAAAAGAGACATAAGCCTTTACAGAAAGAATGGGCTTACCTGTAGAAGCTTTAAAGGAAGCAAGAAGGAGAGATGAGGCAAAAGTAGCAAAAATGAAAGCAAAACCATAGTCTGCTAGTCCTAGTACATCCTCTGCTCGTACCAAATCTGCAAGGAGTTCTTCTGTAGCCAAGCTTGCTCAAGAAAATCCTTCTGGTAAAAGGAAGAAGAAAAAAAGTACAAGAACATATAAGCCTGTTTCAAAAGATGAGGAAACAGAATCAGAAGAAGTCTTGAGAGAAGTAAAATCCACCAGAACTCAGGCTGTTGAGTTAAAAAAGAGCAAATCTTCCAACAAAGAAGAAAAGAAAAAGAAGGCTAAAGTTGATATAACTGGTATGTCAGTTGATGAAGTTGTGAATGCAGCTGTGAAGGACGGTAATCTCAATCCCCTCTATGAGTTGTATGAAACCTTTGATGAATCATGTCAAAGAATTCTAGAAGAAGTTGTAATAAAAAATATGAACATTTTTAATAAAGTTTTTGTTGAAATTATGTCTGGCCTACCCAAGAAATTGTATGATATTTTGGAGTCGAGAAGGTTAAGTGCTAGAACTGAAGAGGAAAATATGAGGAAGAGAGTTCTTACTGATTTGTGCCCAGAAATGTCAATTGAAGAAATGAATTCACTCCTTGAAAAAGCTAAAAAGAATTTCAAGAGCAAGACAAGGGTGAATAAACTTATGATTGGTGAAACTGATTATGTTGTTAGTGAAACTAAGGAAATCCTAGAAGAATTTCTATTAAGGAATAAGATCAAAATTGTGGAAATCAACATTGAAAGTGTTCAGGAAAATGAAAAAGTGAATGTGGAGGTAAATGTAGATGAAGAAGAGAATGCGAATGAGGAGAATATGAATATATCTGATCCTCCAAAATTTGAGGATATTCCAACTTCTCCTAATGTGGAAAATACAAAGACACCTATGGAATCTAAAGTCCCTAAGGTGGTGCTAGCTGAGGAGAAGGAGGTGTATACTGAAAATATTGAAGTGCCTAAAGTCAATCTATAATCAGTCATTGAAGAACCCAAGGTTGAAGAAGAAAAAGCTCATGAAATCAGAGTGGAGGAAAGAGACACTGCCGAGGTAGTGAAGAGATCTCTGTTGAAGCAATAGGAAGATCTTGATCTTGAATTGGATGTAAGTTCAATCAATTTATCTACTTTGTCTCCAATTCAGATGATGAAAGTTGCATCAATTGCTCAAGCCAAACCCAGTGACAAGATCCTGAAGTCTCACATAGAAGACAATGAATTACTAAGCCTTGCATCATGAGTTTTATAGAAATTTATGCTGACTCATGTCATGGATCCTTCAGGTTCCTCCTTTGGCGAGTAAAGAATCTCATAAATGCTGTAAGTACTCAATTTGAGTCTCTTGAAAAATCCGCTTAGGATAAAGTGCAAAAGGATTTTAATAGAAGAAGACTTAGTCAGCTGAAGGTAGTGATTGCAAAGGATAAGATTCTGCTAGCTACTTGCATAGAGAACACTAAAAGTTCTATATCTGAAGTTGGAAAATCCTATAAATCCTATTTGGTTTTGTCCAAGTTTACTGAAGGAAATGAGAAAAAGGTGAAGGATATGGAAAATCAATTAGCTACCATTTTTTCTACTTTTGATCCATTAGCTAGTGATGTGGTTTAACAAGAAGGTCAAGTAATAGCCCTACTTGACAAAATAAAATGTTTAAAGAATGAAAATGACAGAATTTTTGAGAGAGTTTGTGAACTTAGGGGACTAATTTGTCTCTCAAAGATTAGGATAATGATGAGTGCTTTGAAGGAAGTGAAAGTTGCTAAAGTAGTTAGTGATCCATAGAATCTTGAAACTGTAGAAGCCTAATCCTATTTAATGTGTGGTCACATAATAGTTTTGGAAAGTCTCAAAAAGGTTTGTGATGACAATTTATGAGTGGTGCAACAAGATTTTGATGATGTCTTTAAATATCTGTAAGTTATATAGTTTTGGAATTTTGTTTCGGTTTCCCCAATTTTTGTCATTGATGTCAAAGGGGGAGAGAGTGCAGTGAAAAATGCCCGGACATTTTAAGGGGGAGCAGTGTTTTGAAATTTTAAATTTTGACAGTGTACCTACTAGTTTCGACACTTAGTCATTTTTCACTAAGTGTTGCCATCAATGCCAAAGGGGGAGATTGTTTGCATATGGCTTCTAGTGTTGTCATTGATGGTAACTTAAGTCATTTCTATGATCCGCAAAAAAAAATCTGGTCATACCGACAGATAAAGTGAAGTACAGTGTATTACCGACAAAATGCTTGAAGAACAGGGTGTCCGATCAGTCAGTCAATCAATTTATTTCACTGGATCATCTTTTTGAGTTGTGGATTCATGGGATAGTTTGTTAAGTGTGTGTATTATCTTATTACTAAATTTTGTGGTGTTGCATTAGTTGTTGTACGAGCTAGGAGGTTCAGGAGGATGTTCTCTATTTATTTGCTCATTTTGGCTAACTCAACGAATGTGGTTTATTGTGGATGTGTAAGGAGTAATTATTTATAATGTTTTTATGATCAAACATTTAGTTTTGGGTCCAATATATGTTGTGGCCGACTTGTATGGGTGCACATAAAAAATTATTCATGATTTGAGTTGATAGTTGATAATATTTCCAAGTTTTATTTAGGCCGACTTATAGCGACTTTATTTCTAGATATGGATTTTTAAGAGATTTGATATATCATTTTGTGTGTGTGAAAGAAGTATAGTGGTGATTTTCAATCATCAGAAAGGCGATTAGGAAATTATGCATAGTTTCACTTGTGCATTAAGATTTTTGCAGTGCGAGTTGTACAAAGTAGAGCAGAATTGTTGAATCAGTCAGAAGGATAGAAGATTGTCTACAAAGCTTAATTGGAATTGTAATCATGTTGGAAAAACAAGGACATACAACTAAGAGGGGGGTGAATCAGTTGTCGCAAAAAATTAATTTTTTTCTAGCTTAACTTAACCTTAATCTTAGATCTGATGAATAAGTAATTAACCACAAGCAATTAACACACCAGAGAGACAAAGAACACCAAGATTTTTTATGTGGAAACCCTGTTAGGGGAAAAACCACGGTGGATGTTAGTCCACAAGATTATACTTTGCTAAACGTATAATGAAAAACAATAAGGGGAATGCACATGCATTCAGGCACACTGCCTAGAGCTCACTGCTCAATTACAAAAGGGGCTCACTACCCAACAAAGTTGGATTAAAAATCCGGAGGATATGAACTGAGAAAATAACTTCTGCTCAAGCCTGGTTACAATTCCAAATACTTCTTCACACTTCGCACAATCTTCTTCACACTCTACTCTGCAATGATATTTGCACATACACACACAGGAGCACACGAAGCATAATTTCCACCGATGGCACAATCGCTCTTATATATCCACATAGGAGATTTCATCACAACATTTTCAGCCAAGAAAAATAAATTATATTTGCAATGTCGGCCCAGATTACCAAATAAATTTTTAATGTGAACCCACCAAGGCCATCCACAACATAATGGAGACCCAAATTAACTTCTCCAACACAAGAATACTTTAATTAATCTCGCCTCAAACATCCACAACACGCTATCACCAATATGTCGGCCAAGAACATGAGAAACTGAACATGCGCAAGAAAATATTTTCAATCACGAGCTCACCGGATCAAGTGGATGTACCACAAAGATAGAGAATGAAGTAGAGACATCCAAGAATACCAAGAAACAATAGAGAAGCATCCAAAAAATTTGAGATAACCAGAATCATAAAATCTTCATTCAGTAACTTCTGACATAGACCAGCAAAATACTGTCAGACCACAACTCACATAAAATTTCACATGGATCTCTGAAACTTCCGGTAGACATACTCAACATTAAACCCTTTAATCCACATCAGCTAATATTTTACGTATAGGAAAAACCACCCTCATAACCTACACAGTTCCATAGGGAACCAAACACACTTTTTCTTATAATTTTCTCAATATCCTCGACATATACATCAATTGATACACCAAATGATAATAGTGTTGACATCAATGACAACCACATATCAACAAAACATCCCCAACATCCAACAATCTCCCCCTTTAGCATTGATAGCAACACATGATGTGAAAAATACCATCAACCCAACACACTACACAACTGCACTTCTCCCCCTAAGATATTTTTCACATTGCTCTTCTCCGCCTTTAACATCAATGGAAAAGGTAACCATGACCTTTCCATACACGTGCTCTGAACCACATATCTGCACATTTGACTACTCCCCCTGAGTAGCAGCCACAAAAACATCAATCCAGATCATAATATAGCAATGAGGCTCATAGATTGATGCAAGTAAACCCATCTTTTAGTTCTTATCAGGAGGGGTAATTACCCCTAGCATTCCTTTGAGATACTCAAAGGTATCTTTCAGAAATGGCTTAGTAAATATATCTGCAACCTGTTCTTTGGTAGGAACATACTCCAATTTGACTTCTTTTTCATTCACTTTCTCCCTTAAGAAATGAAACTTGATTGATATATGTTTAGTCTTAGAGTGTAGCACCGGATTCCTTGATATATTTATTGCACTTGAGTTGTCACAGTATATGGAAATAGGCTCTTTATATCACCCTGATATCTCTTAGCATCTGTTTCATCCATATCACTTGAGTACAATTATTGGTAGCAACAATATATTTTGCTTCAATAGTAGATAGAGAAATTAAGTTTTTCTTTTTACTCAACTAGGATACCAACTTCTTTCCTAGGAAGAAAGCACCACCATTAGTACTTTTTCTGTCATCCACATCACCAGCCTAATCAACATCAGTGTATGCTCACAAAGCGAGATCATCATCCTTTGGATACCAAATTCCAAAGTCTACTGTTCCTTTCAAATATCTAAAGATTCTTTTGACAATAGTCACATGTGGTTCTTTTGGATCAACTTGAAATCTAGCAAACATACATACAACATTCATAATATCCGGTCTAGTCTGAGTCAAGTAGAGCAATCCACCGATCATTGACCTATACCTAGTTTGATTGCCTTTGGAGAATCATCATTCTGTGTCAACTTACATCTGGTCACCATGGGTGTACCAACAGGTTTGGAGTCTTCCATTCCAAATTTTTTCAACAGCTCTCTTACATATTTGGACTGGGATATGAAAATCCCCTAGTCCAACTGTATAATTTGCAATCCCAAAAAGAACTTCATTTCACCAATCATGCTCATTTCTAATTCACTCTTCATCTCATCAACAAATTTCATGCATAGATTATCATCTCCACCAAAAATGATGTCATCAACAAAGAATTATATGATTAACTCCTTATCATGATCTAACTTGAAGTATAAGTTGCTATCAGCAGTACCTTTAGTGAATCCAAGCTTCAGTAGATATTTTTCCAATCTGGCGTACCATGCTCTAGGGGCTTGTTTGAGTCCATATAGAGCTTTCTTTAATCTGCAAACCATATCTTCCTTATCTGTTAGCTAAAATCCATCTGGCTGTTCAATGTACACTTCTTCTTCAAGTTCCCCATTTAGAAATGCAAACTTTACATCCATTTGATAGACTATAGTTCTTATAAGTAGCACAAGCAAGAAATAACCTAACTGCTTCAACTCTAGCAATAGGGGCAAAGGTTTCTTCGAAATCAATACCTTCCATTTGAGAGTACCCTTTACATACCAGTCTTGCTTTATTCTGGACCACTTCACCTTCTTCATTCAGCTTGTTTCTGAATATCCACTTAGTACCAATCACATTCTTGTCTTTGGGTTTGGGAACCAGTGTCCATGTGTCATTCTTTTCAATCTGTGTCAGTTCTTCTTTCATGGCTTCTAGCCAATTTTCATCTTGACAGGCTTCAATAACACTCTTAGGTTCAATCTTGGAAATCAAACAATATTCTTCTGCAATTTTTCTCCTAGTTTGTACTCCTTTACTTTTATCTCCTATGATTTAACTTTTAGAATGATTCAACTTTACATACGAGTCTTGGGACTTTCTCAGACTTCTGTGTCTTCTAAACTTTCTTGTACACTTGCACTTGTCTATGCTTCTTGGCTGACTTGATTTACCAGAAAAACTTGTGGTTGCTTCACCATAACATATGGAATAATCTGAAGTAGATTCAGTATCAGAGTGTTCTTCCCTTGATTTGTGTTGTCTTCATTTGAATCATAGTTGCATCTTCTGGATGATTTGACAGAATCCTCATTAACTTTGACATTTGCACTTTCAAAAATCTTTCTTAGTCTTTTGTTATAGCACCGGTATGCCTTGCTCTTAGTGGAGTGACCTAGGAAGATCCCTTCATCACTTCTAGCATCAAATTTTCCTATATCATCATCTCTCCTGATATAACATTTGCTTCCAAAGATCTTGAAATACTTAAGAATAGGTTTATGACCAAACCATAATTCATAAGGGGTCTTACCAGAATTACCATTCACATTTACCCAATTCAAAGTATATACAGTAGTGCTTACCGCTTCACTCTAGTACATCTGAGACACATTCCCTTCCATCATCATTGTTCTGGAAACATCTAGAATTGTTCTATTCTTTTTTTCTGCAACTCCATTCTGTTGAGGGGTTTGGGGAGAAAATACTATCTCTTAATTCCATGTTCTTCACAATAGGAGTTGAACTCTTTTGAAATGAATTCACCACCTCTGTCAGATCTCAGGAATTTGATTTTTAACCCTTTTTCATTTTCTAACATGGCCTTGAAACTTTTGAACTTATCCAATGCTTCACACTTTTCTCTTAAAAAGGAAACCCAAATCATTCTAGAGTAATCATCAATGAATAGAATAAAATACCTTTCTCCATGAATGCTCTTAAATTTAGAGGGACCACAAAGATCAGTATGTAGTAGTTCCAACACATTATTTGAATGAAATTGTTTGCTCTGGAAGGAGACTCTAGTTTGTTTACCCATTTGAAATTCTTGGCAGATTACATTAGCATGCTTTACTGACCTAGGTAGATCTCTTACTGCTTGAGTAGAACTTATCTTGATAATTTTGTCAAAATTTACATGACACAACCTCCTATGTCACAACCAGCTTTCATCTACTTGAGCAATTAAGGAACTTCCACTAGTAGTGTTCAAGTGAAAAATATTACCTTTAGTTTGCACACCAGTAGCAATCATGTTTCCAAAACTCCCATGAATCTTGCATTTTCCATTCTTGAACTGCAGATCATATCCCTTGTGAATAAATCTGTCCAACACTTAACAAATTATACTTTAGACCTTCAACATAGAGAACATCATCAGTGTTTTCCTTACCACCAAGGCTAATAGAACCTCTTCCACGAATCACACAAGCATTGTTATCTCCAAATCTTACAACCCCATCGTCATACTTCTCTAGACTCATAAACTTGCTTTTATCACCGGTCATATGATGTGAGCATCCACTATCAATGACCCACTCATCTTTCTCCTCAAATTGGGCTGCAAGAGCTTTCTTATCTTTAGTGGATTCAATAGGCACATGTTTATTTTAAATGGTAGCAATGGAAGCCCAATCATTTACATTTCCATCATGTTTATCAGACTCATCATCAGTTACTGCTTCTTCAACAAAGTAGCATCTCTTTTAGAATCTAGGTTTTCTAGGCTTAGAACTAGGAACTCTTTTAGGACATCTTGATGCAAAGTGACCTATTTTACTGCATGAAAAACATTTAATAGGAAATACATCTTCATACTTACCTTTTCCTCTTCCTTCTTGTTTTGCAATCAGTGCTTCTAGTTCTTGTACTTCTCTTTCTTTGTCTTCCAGCTGTTTCAGTTCTTCATCATATTTGGATATCTTTCTGGAGCTCTCTCCCAGACTGTATCTTTTCCTGTAACTTCTGGATACAGTAGGTTTGAATGCAAATTCAATTTTTGGCGCAGATTCACCAAACTCACTTATTTCAAAGGCGACAAGCTTCCCTATTAGTGTATCTCTTGTCATCTTGTTTACAGACATAAATTCCTCAATAGCATGAATCTTCATTTTGTAAGGAGGAAAATATCTGAGTATCTTAGCCACAATTTCATCCTCACTCACTGAACCATTGACACATTTAATACCTAGCACTGTTTCATTTACTTTCTGCATAAAAAAAGTGATATTCTCATCTTCACCCATCTTTAGATTCTCATAATTTCCTTTTAAGCTCTGTAGCTTAGCCATCTTCACCTGTGTATCTCCTTCATACAAAGTTTCCAGCTTCGTCCAGATCTCATGAGCTGTTTGCAGACTTATCACATTAGCCATCTCCAAATCTATTAGAGCACTCACCAATGCTTCCGTAGATTTGGTATTACTTTCAACATCTTTGATCTCATTAGCAGAGGAGGGTCTGAGGAATATTATATTGATCTCTTGTAATCTTCCAGTAAGCATCACCAATGCACTGTAGATGAAATTGCATCCTGAATCTTCACAGTGAGTAGTTGGTACCATCAAACCTTGGACTGTCCTTCTTCAATGTTGCCATCCCGGATCACCTCAAGCTATTAGACTTCTTTAGAGGAACCTGATTTGATACCAATTGTTGGAAAAACAAGGACAACCAACTAAGAGGGGGGGTGAATCAGTTGTCACATAAATTTAAACTTTTTCTTGCTTAACTTAACCTTAATCTTAGATTTGATGAATAAACAATTAACCACAAGTAATTAACACATCAGAGAGACAAAGAACACCGAGATTTTTTACGTGGAAACCCTGTTAGGGGAAAACCATGATGGATGTTAGTCCACAAGATTATACTCTGCTAAACATATAATGATAAACAATAAGGGGAATGCACATGCATTTAGGCACACTTCCTAGAGCTCACCGCTCAATTACAAAAGGGGCTCACTGCCCAAAAATGTTGGATTAAAAATCCAGAGGATATGAACTGAGAAAACAGCTTCTAGTCAAGCCTGATTACAATTCCAATAAAGCTCAATACTTCTTCACACTTCACACAATCTTCTTCACACTCTACTCTACAATGATATTCACACATATGCACATAGGAGCACATGAAGCATACTTTCCACTGATGGCACAATCGCTTTTATATATCTGCTACAAGAGATTTCATCACAACATGGTCGACCAAGAAAAATAAATTATATTTGCAATGTCGGCCCAGATTACCAACTAAATTTTTAATACAAACCCACCAAGGTCGGCCACAACATAGTAGAGACCCAAATTAACTTCTCCAACACAAGAATACTTTAATTAATCTCACCTCAAACATCCACAACACGCTATCATCAATATGTCGGCCAAGAACATGAAAAACTGAACATGCGCAAGAAAAAAATTTCAATCACAAGCTCACCGGATCAAGTGGACGTACCACAAAGATAAAGAATGAACTAGAGACATCCAAGAATACCAAGAAACAACAAAGAAGCATTCACAACATCTGAGATAACGAGAATCATACAATCTTCATTCAGGAACTTCTGACAGAGACCAGCAAAATACTGTCATACCACAACTCACACAAAACTTCACGCGGACCTATGAAACTTCTAGTAGATGACCTAGACATACTCAACATTAAACTCTTTAATCCACATTAGATAATATTTTACGTACAAGACAAAATTCCTTCATGAACTTCATAGTTCCACAAGGAACCAAGAACACTTTTTCTTATAATTTTCTCAATATCCTTGACATATACAACAATTGATACACCAAATGCTAATAGTGTTGACATCAATGACATCCACATATTAGAAAAAAATCCACAACATCCAAAAAATCAGGCATTGTAGAAGCTATTTTATTAGTTCACTCTTTTGGATCTATTCCAAATCATTGTAGGGCAGTGAGCTCATCCATTTTGAGCAGTGAGCTCTAGGCAGTGAGCCTGAATGCAAGTGCATTCCCATTTTGTACTATTTCTTTTGGGTATAGTCATATTATATTGTGGATTGGCCATCCACCATGCTTTTTCCCTTAACATGGTTTCCACATAAAAATCTTGGTGTTATGGTGTTGTGATTGCTTTCTTTCTATTTATGCATATTTCCTTTGTTGAATGGTTAAGTAAGTTAAAAGTAGAATAATAAAATTAAACTCACAACACTGATTCACCCCCCCTCTCAGTGTTGCTTGTTTCCAACACTGAGATCCTATTTTTGGGGAGAAAAACTAAATCTTCTTCCTCTGATTCCATTTCCTTCTTTCATGCCACTTTTATTTCAATCAAATTTAGTCACAAGATACACGTTTATTTTGGAAAATATCTTCAAAATGTTTCTAGGTTTTTTTCTCCTCATTCCCAACTTTCCACATCATTTTGAAATTTTGGTTTTCATTGAGAAATGAGGGAGATATCACTATTTTACTAAAATTGAGTTTTTAAACTTCCTCTTTTAATGCTTCTTTCTAGAAGTTTTTTTGATGTTTCAAATTGACAATTTATTCTTCAATCTATTGATTGTTGATTACAATGTGGTGTAGGGGCACCCTCATGCAAATGTGACCAACTTTGGGTTTTTGTCTTGTTTTGGTAGGATTGATGTAAATAAGGTAATTTAAGACCATTTTAGACCATTTTGGATCATTTGGATCCATTTTGGAAAGTTTCATGCCAAGATGTTAAAAAATGTAAAAGTTGCACAAAAGTTGTCAAGCAACTTTGTTTAAGTTGTCAAATTTGACGTAATTGTTAAATATATGGTTAGGTGGCCGGTTGAAATAGTTGGAATGGATGGTAATGTATATATGTGGCTTCCAAAATTGAATTCTAGGGTTGGAGAAGGTTGGAATGCAAAAAAACTTCATTTTTCCATTTTTTCCTTGTATTTTTCTATGTGAAACAACTTATTATTCACGTTGCATAGCCTTGTATGGTTGATTACGACCATGCAACTTAAATGGATGGAAAGAGAATTTAATTTTAGATTTTTTTCATTCTTACCAGTCCTAAAGAAAATTTTGTTTAGTTGGTCTAATAAGGCAATCTTCTTAGCAACCTTGTTCATAAACTAGGGTTTCCAGTTTTGAGAAAAAAATCTATTTATCTCAATTGGCATGGTGGAAAATGCTAAAATTTTCAAAAAAGTTCTTTTTTTACATATTCTAATGGTTTCCAAGATCTTGAGCCAATACCTTTTGGCCACAGGGAGTTATGGAAGTTTGTGTGTCCAAATTTGCTTGCAAACTGTCATAAAACCCTTGTTTGATTGATAGCCAAACAAATGTATGTATTGTGTGTTCTTGGATGGATGGAGAATAATTATGGAATGTGGTAAAGGGTCTGAACAAAACAATAACCTATTGATTCAAGCAATTTTCATTCTTGTTTGATGTCATTGCATATGATGCACCTAGTGGCAACAAGCCTTTGTTTGCAAGAATCATTGTGCTAATCACTTGGTTGGGTCATGTAAGTTTGGAAGCCCCCAAAATGTGTTGGAACTATTCTATACAAACCAAATATCACATGTTTCATGTTGGTTGTCTCTTGTTGGGTGCCAAGAGGTTTAGGAGCAAGTTTCCAAGAATGAACAAGGGTGGACATTGGCATCATTTGTCTTGAAACCTTGTGTAGAAAGTGTCTAGGTTTCTGAATGTGAGTCCTTCTCTACATCATTTTGGTATCAGAGACCAAAGATCTAGGAAAGGAAGTTTTGGAAGTTTTTGTATTGTTTTCGATAGGTTGAAGTGAAGAACTTAGATACCAAAAAACTAGGCTGGGGGAAAGAAAGAGGCCTAAGGTGAGGTATCACGAAGACAAGAAGAAGTATTGAGAAGAAGCAAGGTGAAAGAGACTTTCTTGCAAAAGGAGAATGAAAGTGTTGAGGAGAATAGTCCATGGAGACTTGAAGATTAAGGAGTTACCAAGCAAGAAACAAGTGATGAGAAGAGAGATAAGTCAAATGAAGAAGAAATATGAGAAGATAAAACAAACAAATATTCAACAAGAGATAACATGGCTGAGACAAGCTTTGGAACAAATGCAAAAAATTGAAGAAAGAATACAAAATATAGTAACAAATGTGTGGAGTTGGAACATCACCATTCACAAAATTGTTAAGTGGCTGATAAAGGAAATTGCAGAAAGAAGAAAGAGGCAACAATTGAGAAGAAAGATAAAAATGTAATGAATATGATGATGGAAGAGCCAAAGCCACCCAAGGAAGAGAAAAAAATGAGTCCATTGAGACTCAAAATGTTAGTTCTAACAATATTTGTGAGTATGTGTTTATAGGGACAGCAGATGAAGTGGTTGAAGTAATGAACCAACAAAATGATATGTTGACCAAGGAGATACAAATGATTGAACAAGAAGAAAACAAATTTATTCAAAAGAAGATAATCAATGATATTTTGTAGCAAAATATACAGAAGAATGGTGGAAAGAAAATCAAAATTGTGAATCTTGCAACTGAACAAGGCATATGTGGAAGAAATCCTTTTTCAAATTTGATTTATGATTGGAAAAAGCGGAAGAGACATTTGAGGTGGAACTCAAATTTTTCTCTCTAGGGAGTATGGTGTAGGGGCACCCTCATGCAAATGTGACCAACTTTGGGTTTTTATCTTTTTTGGTAGGATTGATGTAAATAAGGTCATTTAAGACCATTTGGGATCATTTGGACCCATTTTGGAAAGTTTCATGCCAAGATGTTAAAAAATGTAAAAGTTGCACAAAAGTTGTCAAGCAACTTTGTTTAAGTTGTCAAATTTGATGTAATTGTTAAATATATGGTTAGGTGGTTAGTTGAAACAATTGGAATGGATCATAATGCATATATGTGGCTTCCAAACTCGAATTCCATGGTTGGAGAAGGTTGGAATGCAAAAAATCTTCATTTTTCCATGTTTTACTTGCATTTTTTAATGTGAAACAGCCTATTATTCACGTTGTACGGCTTTGTACGGTTGATTATGACCATGAAACTTATATGGATGAAAAGAGAATTTAATTTTAGATGTTTTTTGTTGTTATCAGTCCTAAAGAAAAGTTTGTTTAGTTGGTCTAATAAGAAAATATTCCTAGCAACCTTGTTAAAAAACTAGGGTTTCCAGTTTTGAGAAAAAAATCTATTTCTCTCAATTGGCATAGTGGAAAATGCTATTTAAAAAAAAAAGTTATTTTTTTACATATTCTAATGGTTTCAAATATCTTGAGCTGATATCTTTTGGCCATAGGGATTTATGGAAGTCTATGTGTCCAAATTTACTTGCAAACTGTCATAAAACCCTTGTTTGATTGATAGCCAAACAAATGTATGTATTGTTGGACTCAGGGAACACTGAGAGGGGGGGGGGTGAATCAGTGTTCAACAAGATTTAACCTTCAATTTTGATCATAAACCATTCAAAAAATTTAAACTAAAATAAACATGTAAGCACATTAAAGAGACAATGTGAACACCATAGCACCAATATTTTTACGTGGAAACCCTATTAGGGGAAAAACCATGGTGGAGGTTAATCCACAATTTATACTCTGTTAAAAGTATGAAGAAAAGGGAATGCACATGCATTCAGGCACACTGCCTAGAGCTCACTACTCAAAATAAGGAAGGCTCACTGACTTACAAAATATTTGTGTTTACAATAAAATATTGAACTAAGAAGATAACATCTACAAATGCCTAGATTCAGTTTCAGTGAAGCTCATGAACCAAATTCTGAACCTTCTGTCAGACTCTGCACTTTGCTCTGCTCTGCCACCAAATTCTCTTCAAAAAGTTATTTTGATATTCGCATATACCTCGACACATGTCAAACACACAACCATGCACACACACTTCAAAAATGAATCAATCAATCTCATATATATATCCGCTAACAAGAATTCAAAATACTATATGTCAGCTTCACATAAGATATAATATTCTTCCACATGTTGGCTCAGATCATGAAAAATTTATGATGCACACCTACATAAATTTTCCAAACCATAGTTGGGACCCAAATAAAAATTCCCAACACAAGAAATATTTAAAAAACTACTCCTTATACATCTGTGACACACTACATACACCAGGTCGACCATAATGAGGAAATAAACAAAAAATCATTCTACTGGATCTCCAAGCTCATACACCAATTAATGCAACATTACAAAACTTACCAATAAGGTAACATATGTGCTTAGCAAACTATCCTAGGGATCCAAAACTCAAAATGATTATCTGGTGAAGCATACAAATTGACTAACTAACCGAATACCCTGTTCTTCATGCTTTCTGCCGGTAATACTCTATTTTCTACTTTTCCTGCCAGTATGAGCTACTTTTGAACTACAGACTGAGATAATGACTTCAGTTGCCATTAATGAAAACACTAGAAGCCATAAAAAATCTCCCCAAGCCATATGCCAACATGTATTGTGTGTTCTTGGATGGATGGAGAATCATTATGGCATGTGGTAAAGGGTCTGCACAAACCAATAATCTATTGAGACAAGCAATTTTCATTCTTGTTTGATGCCATTGCATAGGATACACCTAGTGGCAACAAGCTTTTGTTTGCAAGAATCATTGTGCTAAACACTTGGTTGGGTCATGTAAGTTTGGAAACCCCTAGAATGTGTTGAAACTAGTTTGGAAAAACCAAATCTCACATGTTTTATGTTGGTTGTCACTTGTTGGGTGCCAAGAGGCTTTAGGAGCAAGTTGCCAAGAACAAACAAGGGTGCACATTGACTTCATTTATCTTGAAACCTTTTGTAGAAATTTTCTAGGTTTCTGAATGTGAGTCCTCTACATCACGATGTAAAACATGTAATAGCATTAATACATACAATCTCACTAATTGCACAAAAGAAATGTTTTTGTTTAGCTAACAGATGCGATTTTTTTTTGTCTCATCAGATACACTGAAATGCTTCCACCTAAAATGGTGCATGTATATGATCGATTGTACACATGACACCTGTTTTCTAGGGTTTCACCATGTTACTTGTCCAAATTGCCACCATAGTGGTTTTTATTGGAGGATAATTTTTCTCTTGAATTTTTTCTTGGTTTTTTATTTTTAATGATTTTTGATGTCACATAAGACGCCTATTTACTAGGTTTTCATTATGGTGACAATTTTTTGCTCATGTTGAACCACCTAGTGGTGCTGATGTAGACATTGGTGGTGCTGATATGGTTGTTGTTGCTATCATGATGTGCCAATGATATCCTAATTAGAGGAGTTTTTTTTCTAAGATACGGGTGCTTGAATGTAACCCTTGATAATTCTTGTCTTCCTTGATACTGAAGTTAACTTTACCTTGATGAACACATCGTGATAAAGTGCCCTTAGAATCCTTATGATAAAGAGTTGTTGCCAACACATGGATAATGAGAGATTTGGATATATTGGATGGTGAAATGCATTGAGGGATATGATATTCAGATGGATTAGTTGACAGTTTGGAACCTTTAACTCTCCAAACTTGGGATGATGAGTAATGATGGGTGGATATGGAGTTTCGATTGGGACCAACGTCTTGATATTTCTATAGATCGCTCTTGAAGCTTTCTTTTGCATTGGAATTTTTTGATGGATGAAATTCCCTTTTTGATTTTCCCCCATAGTTTCTTTCATTGATGGAGTTTGAGAGGGGTGATTTTCTTTCTTTTTCTTTTGTATCCATTTGAATCTTTCTTGTTCATTTTGTTTTGTTGATTCTTTTACTTCAATGACTTGTTTCATTCTTGGGTATAGATTTTTCTCTTGTTGTTGGGCCCAATGCGAGGGTGAAAAAATACGTGGATAATGATTCATGATATGGCTAGTTGTAGCATTGGTAGCAATTTCATCATGATGACTCTTTGTGCTCTCTATGTTGATGCTTGCATTAGATAAAGTTGCCCATAGTATTAGATAGGTATCATTGATATGTTTAGATCCCTTAATTGCTGAACAACCAAGACCTTAATTCTTAGGATTTCCAATAATCTATACCGGTTCTAGGATACCCTATTCATGTAGGCCTAATCCTCTGTCTTGATTATGAATCTGTTGAAATTTTTTATTTGCAATAGGATATGTATTACCTTGGAAGCAAGGTGATAATCCTTATTTGCTTTGTTGGGGATCTTCAAATGTGATAGATTATTCACTAGTAGGATCCTTCTATGTGGGATAACTTCCTGATAGATATTTTCAACTTGATCCTTTGAAATATCAAATTTTTATGGCCCTTCAGAATATATTGATGCTTCTTTGACTGTTGTGTACCTAATGCTCTGCTGCTCAGGATTGTCAATTATCCTTGCTGATTTTAGGATAATGTGCTTCACATTTTCATGCTTGATGCCTTCAACCTACTTGGAGATTTTTTTTGATTTTAATGCTTCTTCTTGATCAATTTCTGATATGTCTATAGATTTTGTTGTGCTTTGATCATGCATATAGATGTGAAGAGTAAGTGACTCTTGTTCCTTGGGAATGATATCAATAGTATGCGACTCTTGTTTTGGATGAAGATCATCTACATGTCCATTAGGAGTAAGCATCTCATGGGTAGATGTAGGTGTGCTTGGTTTATGGTTTTGTTCTTCTTTTGGAAAGCCTTGGATGTCTTGGAAGATGTCTGCTAAGTCATTGTAGTATTTTGATGGTAGGGATTCTTGATCTTGACTTTGTGTGGTATTATCTTCAATATGCTTTGGTTCGTGCTCTTGACATTGATCAATTTCAAAGAAAGGATTGATTGTAAAGGATCCTTGGATTTCATCAAAATGTGGACATATGGGTGATAACTCTTGGATGAGTTTTTTTGCATTGGGTAAAAGTGTGAGATTTAGAGTCTCTTGATCATCAATATGTGTTGCTATGAGTTTGGATGATGTCAATATATATTGGACTAAATCATTGCTAGAATTGGGTGATTGAGTTTGATCATTCTTCGGATTAAATTCTTGATGTATGTCCTCTTGCTCACTAGATGATGTAGATACTTTGTTAATGTTATCAGTGATAGATAGCTCTTGATTGTTGTTTTCAATTTTTGAGGTTGAGACATTGTCATTGTTGTCATTAGTGTTTAAGGCTTGAATGCCATTTTCAATAGCTATTTCTCCTTTATCAATAAGGTCTTGGATGATAATTTTGAGTGTAACACATTCTAATGTATCATGACCTTTGATTTTGTGGAATTCACATCGTTCATACAATCTATACCTAGGGGGTTTAAAGTTTGGTTCACTATAAGTTGGACTGTCATTGATTTTGATAAGGTCTTGTTGTACTAGTTTGTGCATGATTACCTCTAAAGTATCTACCAAAGGGGTGAATTTCCTTATTGGTTGATCATATTGCCTCTGTTTCCCTCCTTGATTTGTCTTCTCTTGATTTTGCTGTTGGTTGTTCAATTGATTATTTTGGTAACTGAGTTGATTGTTATTTTGTAATTGCAAGGTTATATTGTCAATAGGTGTGTTCATTTGGTTTCAAAGGATGTTATAACCTTGTTGTACGATGACGTTCACTTGATCATAGGTGGTTTTTTGTGAAGGCATGGACCCTTGATAACCATGTTGTGTATAAGGATGGTTAAGTCCTTTTTGTGTGTTGTAGGTACCTTGAGGGTGGGGTGCACTTTGATATTGACTTGAGGAATTCTTTGGTTTTGAGTTTGAGGTACACCTTGGTGTTGTGGAACTCCTTGATACTATGGATATTGGAAGTGTTATTGATGTGGATATTGAGGTGTTTATGGAATGATGTCCGTCTGTTGTGGATATGTAATGTTTTGACATTGCACATGGCATTGGCAATACGTTAGATTATGATTTCATTTAAGTTCCTCAAGATCTCTCTCAATTTTATTTAGGGCGATTTGATGTTCTGGACTTATTCCTTGATGGTGATTTTGAACCCCTTGATGTTGTTTCCCTATTTGATGTTGTGACCCTTGATAAGAGTAATTTAGGTAATAGATCGACATGTTTTGGGGATGTTTTGATACTTAATACCCTATCATAAGGTCACTTGGTTTATATTTCTAAGAGGATCATACTTATTGCCATGCAGGAGGTGGTAACACAGGTCTTCTGGCTGCTAGGTTTGCTTTCTCCTCTTCTTTATCTAAGATATTCGCTGTATTTCTCCATCGGTTAGGTGTTTCTTTTGTCTCAAATATAAATCTTCTCAAACTGCTAATGATATTTATTTGTTTTCCTTCAATCAGTTCAAAGTGTGGCTGTATGATTGTTGGTGTGAGGTTTAGTTGTTGAACTGGAGCCGTCAGATGCCACATGTTCATAAGGTGAGTGGTGTTTTAAGATGGTTGTTATGAAGCTCAAGATCCTAAGGTTTGAGTGTTGTTTTGGAATGGTGCTACTTTTTAGAAATCCAAATGTTGAAGGATTAAGGTGAATATTTCACTTCCTTGTCTAGAGGATATGTTGCAGAGAAGTCTACTTGAACTATCTACGAGTCGCAAGTAACTGTTGATATCATAGACGTTTGCGTGAAGGAATGATCCCAATGGTGGAGGAACTATATGATTTATCTAGTTTTCTAATTGTTTTGTTCTAACAATAATCTTGTAAATAACTTCGGTTTGTTTTCCCTAAGTGTCAGTAGGATAAAGCAATAGCATTGGTTTTTAAGAAAAAATGCACAAGACTATGAGAAAATGTGTCAAGTGTTTGAGTTTCAAAGAAGTAAGTGTGAGCTGGAATGGCAAGTGCAACTGTTGTGTGTTTCTGTCAAATGCAATGTTTTCTCAGGCAAAAGCGAGCATCTTTTTGGAAAATGTAAGGATCTTAGTGGCAAGTGCACTAGTTTCTTAGAAGCAAATGCAAGAATAAAATCAAGTGCATGGGTCCCACAACAAGTGCTTAGTTTCTATCAAATGCAACTAATTTTCATCAATAGATTTTTCAGGACAGAGAGAAAATGCAACAAAATTTTGGCTACTGCTCATAAATTGTGACAACTGCACTGAAATTTTATGCAAATGCAATAAATTTTTTGGCAACTGCTTAGAAATTGTGATAACTTGCACTAGAATTTTTTACCAATATGGTTTCTATGTATTTTGTTTCCAATTTTGAACAATATTTTCCTAATTTTTGCAACTTTAAAGTTGGTTTTTCTGTCAATTTCTTTGTGTTAGGAGTATGGCAAGTGATACAACAACACTTGGACTAACTCAAAAAGCATGAAATTATGTGACCTTCATGTCTATAGCTCAAGTTGTGAAATCATGACACCCAAGCCATAGTTCCCAAATGTTTACTTTGATCAATGCAACCTGAAATAAAAGCCAGAATATTCAGAAACCTTTAAGGAAAAATCCTTTCAAGGATTGCAAACATAGGGCTTCTTTCACAAGTATACACAAAGTCAAAGGGTTTGCGATTCAACAATCATGTTCAGTGTTTGTTTGGATGTGTTATTTTTTAGATCAAGCATAGAGTTTGATGTCAAATTGTTTTGAATGTATTTGGCAAGTTTAAAATAAACAAGCATTTACAAACCTAGTGGATATAAACCATTCTTTTAGGTAGGCCTTCCTCATGCTTTGAAGAGACAATTTTACATGCAAATTACAACATAGGCCTGTAGTCATACTTGGCAAGTAACTTCACAAAATTAAATTCTGATGCACCACTTTCAAAGATTTTTTTTGGATAATAGGGTAGCTCCTAAAATAATTTGGCTCTTAGTAATGTTTTGGGGATATTATTTTTAGGCCCCTATACATGTAGAATTTTGTTCAATTAAGAACCTCCTAGCCCTTGCAAGTTTCTACCCATCATGAGGATATTGAGGGAGAATACGTCAGCATAGGCCAGTAGCACCCAATGGGATGATGAAATTTCCTCACACCCACAACTTATTTATATAGTGGTCCAGAACGAAAATACTACTTGGGTCGCCTATGAGTTCTAAAGTGTGGGATGTTTCTCAATAGGTAGGCCCTCTAAAAAGGTATGCTTGAAAAAGATGCGAAGCTCAAGATGTTTTCACTCACCCAAGATCGCCAAAAGGTGAGAGGGGAGAAGACAACCATCTAGCTTTCCAAACACTGAATGCACATCAAGCACTTCATAGTAGTTTGATTCTTTTTAAACACCTCGAGCAATGTTATCCCCAAAAATATGTGAATAAAATAAAACAACTTTTTCTTTTTAATTACACCAGTATGAAGTATTTCAGATATCAATCAGTTAAGATAGAAATAGTGCAAGACCAAGAATAATTTGTTCATTTTTAAGCCCAAATTCGAGTGTTTCTAAGAAATCAATCCCAGTCTTAGCTTGGTCAACAAAAGTGAAAACGAGCATGTGTCAACAAAAATAAATCATTTTGCGTTCTTTTTATGCACCAAAATCAAAGTTACTAATTATGAAAACTTGGAAGGAGTTCATTTTTAGAGCACCTTATTTGAATTTTTTTTTTCATTTTATGCACCAAATTGATAATCCTAACATAATTTTTTTTGAAATGGTTCATTTTTAAGAGCACCAAAATGAAAGGTTCATTTGTGTTGTTCTTTTTAAAGCACCAAATAAGAGTTCCTAATTTGAAAAAGCTTGAAATGGTTCAATTTTTAGTAACACCAAATGAAGTGTGTGTTTGTCTTGTTCTTTTTTAAAGTGCACCAAATGAAAATTCCTATTTTACTAAAGCTTGGGAGGGTTCATTTGAAGAGCACTAAAAACAAAGTGTGTTTGTTCTTTTTATGCACCAAAATAAATATTCCTAACTTTAATAAAAAAATGTTTGTAGATTTGGAGTGCTTCGACCATTTGTCTTCCCTACAAAAAATAAGTTAATGTCTTTCAACCCTACATACAAACATGTTAGTACCTGTTACACATTAAAAAATAGGCATATGTTAGCAAAACATCAATTACAAAAATGCAGATCCCATGCACAGGTCTATCAGAACAAATGCTCAGAAATCACAGTCAAATGTGCCCCTGTCAGAATCAAATGCTCAAGTTTCAGAGCAAGTACACCCTTGTCATCAATCAAATGCAAGGAAATAAAAGAAAGTGCATAAAAAATGTCAAATGTGTAGTTCTCATGGAAAATGCTCGGTTTTTAGAGTCAAGTGCATGGTTTTCTTGACAGACAATTGCAAAATTTTCTGGGATAGTGCGTGAAAACTTCATCAAATGTGATTCTGGGACCTACAACTTCAAAAATGGCTCATAGAAACATTAGTGTATGGGAAAAGGGTCCCACTGAGCATGCCAAAATGTGTGAGGGGGAAAATCATAGACATTTAAACAAGATTAATGTGCTTGAAATCAGAATCTAAGCTAAGATCAAGAACATAAATCTAAGATCTATTTCTACACATATGAAATGAAACTAGGCTATTGAAAACACATTAAGAAATCTAATGATTACCAAATTGAATTCAAATAACAACAAAGTGTTACCATCTCATATCGAAGTGTATTCGCCTGATGTTGGATTGTTCATATCACTACGAAGCCTCCATAGTTCATGTGCAAAGCTTTGATGCTTGAATGGTTGGTTGATCGAAGAAAGGTTGAAGCTCTTTCAATGGTGATCTTGATAGTACTTCATTGCATAAGGTATGTTGATTCTTCAATCCTTTTTTGTGAGGAAAGAGGTTTGTTATATAGAAAATGAGATTCGAAATGGACGATCAAGATCGTGTTGGAGAATATCCAGATCAATGATCGAAATGTGTTGAGAGGATTTAGACATAATATTGTGCAAAGTAGATTGCACAATTTGTGTGATTGAGGAATAGATTGGCTAGTCAGGGATTAGATTGATCATTTAGGATTTAAATTTATTAGTCAAGATTTAGATGGTTTAATTAGGAAATAGATTGATTAGTCAAAAAATTAGATTACAAGCAGTCATGAATTGCAATTTGCTCAATTAGAAAGTGGGTGAGGAATATGAATTAATTTATTTAATTAATTAATTCCTTTTTGGAGTTGAATGTACAAATCAAGTTTCACTTTTGCAAACAAAGTTGCATTAGTTTGATTTGATTTTTGATAAACGATTTGAATAGTTTGATTTAATTAATCAAATTTTGGAGAGGAAGTGTTGTAATTAAATTATTATGACTTAATAATTTAATTAACTTAGGGGAATAAGGTGATTTAGCGACGTAATTAAATAATTGGCATTATTTAATCAATCAGAATGAAATAAAGTGAGATTAGGACTTTTTTAATAAATGTAATTTGTTTAATTGGTCGAATGTGATTTAATCAAATAATGTTGTTTTATTTAATTAATAGTAGAAATAGGGTTTTTAGGACTTTATTAAATAAATGAAATTTATTGAATTTTTCGAAAATGATAAAAAAGTGAATTGATTAAATAATGTTGTATTATTCAATTAATAGAGGAAATTAGGGTTCTAGATGCTCTTGTGATGTTTCAGGATGTTACAGGATGTTGCAGGACATTTTCAAGATGTAGGATGTTTTCGAGATGTTGTAGGATGTTTCCTAGATGTTGCAAGACGTTGCGAGATGTTTTTGAGATGTCGCAAGATGTTTTTGGGATGTTGTGTGATGTTTTGGGATGTTGCAGGATGTTGTTCAATGCTGTTTGTAGTGTGTGATAGGTGTTAGGTAAATTTCACATGTCTACACATACCAATAATCAAAGACTTGCTCTTTTTCATTTTTATTTTTCATTTCTACAAGATACTAAACTTTCACTATTACACAATAATTAGAAATAAAATGAATAACATGCCAAATAATGCAAGCTTGTTCTCCACCCTACCATAAATGACATCATGAAGCCTCATAGGGCACTAACCATTCCCTTGAGGAAGATGATCATTACCAAATGGTTTTGGTATCAAACTAAACAAAAAATACTACTCATTTCACCCAACATACTCTCTATCCACATACTCACAAATTTCAATTCACCTTTTCAAACAATAACAAAATAACTCAATAAATCTTATAAAGAAACTAACTTAATAACATTAATAAATAAAAAGACTTATCTCTACAACCATGCTCCTTGAACACCTCCATCATATGCGAGAGCTCCTTGCTTCTCACCATCTTTACTTCTTCTTTTTTCCACTCCATAAACATAAAGGTTCTCCAAAAGGAGAAGTGGGTAACAACCCTATTTTTCTTTTCTCAACAAAATATAAAGGGATTCAACTTGAATATTATTGAATGAGGGAGTAACAAGTGTCATTCTCTCATTCAATCCTCAAGCACAATCTCCCACAAGTGCTCACATGTATGAGAAAATTTTTGGAGATGGGAAAGGAAGGAGTGTACTCCACTCCATCCAAAAAGTCTTCATCCTTATTAAGAGGAGGATGGAGTAATTGGCCACTCCATCTCGATTGTCTCATCTCATAAATTATTTTGAGAGATAAGACACCCTTCTCTTACCCCAAGGTTTCCCAAATCCATCACTCCCTTCAATGAGCATTAAAAGAGGGTCATGTCTTGGGTATGGCCCAAGATATGGTCATAAATAAACCCCCAACCCAGGTATTTGCCTTAAGGTACTAGAAAAGGTAAACTTACATAAAATAAGACTTTTAAAGACCTCTTAAGATAAAAGCCCATGAAATAAGGAATTTGAATTTTAACTTAACCAAGGGTTGCCAACCTTAATTCTTCACTCACACATTGAACCACAAGGTATAACACTTAATTACCCCCACAACACATTGGTATGTGGCTACTGATCATGAAAATACTATACACTCTCTATGTATCCTCATCGGGGTTCGAGGACGAACTGGGCCCCAAGCGAGGGTTCAAGGGTGGTAACCTCCGATAGCGAGGGTTTTGGGGCAGCAACCCTCGATAGCAGGGGTTTGGGGGTGCAACCCTCGACAACGGGGGTTTGAGGGCAGCAACCCTCGATAGTAGGGGTTCGGGGGCATAACCCTTGATTTTTTTCCCGTTAACATATCAAGGGGTTGGTAGTTAATTTTTTAACTGCCTTTGTAAAACCCTAATTCTAGAAGCTTCCAAAAGGCTTGTTATAATTAGCTGTGATGTATGTTACAGTATGGTATTCATGAGATTGTAATATGTTTTGCACTGGATAACAAAATCATTGGGTGGCTGAGTTTTTGTGGATGTAGCGAATATTGGGTGAACCATGCTAAAATTCTATGTTGATCTCTTTTGTGTTATTCTTCATTTTTATTTATGGGTTATTTAATCTGCATATAATTGTTAATATTTATTGCTTCGATTTGCCTGAATCCTAACAACTGGTATCAGAGTCACGTGTATTTTGGTCAATTGGTAGGAAACCTCTAGTTTTGAGTGGGAGTAATGGAAGAAGGAAAATTCAAGCTTGAGAAGTTCAATGACTAGAATTATTAATTATAGAAGATGCAGATGGAAGATTATTTGTATTAAAAGGATCTATGGCAACCATTGCAAGGAAAAGCAAAGAAAGATGCTATGATATCTGATGAAGAATGGAAGATTCTAGATAGAAAGGCGTTGGGAGCCATTCGTGGCACTCAATATAATAGAAGCAAAGACAACAGAGGATCTGATGGAAGCTTTGGCTAAATTGTATGAAAAACCCTCAACCTCAAATAAAGTATTTCTAATGAAGCATTTGTTTATTATGAAAATTATTAAAGGTGGATCTGTGATAGATCATTTAAATGAGTTTAATACATTTACCAGTAACTTAACTTCTGTAAAAGTGAATTTTGATGAAGAGGTGAGGGCTCTCTTGGTTTTATGTTCTTTTCCAGAAAGCTAGAATAGCTTGGTAATGGTTGTAAGTAACTCTGTCTTTGGTTCAAATACATTGAAATTTGATGATGTTTTTGGTGTTATCCTTAGCGAGGAAATGCAACGAAAAAACATAGGTGAGAGTTCAACATCGGGTAATTCTTTGATTGTAGAGAACAAGGGAAGAACAAAGGAGAGAGGAAAAAACTCAAAAAATTGTGGGAAGTCAAAGAAGATCTAAATCCAGAGGAAGAATGAATTGCTGGAAATCCAAAACACTTAAAGAAGGATTTTTGGTCTCAAAAGGGAAAATGAGGAGATAGAAAACATGATGATAGTAAGGAAGATAATGTTGCAAGTAATAAATTATAGGATGCTTCAATTATGTGTTTAGATAATGCTAATGATTCCTAGGTAATAGATTCAGGGGTTTCATTTTATGCCACACCCCATAGGAAATATTTTGTAGATTATGTTCAAGGTGATTTTGGACAGGTATATTTGGGTGATGATGAACCCTATCAGATTAATCGAAAGGGAAAGATAAATATCAAGTTGTAGAATGGAAATGAATGGTTGCTACAGGAGGTAAGGCATGTTCTAAATTTAAGAAGGAGTTTAATTTTTGTAGGACAACTAGATAGTGAAGGCTACATAGTTACCTTTTCAGACAAAGTCTGGAAGGTCACTAAAGTTGCATTAGTAGTAGCTAAAGGTGAAAAGGTAGGCACATTGTATTTGTGTATTGGTAATACTTACTCTACCTTATCTACTATAAAAATAATTGCTATTGAGATAGTTATAGCACTTGCTATAGGGACAAAAACAAAATTGTGGCACCATAGACTTGAGCACATGAGTGAGAAAGTGATAAAAATCCTTCACTCTAGAAAGTTGCTACCAAGTTTGAAGTAGATTGACTTGGAGTTCTATGAAAATTGTGTTTATGGAAAATAAAAAAGAGTATGATTTCTCAAAGTTGGGAAAGAGAATAAGAGTGAGAAATTAGAGCTTGTCCATTCAGATGTGTGGGGAACATTTCAGGTATCTTCTCTTGGTGGCTCTTGCTATTATGTTACTTTTATTGGTGATGCAACTAGGAAAACATGGGTGTATTTTCTAAAACAAAGTCAGAAGTATTTGAAACTTTTAAAAAGTGGAAAGCTTTGGTTGAGAATGAGATAGGGAAAAAGGTTGAAGTGTCTCAGATCTAATAATGGATGTGAGTATTGTAGCAAAGAATTTGAAAATTACTATTCATACAATGGAATTCGTAGGAAAAAAATGGTTCCTAGAACCCCAAGAGAAAATTGTGTGTCTAAGAGGATGAATAGGACCATTATGGAGCATGAAAGGAGCATGAGATTACATGCTAGACTATCCAAGTATAGTTTTGGGAAGATTCTATACATACTACTATTTATTTAATAAATAGAGGACCTTTAAATCCTTTGGATGGTGACATTATAGAGGAGGCATGGATGGATAAAAAGGTAAACTATTCATTTCTGTAAAGCTTTGGTTGTGAATATTTTTTCCATGTAGATATTGAAAATAGAACCAAGCTTGAGGTTAAGTCTAAAAAATGTACCTTCATTGGATATGGAGTAGATGAATTTGGTTATTGGTTATGGGATTATGAAAATCATAAAATCATTAGGAGTAGAGATGTTATATTCAATGAGAAGGTAATATATAAGAATTAGTTGTAGGAAAAGAAGCATTAACATGCCAAAAATGAATTTGTGGTGTTGGATGAGATTCCAAAAAATAAAATTCCAGTGGTACTTGATGCTCAACAATATCCCATAGACTCTTGCAAGTGTTAGACATTCTACAAGGATAACTAGACCTCCAAAAATATTTTCTCCATCATTATATTCTATATTATTAACTAATTGTGGTGAACCTGAAGGTTATGAAGATGCACCAAAAAGCAATGGGAGCTAGGCATGAAAGAGGAACCAAATTCCTTGTTGCAAAATCAGACTTTAGATTTAGTCCAATTGCCTGCAGGTAAAAGAGCATTTCCAAATAAATGGGTTTATAGGTTGAAGGAAGAAGATGGAGGCAAGAAAAGATATAAGGCCATACTCATGTTAAAAGGTTTTTCATAGAAAAATTTATAGATTTTGATGAAATATTTTTTCCGGTTGTAAAGATGACTTCTATTAGAATTATTCTAAATCTTGTAGCTACAAAAGAATTGCATCTTGAATAGCTAGATGTGAAAACAACATTTCTCCATGGGGATTTGGAAGAGGAAATATACATGCAACAACCATAGGGATATGAAGTAAAGGGTAAGGAGGAATTTGTGTGTAGGTTAAAGAATAGTTTGTATGACTCGAAGCAAGCACCGCGGAAATAACATTTGAAATTTGATAGTTTTATGGCTAAACAAGGTTACAAAAGATGCCATTATGATTATTGT
The DNA here is from genome assembly GCA_007258455.2 of Sequoia sempervirens. NCBI lineage: Eukaryota > Viridiplantae > Streptophyta > Pinopsida > Cupressales > Cupressaceae > Sequoia > Sequoia sempervirens. The sequence continues at coordinate 26,834,394 of VDFB02000008.1, read as the reverse complement.
GTTTATTTTAAGAAATTGGGTAATGGCAGCTATATTATATTATTACTTTATGTTGACGACATGCTTGTTACCGGGTCTAACATGCATCATATTAATGAAGTTAAGCAGAAATTGGAAAATTCATTTGTTATGAAGGATTTGGGTGCAACAAAACAAATCCTTAGTATGAGGATCACACGGGACGAGACAAACAAAAAATTATTTTTGTTTCAAAGTGAGTACGTAGAGAAGGTGTTGAAAAGGTTTAACATGTAGAATGAAAAAGTAGTTAGTACACCTTTGCCTAGTCATTTTAAGTTGACTAAGGAGATGTCTACAAAGACACAAGAGAGGAAGAAAAAATGTCTAAGATACAATATGCATCAATAGTTGTTAGCTTGATGTATGCAATGGTATGCACACGGCTAGATATTGCACATGTAGTGGGAGTTGTGGGTAGGTATATGAGCAATATGGGAATGGAACATTGGAATGTGGTAAAATGGATTCTTTGATATTTGAGAGGTGCACTTCAAAGAAACTATGTTTTGGAGGAACAATTTTTTCTCTAAAAGGATATGTTGACTCCGATCTAGCCGGTGATATTGATAGCAAGAGTACCACATTGTATGTTTTTACTGTAGGAGGTACTGCAGTCAGTTGGATTTCAAGGTTGTAAAATGTTGTGCTTTCAACCACTGAAATTGAGTATGTTTCTCCTACATAAGCTAGCAAGGAGATGATTTGGTCACAACATTTTTTGGAGGAATTGGGACAATGACAAGAAGATAGCCCTTTGTACACTGATAGCTAGAGTGCCATTCATCTTGCTAAGAATTCAACTCTTCATTCAAAAACTTAAGCACACACAACTCAAATACCACTTCATCTGGTCAATTTTGGAGGATGAAAAGTTGAAGCTGGAGAAAATTCACATAAGTGAGAATCCTCTAGATATGTTCACAAAGGAAGTTACATGGGAGAAATTGATTTTTCTCATCAGTTTCTATTGGCCTTCACGACTGATAATGGTGGACATAAGAAACCAACTAGACCTGTAATCTAGTGGGAGTTGCAAGTGCAATAGTGTCATCCATGATCAGTCTCTAAGTGGGAGATTGTTTGGTGTGGAGCTAGATCATTCTCCAAGTGGGAGACTATTGGTATGTGGAAACTAATCATGCAAATACTGTACACTCTCTATGTATCCTCATTGATGTTCGGGGTGGTAACCCCCTATAGCAAGGGTTTGGGTGTGCAACCCTCAATTTTTTTTGTTAACACGTCAAGGGGTCGGTAGTTAATTTTTAACTGAATTTATAAAACCCTAATTCTAGAAGCTTCCAAAAGGATTGTTATAAGTAGCTGGGATGTATGTTATGATATGGTATTCATGAGGTTGTAATCTATTTTTCACTAGATAATAAAATCATTGGGTGGCTGAGTTTCTATGGATGCTGCCCATATTGGGTGAACCGCATTAAAATTCTGTGATCTCTTTTGTGTTATTCTTCATTGTTATTTCTAGGTTATTTAATTTGCATATAAATGTTAATATTTATTGCTCTGATCTGCTTGAATCCTAACACAACACACTTCACAACTAACCCAAACATAAATCACCATTACACAATAACCATAGACCATAGCCCTCAAAATATTTCCTAGATTCTAAGGTCTTATTTATAAATTCAAAATAACTAAACCATAACCACAACACTCACTTGAACCTTAATGCTAACTCCACATCGACTCATTTTTTATTACACAAGGTCACATTTGAGAATTCCAACCCAATGCTGTATTGATAGGGGTTCAAATTGGTTCTCCCTTCTTTCTATTGGCACACTTACTTTCTTGTACAACAAAATTATGTACAATTAGACCATAATAATAAATCACATTAATTGTTAATCGAATCCTCATAACTTTATTCATGAACCATTTACATAACTAATTACTCATCCAATGTAATATGACACAACAATTCATCTTATAATTTCAAGTCATATCAGTAATTTATATTTGCATACATCTTCATCAAATAAAATAATGACAATTAAACATAAAGTATAATGAAATACAAGATGGTTGTCAAACAATCACTTTATTTATCACCCACAATATATCAAACCATCTATTTAGGAAAAATATATAACAATTTAAGGTTGTTTTAATCACATGTGAGGTGGGGCCTTACAAAATATTTATACAGATATTTTCAAATAATGTGGGGTTTAAAAAATCTGGGTCGACCTGCAGTCACTAGAAAAGTGAAATAAAGGTAATAAAATAAAATACAAATTTTAGAAAAAGAAAGCCAAGAGGTTTTGGAAGTGCAAAGTAAATCAATAAATCAATAAATCTGGCCATTTATAAGCATTATTTTGGAACTCAAAACATCTAATCACCACCCCCTTTTCTGATAGCTTATTTAATCTCATACAAGGTAGTAATGAAGCGTAGAGGTGAAGACAACTAGACAATAAATTTTAAAGCTCTAATAGCTCTATGGTGGAGCAATTGCCTATGCTATCCCCATGGAGTTTATAGTTGCGTGACTCCCTTTCTTTGATTTTCATGCCCAATTAGTCAAATTTGACCCCACCATCTTAACTACTATAGGAGTTGATAGAGTAATTAAAAATAATAGGCATACAATTGCTAATTATGACAGGGTAATTAAAATAATAAATATAATAGAATTAATAAATTAATGAAAATTCTATCAATAACAATATAGTTATTATTATTAATATCGTTATTGGATCCAATCAAAATAATATATATATTTTTAAGCGAAAGTCATTTAGCCTATATATATATATTAATATTTGATAATAAGATTTTAGAAAATTTGGGTTCCATGACTCTTGGTAGCTAGACATATCCTCGTGAAGAACTTGTAATTCACAAAAACTCCCATTCTTGGCCAATAGAAACTATATAACTACCTTTATACAATATTCAGTCACAACCCCATATCAACCCTATTCAATGATCTCTATCTCATATATTATCTGTAAATAGACATAACCCCTAACAAAAGAGTATAAACCACCATGAACAACATATACAAAATTTGAACATATACTAAATTTTACTATATATGCCCTTTGACTAAAAAACCCTTTGACAACAACCCCCTTATTCTTCCATTCTATCAACATTCACCTCATTTTCTCCTTGCTGCTCTTGAATTTTGCTTGCAATAGATTGCATAGGAGGATAAGAATTGAGATTGGGGATATTAAAATGGTGCATATGGAGAGATGAACTGATGTTATCCTAGACTTCACCCTCAGGAGCAATTTGAACCACCTAACATTTCCATGAACATCGACCACATGAACAACTTGAGCCATCAAAATATGAAGAACATGCACCTCTGGTATAGGAGCAACAATTGGAATTGGTTCATTATGAACATGTGAAAGCAAGGATAATAGATCATTTAATTTTCTTCTTATCATATTAGCCAAGTCTTCCCCTACCAAACCCACATGCCTTTCAAGTGCTACTAAAAGTATCTATAACTTTGCATCTCTAGAGTATTTTTGATGGCATCAAAAACTGAAATGTAAACATTACCATTCAACAAGAAATGGGGCAAGAATAAACCTCCAATTTGACCTTTCCCTTTCCACAAATCATAAGCTTGTACAACCCTGAGAAGCTTGTTGTCTTGTAGATATAATTCTTTAACTACCTTACCAACATTCAAATGGAGTAGTGGACATGACTACAATAGATCAAAAGCATTAGAGAGAAAAATTGAAACTAACTGTGAAGGGAAAATAACCCTTCTTGCCAGTGGGTACAATATTTCATCTCCAATTATCCTTTTCACAAACTTCCTAAACTAGTAGCAGTGAGCCTTGAAGACTTGGCTTAATTGTGCATCCCTAATTGAATTGAAAAATGACAACTCCCAATCACACAGTGGCACCCATACTCTGTAATTGCACGAAAGATACTCCATCTGTGCTCGATGACAAGCTGGAAAAAATTTGGAAGCAACAATGGATTTCACCCTCATCTTCCACATAAAGCTCACGATGCATAGCAGAATTGAAAACCCTTCTGCAACTACTGATAAAATGCATTGAAATGTGACGAGGCCTAGGAAATGGTTAAATTTGCTTCACGCGCTTAAAAAATATGACACAATGGTGAATATGTCATTTTGTCCTTTGCTTAGTGTAAGACACTAGAAAATATTTACATAAAAAAATTCACTCATATGTTGCAATACTAATGCAGTGTCATCATGAGTAGGAAAGCTTCATACCACATTACACCTATAATCAAAAAAATAAAAATTAGCAATAAAAGGTTCTATCTTTCATTTGCTCGATGAAATCCTTTCAAGCTTGATGTCCGCCCTTCACATGTTCCACAAGAAAACCCAGTACAAATCCACCTTGGGACTCGTGAATTTCTTGGCATACTCTCATGATGTTCACTACCAGATAAGATACTTGTAGATTTTCCAAATCACTAGGAGATTTTAGCTAAATCAAACTTGACCTTGTCATGATTATGCATTAAACACAATTTTATATGACAATGAACAATTATTATGAAATCAAATTACTCCCATGAAACTATAGACAACAAAATTTTTATTTTAGATATGATTCTAACTTTCCCTTTGCACACTTTCTTTTAGCATGATCTCAGCTAAATCTGAAAATTCCTCCAATTTGTCACCATCTTCTGAGATGAACACTTCCTTCTTTTGGCACCCCATATTTTCCAGTCGATCGACTAACATGTTTCCTTCTCGGTATGTATGAGAAATCTGAAAAGAATCAAATCTTCCTAGCAACATCCAAACCTTTTGCATTACACATTTTAAATGCCAATTATGGAAAATTCTCTCTTTGCATGCATTTATGATAATTAGCGAATCACCTTCTATATGAATTTTAGATATGCCCAGTTGTTTATCAAGCTTTAAACCATGAAGAAAAGCCATTGATTTTGCTATATTATTTGTGCCTGAAAGAAGAACCATAGACTTAGTTGCTCTCAATACTTTGCAAGAATATTGAATACAAACCCCTGCACCTGACACTCTCAGATTACCTCTCGAAGCACCATCAAAATTCAACTTTAAATAACCTAATAATGGGGGCTTCCATTGAATAGTACTCCTATCTATCTTTGTCTTATGAGGATGTTTGAGACTACCTTTGAACGATAGACTTATACCCTTCCAAATTTTTAGAATACTTTCATCCCATTCCATGAAGAGAGAACTCACATTAGATTATAGTTTTGAACATAAGCATTAGCTATTTCTGAAATAGATTTCTCAATTATACTTTGAACATTTTGAACTAAAGAAGAAATCTTCCTGAAAATGTGCTTATTTCGTTCCAACCATATTGACCAAAGCATTTTAGCTGGTATTAGACACCAAATGCATGCAAAGAAATAGGATTTAAATATCACAAGACATGCTTGAAATAGATCCCAAATTATCCTTGGCAAAGGAGTAAGAAAGCCTAATTTGTGTCTAGCATGAACTTCCAACATTTCTGAACAATTGCACACTGCAAGAATAAATGATCAACATATTCAAATTATTCTTCACATAAAACACATTTAAAGGGTTATGCAATTCCTAATTTAGTAAGACTTTCACTTGTTAATACCCTTTTACACAATACTATCCATGTAAAACTCCTCGCTTTTGGCAAAACCATGCTGTTCCAACAAAAAGAGAAGGCTCTTTCTGATTGCACTTGAGAATCTCTATTGAGAATTGATTTATAACCTTTTTTGAATATATAGTTACCATATTTAGAGAGAGCCCGAATGATTTTATCAGAGTTTCTTGATAAAAAGGCTACTCTTTTAGCTAAGGTATGATGCATGAAATCCTTTTGAGCCAATGCTATTTTTGTTTTAGAAAAATGTTTCCATTTTACTCTTCTAGTTTCCAAATCTATTGAGCAACATAATCAATCAATCTAGTGCCCCATAGCAGAGATAACACTAGAATAGCTGATTAAAATTCTTGAACATGCTTCAAAGGAGGGTAACCAATCCACAAGTCATTCCAAAAGTGGACATCATCACCCTTATGCACTTCCCAAGAGATGTATGAAGTGGTCACCTTCTGACACAATACCATGAAATTCCTCATAGTAGATCCAACCAGGGGATTAGATACTATAAATAACCTTGTTGGGTTTTGAGTATCTAAATATTTTTCTTGCATTATCTTGCACCACTTTGAATCAGACTCAGTGTACATTTTCTATATTAGTTTTCCCCCAAAAACCATATTACATTTGGAGATATTATGCATTCGTACTCCACCTTTGAATTTTTCAGAAGTCATGCTATCAAGAGAGATCAATGGAACTTTTTCCCCTCATTCATATTCCCTTTCCATAAAAATTCCCTAATAATTTTCTCAATTTGATCAACAACTGATTTTGGGGCCTTAAGGATTGCTATAAAATAGTTTGGAATTGTTGCTAAAATAGTCTTAATTAAAAAATGTAGCTTGATAATGACAACCATTGAGCTTTCCATGCAAAAACTTTGGACTTAATCCTTTCTATGACCTTCAACCAATAAGATGTCTTATTTGTTCCCATAAAGATGGGATTCCCAAGTATGTGCATGGAAGTTTTGCCACCTGAAAACCTAAAACTTGAACAATCTTCCTTCTAATAGCTACCTTAGAATTAAAGACATATATCTTATACTTTTGCACATTTATCTTCTTCCTTGACACCAAGGAATACATGTCTAGAACCCATTTTATTTCTTTAGCTTTTTCAAGATTTTCCTTCCCATATAACAAAGTATCATCTACAAAGAGAGTATGTGTAACTGAGATGTATGTATGAGGAATATTTACACCTTACCACTAACCCAAACTATGTCTCTCCTTTATTAGCCCGCTCAATTCCTTTGCCATAATAATGAAAAGGAAAGGGGATAGAGGATCCCCTTGCCTTACCCCCTACATAGCACTGAAAATGCTTGAAGGTGCCCCATTTATTAGAACTGAGAACTCGGCCCCTAATAAACAAGATAATATCTATTTACACAATTTTCTACAAAAACCAAATTTGGCTAGTGCTTTCATTAAAAATCTCCAATCAACACTACCATATGCTTTCATCATATTAAGTTTTACAATGAAGGATGATAGGTGATTAGTGCTAATAGAATGTGTCGTAGAAAATTGGACCCTCTTGAGAAAAGAGAATTTCACACATAATTGGACCCACTTTTGAGTCCCTTCACATCATTTCCCCTTCAAAACAACATATATACCCCCTTAGATCTATTATTTTTGATCTAGATGCCCATTTTACCTGAGAAATCACATAAAACTCGACAACCCTGAAAACCCACCTTCAAACAACAGTAATGGGACCCATTTTCCACCTTGGGTGAATGAGTCCCCTTTGGTGGACCCATTTTTCAAGGGTAGAAAATGGGTCCCCTTTGAGGGAAAATTCAAATTTAAGTGGGAATTTGATCAATTTAACTTTTATTTCCGGTGAATGTCGGCCTCTTAGGTCAAAATAATGGGAAAATAAGGTGGTTTTGCTTGTAAATACTCATTTCAAGTCATTTCACACATCTTTTTATCATCTTTTCTTATCTTTTTATCATTCCTCAAGAGAAATTCATAAAGTTAAGTCTTCCACAACAAGTTTCATTAGCAAAAGTTGAAGTTTTAGGGCAAGAAACTAGGGTTTTTGTAGGTCTTGAAGCTTAGTTCTCTTGTCAAGATCTAACATTGCAAAGGGTTGATGATGGATGCCTATGGTGAGTCATGAAGAAATCTAGGGTGAAGAGGTACAACTAGCCACCAAATCACACCTAAGGACTTGGTTTCCTATTGATTCCATTTTCCATTTTCACTCTATCTTCAGATTAAAGTTTGCATTTTGTTTGTTTATTATTTGCATGTCATTTCGTTCCTATTTTTCATGTGTTGTAAGGTTTCTAGGTTGAGATCTTGCATCATATAAATCATTCTTGCATGTCTTATTCTAGAGCAATAGAATAGGATCTTTGTCACATCTCAACTTTTCCTAGTCTTTAACACATCTAAGGCAAGGGTTTATGCAAATTTTTCTCTATTCAAGGTTTAATTACCCAACTAGGGGTTTGAACAAGGAAAACCCCCCATTAGTCAAACACTTTTAAGCTATTTTGTAGGAATTTTCTGAGATCCCGAATTGGGTTTCCATCATAAATTGTTGTACATGTGTCAAAGTGTAGAACATAATCTTGAAGTTGCAGAAATATGAAAGTGGGCTGATTCACCATGCATGGTGAATGAGTCCCTCTTGAGGTGCAGATTTGAGTCAGATGCAGATCCAAGTTCCTGACTGTCAGAAAACAACTTATGTGCAAAAAATTCCTGACCTAGGACTGATTCGTCCAAGGTGGCAAATGAGTCCTAGTCAGCTAAAATTCAAGTTTCATCAGTTTTCCAAATTGTTTTCTAGTCTTCTCTAGTTTTCCAAGTGCACTCATTCTGAGAAACAACCTTCCGTTTAGTTTAATTTGCATTTTTGTTCATTCTTTCAAGCTTTTTAGAAAAAACATTATGTTTTCAAACATAACATAGATCTTAGTTTTTCATTCATAATCATTCATTTAAATCACTTAATTGAATTGAATTTACTTCATTTAGCTTAGACAACATTACACATAACATAATTTGAATGAACCCTTAGCATTTGTTTCCCTAACTCTCTCCTTTTAGGTAAAAACACTAGAAGAGTAAGAGAAGTCCTAGAGAGCCAAAAATCAATGGTTCATTTTGGTGAACCTGACTTTTGAACATAACATAATTCTAATTTACATTTCTATTTACATCTTAGGTATTCATTACTTCATCATTTTGCATTGTTTTGCATCTTTCTATTTCTTAAGCATTGCATTAGTGAAAGCATTCTTTAGATTCCGTCATTACATTTCGTATAATCATTATAACTCTTTGCATTATCATTTGCATTGTACAAACTTGAAAATCTATAGAAAACACAAAAAAATAAGAAAAATCTTAAAAAAATCATCTCTTGGGACTCATTCGCCTCCTAGGGTGAATTAGTCCCTCTACAGTTTTGCATCAACATTTCCAGATTTTAGTCTCCTGCATTGCATCTTTCTATTTTTTGTAATTATCTTTATGTTACAGTTCAGTTGTTTCTATTTTTTTAGCATAAATTTCACTTCTTTCATGACATTCATGGATAGTTTTAGATCTTTGAAAATTTCCTTTTCTGTTTTCATTCCTAGTTCTTTTAGATCAGATTCATCGAAACATAAAGACACATAAAATGAAACATCAAACAATCCCTTCAAACACATGATTCAAATTAGAAACAACATCTCATCCAAGCCTCTTAGTAGTGATGATGTTGACAAGTTAGATGAGGTTCTTTAGGACTTCCTCTTACTCACGTCATCCTCTAATGCTTTCTATGAGAATCCTAAACCCCTTAATGATAAAGTCCCCCTCAAACCTTTTTCTTGTGATGACTTTGAATTGTTAGATGAATCCCTCTAAGACTTCATCTCGCATAAGCCATCCACTAAGGTTTGTTGTGACCAACTCACGATACCGCACATTACAACCTCTAATGCTTCTCTTGAACATCTTAAACCAGTTGACGATAATTCACCCTTCAAACCTTTTAGTCGTGATGATTCACATTTGATAGATGAGTCTCTTCAAGACTTCATCTCACCCAACTCATCTGCTTTGGTTTGTTGTGAGACCTCTAAAATCAAGGATGTTAATGTAATTCAACCTAAAATTATCCTTTACCCACCCTCACATAAACTTCACCCCTCTAACTGACCCCGGTACACCCTTTACCCACCTAAAACCAGTGTATCACAACAATCTAGTAACGATACTATTGCTCATACATATAACACCTGAAATAACAACTGCCACAACCAACCCCACCCTCTTTATCCTTACCTAATCCACCTAGTGCTCCTTGCTATAGCCCACAGACAAAGGAGTATGATCTTGTTGAACAATTAAAGAATACTTTTGCTAAAATTTCCCTTTGGGATTTGCTTCAAAACTCACCAAATTATCACAACATTCTTGAAACTATTCTAAAACAAATCAAAATTCCTCCTGGTACACTCTGAATGATGTGGCAACTCATACAAAAAAAGAATCTTGACATTACCTTCCATCAACATGAGCTCCCTCCTTTGGAGTTGTGTAAACAACATGATGCCTTTATGATAATTTCTTGATTCAATCTCATAGGTATCAAACACAAACTCATAGATAATGGTTCTGCCCTTAATGTGTGTAGTGTGAGTCTCCTTGGTCAATTAGATGTTGACAGGTCACAAATAATACCTAATTCTGTCTCTATTCAAGGATTTGATAATGCAACAAAGCAATTGCTTGGGATAATTACTTTACATATTACTGTTGGGGTGGCTACTTTGCAGACTCCTATCCATATCATGCCTTATGATCTTTCATATAATCTTCTTTTAGGCCGACCATGGATTCATGAGATGAATGCAGTGCCTTCAATCCTTCATCGTATCATGAAATATGTCTGTAACAATCACATATATCAAGTTGAAATAGACCTCAAGCTTGAAAGTTGCTTGCATCTTGAAAAATGGGTTACAAGTCCTTTGAAAATATTAATTCCAACATCTAACATAGACCCTCTTTAAATTGAGAAAAATGATATGGAATTGACATCTAAATTATTTGGTGATGATTGGGGATCCTTAGAATTCACACCCTCATTTATGGGAAAATAAATACTCATGCAAAAGAAAAATGGGAAACAAGATCAACCAACAATCATGTCCACTCAAAATTCTGAAAAATCTTCTGAAACATCTATCTCCTATAATTTGGATGACAATGCAACATACACAACAAATTTTGATGAGATATATTATACATCCCCGCCTACTCCACACGAAATGGAAAGAATTTATGGAAACGGCTATAAATTTGTAAAAAAATTAGGCTATACTAGAAAAGGGTGTGGAAAGAATTAGCAAGGTATTCATGTCCCTATTGAACCTAATACGCAAGAGATGAAAACTAGATTGGGATATTCTTTTTCTAAAATGACCAAAGCTACTCAACGACCATCTTTGAACATTAACGTTATAACATGTCAACCACAACAAAAAATCACAATCAAACATCCTGATTTGCTCAATATAACCTTACCACCTTCATGGAAGTATGCTGATAGCGATGAGGCTTTGAAACAAATGTTAGGAATTTATGATAACCCATCCTCGCTTACTTACATGAAAAACATTACTCATGCCATGAACATTATAGAGCAAGAAGCCAGTGAGATCACTGAAGAATTTTCTGAATCTGAAAGTCCTAGATCCAACACACTCCCTTTAGGAGATACAATTGATGTGCTAATGGAAATTAATGATAAAGATAAAGTTATTAAGATTGGGAAGTTCCTTGATGATGAATAACAAGAAGATACTACCACTTTACTTCATGATTTTCCTAAAATATTTGCTTGTAAATATTATGATATGCCAGGAATTGACCCCAAAATTGTGATGCATAACATTGTCCTTGCTGCAAATGCTAAACCTGTTCATCAAAAGATTAGAAAAATGCATCCTAACATAGACTTGCATGTTAAAGAGGAGCTCAAAAAACTCCTTGATGCATGCTTTATTAGACCTATTGATTATTCTCCTTGGATCTCAAATATTGTCGCAGTTGCAAAACCCAATAATCGTATTAGGATATGCATAGATTTTTGAGACTTGAATAAAGCCTCGTTGAAAGATGATTTTCTGTTTCCTAATATAGACATGATCATGGATTCAACTGCTAGACATGCTTTGTTGTCATTCATGGATGGATTTTCTGGTTATAATCAAATCCTTATTAACCCTCAAGATCAATATAAAATTGCCTTTACAACTATTTGGGGAACATTTTGTTGGGTTGTGATGCCCTTCGGTCTAATGAATGCCAACACAACTTATCAATGTGCAATGACATTAACGTTTAAAGATTACATTCACAAATTTTTGGAAGATTATGTTGATGATATCCTCACTAAATTGTTAACATGACAAGACAATGTAAATGTCCTTCACAAAATATTCGAACGAATACAACAATACAATATGTGCTTGAATCCAAAAAAGTGTCTTTGGCGTAGATAGTAGTAAAATTTTGGGATTTGTCATATCTCATAGAGGCATTGAGGTGGACACAAAGAAAATAGATGCAATCATTAACATGCCACCTCCTAGGAATATTTCTTAGTTGTGAACGTTACAAGGTCGAATTCAAGCTATCTAACATTTTGTTGCATCTTTAGCTGATCACACATTACCTTTCACACATCTCCTTAAAAAGGGCATCCCTTTTGATTGGGATGAGGATTGTAAACAAGATTTTGAGAGTCTCAAGGAATACCTAGCCACTCCACCTATTTTATAGCCTACTATGCCACATAGAGCGTTTGTCTTGTACATCACCGCATTTTCACATGCTCTTGCAACATTGTTGGCTCAACACGATGATCATGGTAAAGAAAACCCTGTTTATTACATTAGCCAAACCTTAATTGATTATAAAACATGCTATTCCCCAATTGAAAAACAATGTTTGGCTCTTTTATTCACTACTAGTAAGTTGTGACATTATTTACTAAATGCTGAAATACAAGTCATCACAAAATTTGACCCTCTTAAATATCTTTTCAACAAAACTGATCTCTCTGGACACTTAACTAAGTGGGTGATATTGTTAACTGAGTTTGACCTTAAATTTGTTTCACAAAAAGAAATCAAAGGCCAAGCCTTAACCGATCACTTAGCTGCCACTCCTTCTCCTTTTGCTTTACCTATTCCTAATTCCTTTCCTGATGATCATATCTTAACCGCTGACATTAAACCATGGGAGTTATTTTTTGATGGATCGAAGTGTTGAAAAAGTCTCGGTGCTAGAGTGGTACTAATTCCACCCGACGACAAACCTATTCCATTATCCTATTGATTAAATTTCCTATGCACAAATAATAGAGTTGAGTATGAGGCATTGATCGCAGGTTTGCAAGCTTCTTTATCTCTAAACGCTAAACATATCAAGATCTTTGGTGATTCACAATTGGTCATCAAAGAAATCAATGGTACATATCAAACTAAACATGACAAATTATTAAAATACAAGGATCTTATAATGAGACTATTAGACAAATTTGAATCATTCACCATTGATAACATCCCACACAAAGATAATTGACATGTGAATGCCATGGCGAGTGCAACTTCTCTCATATCCCCCCTCGATCCTTCCATAGACTTCACTGTCGTTATCCATCCCATCATGAAAATTTTGATCAATACTTTGTTAGAAAATTTTTTGGTGATAACTAAAGATGCTTCGTGTGAATCATATGATACAATATACAACTACTTGAAAGACAATACCATTCCTGAACCTTCCATAATGAATACTCAAAAACATTTACGTAAAATTGCGGTTAAATATGTAATCCTTGCAAATGCATTTTATAGAAGATTTTTCAATGGTCTCCTATTACGATGTCTTAAAGATTCTGAAATTCCTTTAGCGCTTGAATAGGCTCATGCTGGTGCCTGTGGAGGTCATTCGTTAGTGCAAAAACTTATTCTTATGGGTTATTATTGGAGAAATATTGAGAAGGATTGCTTCACCTATGTTAAAATATGTCACAAATGCCAAGAGCATAGCAATTTGATTCACACTCCTGCTGTTGAGCTCTGTGCCAATGTTTCCATTTGGCTGTTTTCAGTATGGGGGTTGGATCTTATTGGAAAAATTTCACCACCTTCTTCTACTGGACATACATTTATCATAACTGAAACAGACTATTTCACGAAATAGGTGGAAGCCATTCCCCTCCGTTCTACAACTGCTAAAGCAATTTTTCATTTCATCTTGGACCACATAATTGCTTGCTTTGGACTCCCTTTTGCAATCGTTTTATACAATGGAACTCCATTTAAGAATAACGAAGTTTATAAATTTCTTGAAACTTTCAACATTCAACATTTATTTTCTACACCGTATTATCCACAATCCAATGGACAAGCTGAAAATACTAATAAGCTTCTTGAGCAAATCCTCAAGAAAACTGTCACCAAGCATCATAAAGATTGGCATACACAACTATCTTATGCACTTAAGGCTTATAGAACTAATGTCCGATCATCCATAAGAAATACCCCTTATAGCCTTGTTTATGGAACTTATGTGATTATGCCCTTGGAGTTAGAAATTCCTACTTTGCGAGTTGCTCTCCAACATCTTATTGACGATGACACTTTTAAAGATCAACAATTACATCAACTCGAGATGCTCGATGAACAACACATTAACGCTCTCAAACATCTCCAATCCCACATCAAACAATTACAATGCAAGCATAACATTCATGTTATCCATCGGTCATTTTGTAAGGGATATTTTGTTCTTATTGATAATCAACGCATTGCTAGTGGTGATAATGAAGATAAAGATAGTTCAGTTCTAATTGGTTGGGACCTTACATAGTTGATAACAATTATGGGTCTGGTGCTTATCTCTTAACACAACTTGATGAAACACCCCTTAACAAACCCATAAATTCCATGCATTTGCATCGGTATTATCTCTGGTCCCTTTGAATAGTATGATTGATACAATAGTGTTGTTTAAAGTTATTTGATGTTATGCTAAATAACTCACATTGCTTCGTTCTTGACAACTAATTTTGTGTTTTTCCTAAACACTAAGGTAATTATTTAAGTTCATTTTATAATTTCTTTAGGCTTCATACTATTCACATTTCTTGTGTTAAATTAGATCCTTATCCGTGTATTTAATTTAACATATTCTTTTCTCACTATCAATGTTGTATCTATGCTAAAACTGAAATATGTTTTACATTAGATCACATTCATCCTGTTAAATCATGTAGCCATTAATTAAATACTTTTACCATAAGTCATTTAATTAATCACATAGCATTTAACATTAAGATAAAAGAGATACATCATCATAACATCAAATGCGCATGTATATATATATATATATATATATATATATATATATATATATATATCAAAGTTGTATATACATCTCAATATCATATACAAAGTCATAGTGGTTTGTGAGAGCTAGACCCCTTAGGATCTGGTGCTGATGATCTAGTCCCTGGTCATCGTGAGACAGTCATGTGTGACCATGATTGTGACCTGTCGAGTCTCAATGTATACTCTAGACCCTATACTCAACCAACAACTACAAGATTCTCCTCTGCCATCCAATCCCTCTCCACTCATGTCTGTGCCAGCTCTGCATGTAGTCTCTCCACCTCTCCTGAGGTCTGTGCTACTATAGTGCACTCTCAGCTCAGAGGAGTTGTCTCCTCATGCTCTCATATGCTGCCCATAGCCTCACGAAAGGTATGAGTGACTCTAGATCTTCCTCCACAATTGGTGGGGGCACGTAGTTAGGATCCATCTCCTCCTAGTCGATGAATTCAGACACTATCTCTGTGGTAGCCTGACTATAGAACTCTCGCCAGTCTCTCGTTGCTCCTGCAAGATAGACAATGTACACAATCAGTAAGACATCATCATGATATATATATACACATATAAATCATAAATCACTAAAGGACATGCATAAAATTAAATATCATCACCTATTTCTCTAGATGGATAAGGAATATCAACCTCATCCTCTTTGGGGAGAATCGAGGATGTGATAGCCTCTCTCTAACTCTAGGTGCTGATGTTTGTTGTAGCTACTACTCATGATCTGGTCTTGTAAGTATGTGAGGACTCTCCATGCTCATACTGATCCTCAATAGCTACCTCATCACTCCCTCTCAAGGGTGGCTCCTCCTCGTAAAACTCATCATCCTCATAATCCTCCTCCTCATGATCCTCTCCTCCATCTTGGTCATCATAATCAAGAGTGATCTCAGACTGGTACTCCTCATCGATCACATCTGTAAAAATATCTGCTGGCCTATACCGTACCTCCTCTGCTCTATCCTCTGGCTCATCACCCTCATCTGGTGCTGGTCCCACATCACCTATAGGGAAATCCATGGGGAACATAGGAGCTGGTCGTGCATATGACCACTACTCATGCTCGTCTGTGCTACCGATATCTTCAGTGTTGGATGCTGGTGGCTAGTTGTGATCTAAATCATTGGAATCACTCTCACAAACATGATCTATAGTTAGGCGAACAGTATCACCTAGCCTTTGGGCACTCCACACTGATCGTCTAATGAAGGGGCATGCCCTTAGTGGTGTCTGCACCTATCCAAACTGTCACATGACTCGCCCGTAATAGAAAGGTCGAACAACATAGTCATGCCTCTCTACTAGATACCTATCATCTGCATCCTCCATAACTGTCATGTGGGATCTGGCCATTGTAAAGTGAGTAGATAAGGTCTCCAAAGGATCTCTTCCTCCTCCATCCGGTCAAATCTCACCCTCCAAAAGTGTAAATCCCCATACTACCACAAGCGTCGCAAAGGATAATCGAATGCTCGTAGATATCCTGCAACTATAGTACAAGGGTATCCAACATGCCTGGTACATGTGATATGCTCAAGGCACCACACTTGTAGAAGCGTACAATGGACCATACTGTTGATCTCTCAAAATACAAATATGCCAAGATCATAATACAAGTGTGCTAAAATGAAACAACCCCAAGTATAGATTGTCATTTGCTCATACATCCCTTGTATCAAGTGTACTAGTCCTCCATCCAAGTGTGCCACTTGTTCATATGGATTGAGAACCAGTGCCACTGTATGCATCATAATTTGTCTGACCATAGGAGCTCACGAATACAACATGGGAAGCTCAATCCGCGTTCTAACCCTCTCATCATGTATAGGTCCACATAAACAATACTACATATCTCTCTTCTTCTCCTAGAATGACCGATCCCCCCAGAAATATATCTGCTCTCCCCGAATGGGATCTCAGAGAATGTGGTGTACATCCTTGAGAGTGATAGTCATTTCCCTGGTGGGAAGATGAAAAGTACAAGTATCAACATCCCAATGCTCGTACAGAGCCATCAACATGACATCATGATATCTCATAGGTGGCATAAGATATGCCCAATAGATACCCACTGACTGTAAATGCTCTACCTTTGCTACTGATAGTGTTGGCACATGATCCCTTAGAAATGTGAGCTTTCTCCCCCCTAGCCACTATCGCGACCGAGTGGGAACCTATCAAAATCATCACAAAATACTCTAAATTTCATCTAATATCTTCAATTCTCAAATTTTTTATCATGCAAGTGTGTTGAAGTTCATCTAGTGTGATTTTATAATGGCCCTAGACACTTTAGAACCCTTTTAGGACATTACACAAAGAAACGAGACACTTCGCAAAGAAACGAGACACTTTGCAAAGAAATGGGACACTTTGCGAAGAAATGGGACACTTTGCAAAAAAGGGGACACTTTGCGAACTTTTTTCCAAGAACCCTAAATTAACCTATCTATGCATTAAAATTATTAAAAAATTACAAAATCACAAGGGAAAAGTTGTAGAATTGACTCACCTCATGATACAACTCACCGCATGCCACCTACTCACGAAGATCATCCAACCGCAAAGGTGTGTAATCTCATCTGCTTGACATGTTCTTCTCTTACTTGTCACTCTCAAGCTACACGAAGGTAAAATGAATAGTAAGTGAAAAGTTACTTTATTCTCCCCCTTTTAATCACTTTTCATCTCTTTTCACTTTTACACATTAACATAAGGTTATCATCTTTTCAAGAACTAATAACGTAGACATTCTTCAAATCAACATAACGGGAGCTAGGGTAACCCGTTTTTGATGCCATTTGATGCATTGGAATTGTGATTCCACACTTGAAATCATCATCCATCTATTGTTATGTGGCATGGTACTTGGAAATGCCCTACAATATGATATTTCTTGTTCGATGTGGCTAGATTGCTACCTTGATTCAACCTCCGTAAAGCAAGCAGAATCAAGGGGGGCATACATCTACCCTCGAATTGGATTCCTACAAGTTAGATAAAAGGATTTTTGGGAAATTAACGAATGTGTGTTGCAAAATACAGTTCCTAATGTTGTGGTTGTGCAAATAACTACAATGGGGGCTTCATTCTCCCATATTTTTGAATGAGTATCCTTTTATGTAGTAAAGTGCATTGTTTAGAGTCCTTTAGCTTACATATGCACATAGAGTCACATGGGTGCTAAAGTGGGGGCTAAATGTACCATAGAAAATTGGACCCTCTTGAGAAAAGAGATAATTTCACGCATAATTGGACCCACTTTTGAGTCCCTTCACATCATTTCCCCTTCAAAACAACATTTATAGGCCCCTTAGACCCATTATTTTTGATCTAGAGGCCCATTTTACTTGAGAAATCACATAAAACCCGACAAACAACATTTAATTATATCATACCCTAGAAACCCACCTTCAAACAACAGTAGTGGGACCCATTCACCACCTTGGGCGAATGAGTCCCCTCTGGTGGGACCCATTCGCCAATGGTGGCGAATGAGTCCCCTTTGAGGGAAAATTCAAATTTAAGCAAGAATTTGATCAATTTAACTTTTATTTCCGGTGAATGTCGACCTCTTAGGTCTAAATAATAGGAAAATAAGATGTTGCTTATAAATACTCATTTCAAGTCATTTCTCACATCTTTTTATCATCTTTTTTTATCTTTTTATCATTCCTCAAGAGCAATTCATAAAGTTAAGTCTTCCACAACAAGTTTCATTAGCAAAAGTTGAAGTTTTAGGGCAACAAACTAGGGTTTTTGTAGGTCTTGAAGCTCACTTCTCTTGTCAAGGTTCAACATTGCAAAGGGTTGATGATGGATGCCTATGGTGAATCATGAAGAAATCTAGGTTGAAGAGGTGCAATTGGCCACCAAATCACACCTAAGGACTTGGTTTCCTATTGATTCCATCTTCCATTTTCACTCTATCTTCAAATTAAGGTTTGCATTTTGTTTGTTTATTATTTGCATGTTATTTCATTCCTATTTTTCATGTGTTTTAAGGTTTCTAGGGTTGAGATATTGCATCATATAAATCATTCTTGCATGTCTTATTCTAGAGCAATAGAATAGGATCTTTGTCACATCTCAGCTTTTCCTAGTCTTTAACACATCTAAGGCTAGGGTTTATGTAGATTTTTCTCTATTCAAGGTTTAATTACCCAACTAGGAGTTTGACCAAGGAACACCCTCCATTAGACAATCACTTTTAAGCTATTTTGCAGGAATTTTCTGAGATCTCAAATCGGGTTTTTGTCTAAAATTGCTGTACATGTGTCAAAGTGCAGAACATAATCTTGAAGTTGTAGAATTCTGAAAGTGGACTAATTTTCCATGCATGGTGAATGTGTCCCTCATGAGGTGCAGATTTGAGTCAGATGTAGATCCAAGTTCCTGACTGTCAGAAAACAACTTTTGTATAGAAAATTCCTGACCTAGGGCTGATTCGCCCAAGGTGGCGAATAAGTCCCAGTCAGCTAAAATTCAAGTTTCATCAGTTTTCCAAATTGTTTTCTAGTCTTCTCTAGTTTTCCAGGTGCACTCATTCTGAGAAACAACCTTCCGTTTAGTTTAATTTGCATTTTTGTTCATTCTTTCAAGCTTTTTGCAAACAACATTATGTTTTCAAACATAGCATAGATCTTAGTTTTGCATTCATAATCATTCATTTAAATCACTTAATTGCATTTAATTTACTTTGTTTAGCTTAGAAAACATTACAAATAACATAATTTGAATGAACCCTTAGCATTTTTGGCCCTAACTCTCTCCTTTTAGGTATGAAACACTAGAAGAGAAAGAGAAGTCCTAGAGTGCCAAAAATCAACGGTTCAGAATGAAGTACTTCATGCACAACCAATGCAGCCTCGACTATTTCTCTACTAGGGAGAAAACCCCCTTGTTCTTATGAAATGACTTTAGGGATGAGTTGTTGTAGTCTTAAATATATTTCCTTTATGAAAATTTTATAAATTGTATTGCACAATGAGATGGGTCTAAATTCTACAAAAGTCTTTGGCTCCTTTGCTTTTGGAAAAATTGCAATATTTGTCACATTAAAGTTCTTCAACATTGTACCATTTTTTGGTGACTCTTCTAGAGCTAGCAAAAAATCAAAACCCAACACATCCCAACATTTCTAAAAGAATAGAGTTGTGAAGCCATCCGATCCTGAGGCCTTATCCAAAGAAAGGGAAAAAACTACCCTCCTTACTTCTTCTAAGGCAAATGGCTTCATCAACCCCTCATTATCTTAATGAGAAATGATATTTGGAATTTTTTATAGCAACACATGCTCATCTTGAGTTACTTGTGTTGGTCCCTTCCTAGGCGGGGCTATGAGTTTTTTTTAAAAAAATTACCCCTTCTTGAATCTCCTTTGCATTTGTAATCCAATTTCCTGTTATGGTATCTTGAATTGAAAACACTGTTTGTGCAACTCTTTTGATTTGGGAAGATGCATGAAAATAATTTTTGTTACGGTCCCCTTCCTTTAACCATAATTCCCTAGATTTTTTATTCCAATAAATTTCTTCTCTCTTACCTAATTCCTCCCACTATAATTGTAAATTCTTCTGTTTTTCATATGTTTCTAAATCCAAAACATGCTAAATTATGTGATCATGAACATTTTCTAACTCCTTTTCCACTTCCTCTTTTTGGGAAAAAAATATTTTTAAAAACTTGCACATTCCATGTTTTAATCTGATTTTTAACATACTACAACTTTTTATAAAATTGGAACATTTTAGTGCCTCTCTGATAGGGTGCACTAACCCACCATTGGTAGAGAAGTGGGAGAAAATGTGGATGTTTGAACCACATTTTCTCAAACTTAAATGAAGGCTTGTGCTCAATCGTGGGATTTAAACTTGTTATCTCTAATGAAATTGCATAGTGATCTGAGCTCACAAGTGGCAATATTTTTGAAAGCAAATCATATGATGCTATTATCTAGTTCTATGATACTAAAATCCTATCTAAACGTTTTGCAATTTACTAAAAATATTTCCTTTGATTTGTCCATGTAAATTTACCCATTAGTGGAAAAATATCCTTCAGTGCATTATCATAAATAAAACAACTGAAATATTCCATTTTTTTTTGTGGCACATATATACCTCCTTATTTTTCTTGCAAAGACACTATCACATTGAAATTTCCTACCAAAATCACCTTTTTATTCCCAAAACCTTGAATGACGACTGTTAATACTTCCCATAACCTCTTATTTTCATGTGTAGTTGTTGGACCATATACATTGAATAACTTGAATCTGAGATAAAAACTTACAACATTCATCAACTACCAATTACTACGCCTGTTAACCACTTCAATATACATTGTTTTTGGGTTCCATAATGTGACTAAACCACCTGAATCCCCTTGTGTTAATACATGTAATGATTTCCATTTTTTCCATTTCATAATTGATGCCTCAAATGATTCTTGTGATGTTTTGGTTTCTTGTAACAATTTAATATCTGCCCCACAAACATCTAATTGACATTTGATTTGGGCCCGCTTGTTAGAGGAATTAATGCCTATGACATTCCAAGACACCACCTTCATTATGGTTGAGGAGAGCAACATGCTCTTCTCGACGTTTTACTTACTGATAGGGTCCCATCCAAAGTAGCCTATAGTCCTGCATCAATCTATTCCTTTAATTTAGTAGCCTTAGAATTTCTGCCTCTTTTCCTTGGGGAATTTTTGACTAATACCTGATAAGATGGAGTCTATGCTAATGATAAGGTCTGTGCATAGTCAAATTTTGATACCAATTATGCATCAATTTCCATATTATCTTGCTTAGGAAATTCCTGAATGACATGCACTTGAAACTAGTCTTCCTGCAAAGATACACATTCTCCCTCTTCAGTTAATATCTCTTTTTCTATCTCATCAAATAAATCTGAACCTATTGAATAAAGGATTTTATCTACAAGTTCTTCCAACTTATCAGGGAAAACCCCTTGATTTAAGCAAAGTGCATTAGGGTTCTAAAATTTCTCAATAGTTAGAGTTTCAACATTTTCTTTATCCGACGTCCTTTTGTTCAGTAACTTTTGTTGAGAGAAAACCCCTAATTTCAATGATGAGATAGAGAAAAATCCCTCTTCTAAGTTCTTGATATATATATATATATATATATGAATATGATCTTTTGTAAACATCAGTTTCTTGACAATATCATCTATTTGATTTAAAACAACTGGTGAGACTGAAGGGGGGCTTTCCAAACAACTTTTACTACTGTGCTTGTTATTTTTATTGCCTTTCCTAGACAGTGTTAGAGGCAGAAGCATAGGTAATCTCACAACTTTAGTAGGTAAGGAAAAATTATTCTCATTATTAACCAGTAACTCCTTGATTTCTTCAAGACCTTACTGTCGCGACTCAACAAATAACTTTGCATCTTCCCTACTAGACACATTGACCACATGCAACTTTGTACCCATCCTTTTAACAAACACAGGTGATGAATGCAATTTTTTCCCCTTTGAATCCCTCAAGATCAAGGCATGTTGCTTTAGCAGGCTCAATGGAATGACAAAAAACACATATGTTGTGTGGATCTTCTATAACAATTTCCTGAACCCACTTACCAAACTTTGAATTTATGTATGTGAGTTGGGAGTGTTTTTGTGGTATCAAATAAAATACAAATCCTAATAGGCTTTGAAGGATTTTAAAAAAGCTTCATATCATGTTTTAGAAAGATCCCAATGTGATTTGTCATTATTTCAATTAGATTGAGCTCTCTATATTCTAAGGATAGAGAATGCAATTGGACCTAGGACAAAACAAATCTAGCCTCATATTTCTATGATTTAAAGTTTGGTGCCCATGGTTGCATACACAAACTAAAACCTTCGAAAACCTAGGACTTTACTTTATAAACAACATCTCTTTCAATTTTTGAATTAAAGAATACACAAAGAATACCCTTTATTTGATCCATATAAAAGACCTTGGTAACCCCTTCCCATTCTTCAAATAATAAATTCTTTAGTAAATCAATTTCTAGAGTGAGGTTCCAAAACTTACAAATTAATGCTCGTTGACGAAGATCCTGGATTTGAGCTTACAATAGATCTTCAAAAAATGTAATATTAACAATACATTTTTGCTCCAGTCTAGTTTTACTTCCATGAACTTGTTTAGGTGAATCCTTTTGCTGGAGTAGTTCATACTGGTCTACCTGCTTGTGCTGCCATTGCAAAGATGGCTTTTTATTACCATTTTCTTTTCTCTTGCTTGATTTTCCCTTCCTATTTGGCCTCTTCTTATCCTTCATTGAATGTGAAACTTTTGACACCCCAACCTGATTCTGTTGAATGCCAATAGTTTGAGTAATAAAACTTGTGGCTAGGGCTTTGCTTCAAGATTTTTTGAATCTTGATTTTTTGGCTGATCCATTTCTCCTTTATTTTTTCCATTAGTATTAGCATATACAGTAAACTTCTCATGCCTACTATTATATGTATGCATATGTTGTATATTGCGCTCTGCTTCAATATTTTTTGACTCTTGATTTTTTGGAAGACCCATTTCTCCTTTATTTTGTCCAACAATATTAGTAGGTTCAACATACTTCTCATGCCTACCATTATCAATATGTGCATGTTGTTTTCGATTGAAGGGACCCCCTCCATGCCTCGTTTCTTTATCTACATGAGATCTATTTTTATAAGGAATATCATTTTTTGCTAAAACCCTAGCCCCTGCATCATTCCTTTTTTGATTGGATCTGTATTTTGCTTCGTTTTCTTTATAAAGCCAATTCAAAAATCTAGGATTTGCTTCATGCTATCTTTTTTGAAAGCCATCCTTTTGCACATACAGAGATATGTCATTCTCATATAGATCAAAAACATCTTGCTTGTCCTTATTCAAATGCCTATGTGAGTGAAAGGGAACCCAGTTTGGCCTTGTGAATCTATGTCTGACAACATACTTCCCTTGCCTTACATGCTGCCAAATTGGATTTCTAGTGTGTCCCTGACAGGATAGAACCTACCTATTGTAGCCATGATTTCCACAAGGAGGTGTTGGCAAGAGACACTACAAATGTTTTATGGTGTTGTCATTGATGGAAACCCTAGTTAGTTATCTGGTCCGCACATCAAGATTTGATCATATCGACAGACATATTGAAGGTAGTTAAGTAAGAACAGAGCATCCGACATATTTGAATTCATCGATTCACATTAATTTTTCTGTTATTATTTTGAGTTTTGGATCTCAGGGAAGGTTTTTTGGTATATGATTGATGTTATCCTTGAATCTTAGAGCCTCATATCGATTTGTGTGCAAGTTAGAAGATCCAGTTGATTAATTTTCTGTTCATCAGTGCAAGAAGGCTGACTAAGTGAATATAGCATGTTGCAGATATTCGAGGAGTAATTGTTTAAGTGTTTTTGTGTTCGAGCATTTTGATTTGGGTCCTCACTATGTTATGGCTGACTTTGGTGGATGCACATTGAATATTATTCATGATTTGAGCCGACAATGTGTAAATATTTTCTATTTTGTTGAAGCTGACTTTAAGTGATTAAATCTTTAGTAGCAGATATATAAGCAATCGATTATATCATTTTGATGTGTGTATGAAGTGTGTGGATGTATATTGCGAATATCAAAAGGATTGTAAGTTGATTGTGCATAGTTTCACTTGTGCAATAAGGGATTTGTGATGTGAGTTAAAGCATAACACAACAAAAGAGCAAAATTAGAGAGAAGGTCAAAGAATTTGACCTTAAGCTTAACTGAAACTATTCTCAGGCATTTGTAGATGCTATTTTATAGTTCACCGATCTAGTTGTCTTTTGACATTGATTGTAAGGTAGTGGACCTTTCTGTTTTTGAGTAGTGAGCTCTAGGAAGTGTGCCTGAATGCAAGTGCATTCCCATTTTGTAAACATATTTTGAGTATACTCAGATAATATTATGGATTGACCTCCACCGTGGTTTTTCCCCTAACAAGGTTTCCACATAAAAAATCCTTGTGTTATGGTGTTGTGGTTGTTTGTCTTATATTCATGCATCTTTCTTTTGGTTGAATGTTATTAGTACTTTGAAGATCTAATTAATAAAGTTAAAAATTATAGAACACTGATTCACCCCCCCGCTCAGTGTTCCTTGATTCCAACAATCAGTATCAGAGCCTCGTTCCTCAAAAGAAGTTTAACAGCTTGGGGAAGACTTGGAAATAAATTCAATGGATTCAAGCAGTCTTCAACAACAACTTTTGGTGGCCCTAGATGATCTTGATTAGTCAAAATCTAAAGTCCAAGAATTGCAAGAAAATCTCATGAATGCTAAAAAATTCATTCAATCATTGAAATATAAAACCAATAAGTCCAGGGAGAAGAGAAGGGAACTCTATGATTAGATCAAGTAGGAAGACAATAAACACATTGAAGATGAACAACTGAGTCAAGCCCTGAAGGAAAAGATAGAAGAATGTGAAAAGTTTGCCAAAGATAATGCAGTCCTAAAGCATGAGATGAAATTTATTATGATGAGGATGACCAAAGAGATTGAAGACAAAAAGAAGAATGAAGAGAATCTTGCTCAGTCCTTGAAAGAGAAATATGAAGAATGCAACCGAATTACATATGTATTCAATCAGTTGGAGCTTGAATTGGAACAATCCAAACATAATGAAGAAGAGCTTGAAAAGCATATTGTTGATCTTAGAGATGAACTTGCTACTGCAAATGAATTCAAGGAGAAGTTCAAGATTAGCTCAACCAAGCTTGATGAACTGATTAAAATTCAAAGGACTGAAGGTGACAAATGAGGTCTTGGATATGAGAAAGGAGAAAGTTTCGGATCTGGACAAAGGAGATTTAGGCAAGGAAATCAAATGAACAAAGCTAGAAGGTATCCAGTAAGAGAACCTAATGCTCAAAGATTCAATGGTTACTATTTTGTTTGCAATAAATTTGGTCATATGGCAGTTCAATGTAGAAGTAGAATGAATTCAAGTGGTCTATCATTCTCAGGTCAGTGCTTTAATTGCAATAAGTATGCTCATAAGTCAAATGAATGCAAAAATATGATGAAATTTTTTTATAGAGATGTCAGATGTTATACATGCAATAGATTTGGCCATATTGCTAACCAATGTAGATCAAGAGAAAATCAATGGAAAAACTGGTCTAAACAAATAAATGTGGTGGGCTACAATTGCAATAAATTCGGTCACATTGCTATATTTTGCAGAAGCAGAAAGGGTCTGGTAAATCAAAGGAGAAACATGCAGAAGGATGAAAATGGAAAAGGAAAAGTAACTATAGATGAGATCAGGAAGCAAATGAAGAAGATATGGGTGAAGAAGAGTCCCTCTATTGTAGGAAATGATTCTACACCAGAACCAACTTCTTGTAATTCCTTCAAGAATTAGATTAAGGCCTTTGGCCTAGGGGGCTGTCAAGAAAATCCTTCAAACCCATTGTCAGTAGTTGACATCGTGATGTGGATGAGTGTAGTGATTGCATTGATGATCTATAGATGCTGTTGAATCAGTTGCAGAGAGTATTTATGTAGATTTGAAGGTCCACAAAAGAGTTATCTTTCACAGAGTATGGATGAGTTAGGGAAAAAACATTTATTGTGACAAAAGGTTAGGTGTGTGAATGATAAAAGGTTATTTGTATTCTTCATTTATCACTTTGCATTTTGAGGAGAAGAAGTTTGGAGAGCTCTGAAGTAAAATTTGGTGAAACCTGGTGAAGATTCAGGTGTGAAGGAAATTTAGCGATCAAACCCTAATCTAGCGAAAGGTATTTATCGGGACAACTTGTGAACTTGTGAATTTGTGAATTTGTGAAAATGGCTACACCATTGGTAGTTGATGTCAAGGATAGACCCCATCCAAAAATCAAGTGGAATCCTTTCAAGTTTGTTGAGACAGAGCCCTTAGGTGCATTTTCGTCCATTTTGTACAACGTATTACATATTGAAAATATTAGGGCATACATTCATGCAAATATTGAGAAGTTAGGGAGCTCATAGTTATTGAATTTTTATTCCAATCATATAGTTGGAGAGGATTTCTTTGTTAAACTTGAATTCAAAACCCTAGAGGAGAAGAAATTCATGCAGATTGTAAAATTTCCCATGTTTGATGAAAGCGAATGGGTCTAGTATTTTTGAGCCAAGTTCATGCTGAATTTATGTGGTTGAGTCAACCTTTTAAGATCACAAAAGAATCCATAAGCACTATTATTAGTTTAAATTCCTCTGGTGGATTTCTGATCTTGAAGTCCGTGAAGAATCAGATAGTTACTGATGCAACTGGTTTAGTGTTTGATACAAGAGCTATGAAAATTGATGATATTATTGATGTGGATGTGGAATTTTCCTTGATGGTCATTGGTTACAAGATTTATCATTCCATCCATGATAATTCTGTATCCGGTAGAACTATTTATGCAACATATCAGATGGTGAAGGAGAATGCAGATTATGACCTGTGTGAGTTACTTCGAAGTCAGCTTATCGAGAATCTTGGTATGATCAAGAAAGATAAGAAGAATTCCTTTAAGTATGGTAATCTGTTGCTGTGTTCTTTTACTTCATGAATGAAGTTATGGGAGTTGGAAAAGTACATTGGCAAAGTGATAAACCTATAGCTATTCAAATAAGAGACATGTTATACAACATTGGTGATAGTAAGACAAGGAAAACTATTATCTGGGGATATTTCAAGAGTTTTCAGAGTGAGATGCAAGTGAGAGAAAAAATTCCTACTTCTATTGTGGAGAAGTACAAGGACACTATTTTTTTATGGTTGACATTGATCAGTGCTTGATGGAAGCTATAGATCCTAGAACGGTTTGGATTATGCCAATGAGCTATGAAGTTGAGGAAAAGATCTTGGAACTATATGCATAACATTTGTTGAGTAAGCCTTGGGATCCAACTAAAGAGAGGTTTGGAACCTATGAAGAAAAGAATATGCAAGTCCATGAGTAGTTGAAGAAACCTATGATAGTCTAGAGAGTAAGGAAGGAAGTTGAAGCCTTTGTAGGGAGCATGGGTATATTTGCAAAAGCTGTGAGTGAAGCTAGAAGGAAGAGAGAACAAGTTGAAGTAGAAAAATCTTCTAGAACTAAATTTGCTAGTTTGACAACATCCTCTACCCGAACTAGATCAACAAGGAGCTCTGCACCCCTATCTGGTCTTGCTAAGAAGTCAACTCATATGAAAGCTCAAGCCAAGGCATCTGATAAGAGGAAGAAGGGAAAAAGAATAAGAGTCTATGTAGCTGTTTTAGAAGATGAGGAAATATAATCTAATGAAGAAGCAAGAGAAATAAAGCATATGGGAACAAAGTAAACAATCTCTAAGGACAAGCCCTCCAGTGAAGAAGAAAAATCAAAGAAGAAGATGAAAATTGACAAACTAGGCATGTCTGTAAAGGAAGTTGAGAGAGGCATAATCAAGGATGGTAATCTTAAGCCACTATGTGAATGGTATGATACCTTTGATAGTGTTGGTCAAAGAGTTCTTGAGGATGCTACAATAAAGTATTTGAATACTTTCAATTTGACTCTTGTTGAGATTATGTCTCAGTTGAGTAAGGAACTGCATGAAATTTTGGAAATGAGGAGAGTAAGTGCAAGAACTAAAGAAGAGAAAATGAGAGAATGAATTCTTGCAGATTTATGTCTGATGATGTCTATTGAGGAAATGAAGACAATCCCGAATGAAGCTAAGAAGGATTTCAAGAGAAAAACAAGAGTAAACAAGCTTATGATTGGTTGGACTGAAGAGGTAGCAAAAGAAACTGAAAGAATTCTAAAGGAAGTTTTGTTAAAGAACAAAATCAATGTTGTTTATGAAGAAAGTCATGATGGAGATATTGCATCCGGTCTGGTAGATGAAGAAGTAAAGAAAGATATAGTTGAGGACACCTAGATTCCTATTGGAATGCTTGATATAAAATATCCTATGGAGACTGAAGCTCCTAAAGTTATGACAGCTGAAGAAGTTGAGATTCCAAAAGACAAGGAAGAATCGATAGTTGAAGAAATAATGATTGAAGAAAAGAAGGTTGAAGTAAAGGAAGTTCTTGTGGAAGAAAGAGATACTGTAGAGGCAATGAAGAAATTTCTAGACGAGCAACATCAAGAGTTTGACCTTGAATTGGGTGAAGGTCCTATTAATTTGTCTACTTTGTCTCCGATTCAGAAATTGAAAGTTGCATCATTTGCGCAGGTGAAGGCTAGGGAAGAATTGTTGAAGTATCACATTGAGGATAGTGAGCTATTGAGTCTTGCATCTGGTATTCTGGAGAGAACCATGCCTTCTCATGTTAAGGATCCATCTGGTTCTCCCTCTAGTGAGCTGAAGAAGCTTATTAATTCTGTAAGTACTCATTTTGAGTCCCTTGAGAAGTCAAATGTGGACAAGGTACAAAAAGGATTTGATGATAAAAGGTTCAATAGGATAAAGTGCATGCTTGCTAATGACAAATCATTATTAGCTACTTGTGTGAAGAATATTCAAAGTGAACTATCTGAAGGAGGAAATATCTATAAGTCATGTTTTTATTTGTCTAAACTTACTGAGGACAATGAGAAAAGATTAAGGGTCATGTGAAATAGTTAGCTACTATTTCTGATGCCTTTCATCTTTTAACTATTTCTATTGGAAAGCAAGAAGGTCAGGTTATATCCCTACTTGACAAGATAAAGAGTTTGAAGCATGATAATGAAATAATTGTGGAAAGAGCATGTGAGCTTAGAGGCCTAATTGGTCTGAAGATGGAAACAATGTTGAGTGCATTGAAGGAAGCACAAGAAGCATTGGCAGTCAGTGATTTGGCGAACCTAGAGTCTGCAGAGATGCAATCTTATCTATTCTATGGTCACATGACTATCTTGTAGAGTCTTAAGAAGGGTTGGGACACAAGTTTGAACCTGTTGAAGACCAATTTTGTAGATCTTTTCAAGTTTGTGTAAGTTGTAGAAACAAGTTTGTACATATGCAGTTTGAAGTTTTTGTTTGATTTTTGGTATGCAGATTCCCCAACTTTTCCATTGATGTCAAAGGGGGAGAGTAGAATAGTGAAAAATGGATATTCTATTCATCTCAGGGGGAGTTGTAGTTTTGAGCTATGTTTTTGAAGTTTTGAAAGTTGGCAGTGTATTTATGTTGGTATTGATCCGATACTTAGTCATTTTTCACTAAGTGTTGCCATTAATGCCAAAGGGGGAGATTGTTGGAAAGAGACACTGCAAATGTTTTCTAGTGTTGTCATTGATGACAACCCTAGTTAGTTATCTGGTTCGCACATCAACATTTGATCATATCGGTAGACAAATTGAAGGCAGTTAAGTTAGAACAGAGCATCCGACATATTTGTGTTCATCGATTCACACAAATTTTTCTATTATTATTTTGAGTTGTGGATCTTAGGGAAGGTTTTTTGGTATATGATCGATGTCATCCTTGAACCTTAGAACCTCGTATCAATTTGTGTGCAAGTTAGAAGATCTAGTTGATTAATTTTTTGTTCATCAATGCAAGAAGGTTGACTAAGTGAATATAGCATGTTGCGAAGATTCGAGGAGTAATTGTTTAAGTGTTTTTGTGTTTGAGAATTTTGATTTGGGTCCTCACTATGTTATGGTTGAATTTGGTGGATGCACATTGAATATTATTCATGATTTGAGCCGACAATTTCTAAATATTTTTTATTTTGTTGAGGCCGACTTGAAGAGAATAAATCTTTAGTAGCGTATATATATAAGCAATCAATTATATCACTTTGATGTGTGTATGAAGTGTGTTGATGTATGTTACAAATATCAGAAGGATTGTAAGTTGATTGAGCATAGTTTCACTTGTGCAATAAGGGATTTGTGATGCGATTTAAAGCATAACAGAGTAGAAGAGAAAAATCATACAAAAGGTCAAAGAATTCAATCTATAAGTTCAACCATAACTATTCTCAGGAATTTGTAGATGTTATTTCATAATTCACCACTCCAATTGTCTTTTGAAATTGATTGTAAGGCAGTGAGCCTTTCTATTTTTGAGTAGTGAGCTCTAGGCAGTGTGCCTGAATGCAAGTGCATTCCCATTTTGTAAACATCTTTTGAGTATATTCAGATAATATTGTGGATTGACCTCCATCATGGTTTTTCGCCTAACAGGGTTTCCACGTAAAAAATCCTTCTATTATGGTGTTGTGGTTGTTTGTCTTATGTTCATGCATCTTTCTTTTGGTTGAATGTTATCGGTACTTTGAAGATCAAATTAATAAAGTTAAAAATTGAAAAACACTGATTCACCCCCCCTCTCACTATTCCTTGATTCCAATAGGAGGTGGATTCTTGTCCCTTTCTAAGAAATAGTCGTTGGAGTTCCATTTTTTCTTAGCCATTTTTTATTACTAAAAAAAATGTTACCATAAACTCCATTGTTGAATGTGATATGATCCGAGTGATTGTTATGCAGATTATCTTTTCTTGAAGATTACCTATTTTGATAGCTATACATAGCTCGAAATGTGTTACCCCAATCATAATAATATTATTAATGTCCATTTTAAGAATTAATAATACTAATTTTTATTCAAATAGACAATAAGATGTCATAGAATTAAAAAAATATTAAGATATATTAACATTAATAATGATTACTCATGTCAATAATTGTAATAAATAATCATGCTATGATGTTGAATAATGGTTTTTTGGATATAGTCTCATATTTTTTAATAAAAAGAGGGGTAAATTTTTTATTAAATTGAAAAAGTATTACAAAGCAGAGATATAGAAAACCCACTAGGGGCACAACCAAGACCAAGAATTAAGTAACATCCAAAAAGCTCTTCTTATCCTCCATAACCCAATCTTCAAGAACAAGGGCCAAATCACCAAGAAGATCACCTGAGTCATTCACATTCCAAGTCCCCATTTGCTCAGATGACAACCTAGCAAAACCATCCACCACCTTATTCCACTCCTGTGGAATGTGACAAAAGGCAATAGAATCAAGAACATAGCTTAGAGAAACAATTTCCTTGGCCACCATCGCAAGTTTCCAATTCATCATATCAATGATGACCTAAGAATCATTATCGCAAACAATTTGCCTCCAACCAAGGGTGTAGGAACACTCTAATACAATAAGAGTAGCTATAGCCTCCGTGAGGTTATTAGTATGTTGACCTCTATATATAGAGAATAAAAAACCACCACTCCCGAACTATCCCTGCCAGTACTACCAATGCCAACATATGCCCTAGATTCCCTATGAAAGATCCATTAGAATTAATTTTCAATTCCCTTGCAATAGGAGGGCACTAGTGACCAATATGACATACCCTCTCTCTCCCACACACATGCCAAATAGACCTCAAATTTCTCCTCCCTCCCATTGAGAGACCCATGACATCAATGATAACATTTTCATTAGAAGCAATAGGAATAGAATGATCACACTTAGCAGCCAAAGTTTCCTTTAGACCTCCCAAAATTCTCAACTAGAGTTGACCAAAAAGCATCTTCTTATCCAAAAAAATTCTATGGTTGCGCTCCAACCAAATATGCCAAATTACCGAACTGGGGCCAATAATCCAGGCAATGAGAAGGGAAGTGGTTTTAATAGGAGGGGACCTAGACTCCTCCAAAAGTCTTCCAAAGAAGAGGCATGTCTACATGAAAGATGCTAGAGATTCCACTAGGAATGCCAAATAACTTTCACAAAAGAACACTGAAAGAAAAGATGAGAAATGCACTCATCTTGACCAACATACATAACACACATAGAAGGCCCTTGAAATCCACACTTCCAAAGATTATCCTAGGTAAGGTGCCTTCATTGCACCATAAGCTAGGAGAAGAAGTTAAAATTAGACCAATCAAACTTATTCCAAACCTGTTTCCACCATGAGGCTTCCAAGCTCCCAAACATTTGCTTGTTAAGAACCTGATAACTAGAGGTGACAAAATTTACCTTTCGGATCAAGCTCCCAAGCTAGCACATACCTTCTAGGAAGAGAAGTAAAAAAACACCCCAAAAAAATCCTAGCAAGCTCTTGGCAGTCCCCACCTACATCACTAGGAGGCCACTCCTACGGAGTCTTCCATCTATACATACTAGCCTAACCCAAATTCTGAAGAATCTTGAAATCAACAACACTATACCATGCAACATTAGAAAAATTCCAACACAAATTTTGCAGATGAGGGTCGGTAGATAAAATGGGAGGATGACCATCCTAAGAATCATGCTAGAAGAGAGCATACCACCGCCCACGACAGATTCAAAATAGCCCTTGCTTGACCAACTTAGCATACCTTTTAAGGGTACCCCAAATCATAGAACCCTTCTCCTCTAGACTGAGGCGAGCAACATCCACACTCTCAACCATACCTAGATATCTTAAAGTAAGGATTTTTTCCCAAAACTGATGCTGTTGCGAAAACCACTACCAATACAACTTGGTAGCTAAGGATTTCCCATTCAAATCAACCCTTCACAGACCCAAACCACCAGCCTACTTTGGTCCAAAAATATCTTCCCACTTAACAAAACTCCACTTCTTATGAAGGAGATTACTAGACCAAAGGAACTAGCTTAACAACCTCTCAAAGTTGCCAATAAAACTCGAGGGTGAAAAAATAACAAAACATCTGTAAAGAGGAAGAGCCTGCACTACAAAACTTAGAAGAGTCACTCTACTTGAAGAAGAAAGCCGCCTGTAAGTCCAATGACTGACCAAATTACAGAACTTATCAATAATATCTACTAGAATAATTTAGTAAGTGAGCGAATAGCAAGTGGAATACCAAGATACACAAAAGGAAGAGTGCTAATCTGAAAATGGAGGATGTCAACAATTCTCCTCTAAATAGGCCAAGGAGTATTGAAGAAGTAGATAAAAGACTTCCCCTCATTAATCTTCTGACCAAATGCAACCAAATAACAATAAAAAATCTTGCACCATTCAAAAGCCTCCTCAACCCTAGCTCTAGCCAACAATCATCAACAAACTACAAATGAGATTGAGGGGGAATACCATTTACAAAACTCTAACCCTGAATCAAACCCATCTCCACCTGAGATTTGCTAAACCTCCCCAAACCCTTGGCCAATAAAATGAATAGGTAGGGAGATAAAGGATCCCCTTTTCTGAGCCCCTTCAAAGCACCAAATAACTTTGTTTGGTTTTGTAAGTGATTTAGGGATGTGAGAGAAGAAATAACATTACCTCGTCTCCTATCTTTCACAGAGTTGTGAAAGAAAGAAGTATTCCAGTCCCCCTCCTAGAGCCACTCAATTCGAGACTTTTATTTCTAAAAGATCTCCTGTAATTCCCATTCCTCAACTTCCTTCACAGCCATAGCTTATAGAAAACCCAACTCCTCAATGAGGCCCCAATCACAAATTTTCCTAGTGATTGAATCCAAATGATACTGAGTAGCCCGCTTTTCCTAAAAACCATTACCAAAGTGCTGCCTATCCCACCACTTTAATGTATATTTCACATACTAAAGCCTCTTGGAAAAGGAATACATAGTAGTCCCATGAGATGGCTTCGCAAGACACCACCAACAAGGAATACGATCATGGATAGAGACATATTTGAGTCACATAATCCAAAACTTAAAGGATTGCTTAACACAATGTCGAGGTAACTCAATAGTAAGTTTGATCAACCAGTGATCATAACCCTACCCATTCAAAATCTCCAAACTAGTTAGCCACCTGTCAACCAACCAAAAATTGGATACCAAGAATCTATCCAACGTTCAGAGATAGCAATATCCCCACATATCCTATTATGCCAAGAAAAAACCCCATTAACAGGTCGAATATCAACCAAATTCAAGAGAGCAACATTATCCTACAAGAGTTCAGAAGAAGACTCCAATCAAGCACTGCCTCCCCTCTTCTCCTCCAAAGAAACTGATAGCAACTAGGGGAGGTCCTGCAACCACACAACATAATTCAAAGCAATAAAACAACTTATCAGATCATCAAACCCTCAAATTCTCACTATCTCCTCATATCCACTCAATTCCTTTTAGCATTGGAAAATGACTCAATCAGGTATATCTCACCAATGAGATCCTTTCAGACCAAGAACTAAACCTTTTCAAAGACCCTTTAGGGCACACAATAACATACTTACAAACCACTATAGACCTCTTTGAAACAACTCTCTCAAATCAGGCTTTCTATGCCAACTAGCCTCAAATTAGGCCACTTTAACAAATAAACTTGTCATGAAACTTTTCCAAAATAGTAAAATCAATTGGGAAGAAATTTACATGTGTTCAAACCAAAGAATCCACCATTTTTTCTCAGAAAATCACTCACCCAAGTGCCAAATCACAAAACCCTCCTATTAAGCCAAATAACCTAGGGCTTATTGAGAAACACTCATCCAACCCTCACACAATCTTATCGACACTTCAAAAAGGTCCAAAATGGCCCACACAAACTCAATTCAACAAGAAACAATGCTGCCCCAACCAAATTCACACAATTCCATATCAAAACCTCTCTTTTCACTTAGAAAACACAATTTTCCACCCTAGGGCTTCATGCCCAACACACTTTCAGGCCTCCCCTGCACTCTCTCAACATTCCCTCACTTGTTTATTGATGTTTTAGATCCATTCCTCAAGTTACAATGGCCACATTGAGAGGAATGGGTCAATTCTCCATTTTTGGTGACCTTCAAACCCTTAACCTTGCACTACAGACCCGGTCTGAGAGATTTAACAATAAAATGCACTAAACTTTATGAAAAGCTTCAAAATTAGATTCAAATGGAAGATATAATATCAAAAATGAAATCCAAATCAAATTTGAGTCAATAAGGTGATGTATGGGCCATACATTCACTGCAAATTCACTGTTTACAGAGAAAACTACAAAAAATTAGAGGAAACAGTAACTTTATTGTTTGAAATTATTTTACAATCTTCACAACCAACCTTTCAATCAGTTTCACATCTATTTTATACCTTTCCCCACTAAAATCAAAATATTCCAACTTCCTAAACTGACCTTTGAAAGGACTTGACCATTGAACTTCCATAAAAATGCAATTTACAACTTTTTTGATTGACAACACTTTGCAACAATTTGCAATTTTTCTATATCAACACAATTGACCCCCTAATCACCTAATACCATAAAATATGACTAATTACATTATAAAATGGTCTCAATGACCTTATTTTATGCAAAAACTCCAAAATCCTAAAGTTTAGACATGATCAACCTAGCTTGACAAAAAATGTTTAATGGTGCTCCTGCACCAGAAACCACTGCATTAAAATCTCTAGCCAAAATCCATGAAAGATATGGATCCAAAGACATCACATAATTGATAAGACCCCATAACAATACCTTTCCACGAAAGTCAGTCAATGCATAAATATTAGAAAAGAGAACTTTCTCCCCTGACTCCAGATGAGAAACAACACAAGAAATCAAACCGACTTTGCGAGGATCCCATAAGCAAGAAAGCCCACCAGAGCTACCAAGTGCCCCAACACATTGAAATTAACCCCGAATCCAAATATTCAAAGCCACACCCATCATGATATCAATAGATAACTTAGTTTCTTGAAGGAAAACCATATCTGGACAATGATTATTAATTACATACTGAATAGCCTTTTGTCTAGGGATGCTATTCATACCCCTCACATTCCAAGAAAGCACGATCATCGTTGAGGTTGGGAAAAGTGAGCATCGATAGTCTTCACCGAACCTTACTCCACTAACGTCTCACCAACTAGCTTGACCTTTTCTTGATCCTTCTTTCTACCAACCTTAAGAGGTTTCTTAAGAACCCCCTTTTTGGGGGTTTTTTGTTGCAGACACAAGGCGAGAGAAGGGGACTTAGTTTTACGTAAGTCAGAAGCACCCTGCACCTCCAAGAGACCACCACCAACACCAACAGAACCCCCACAAGCCTCAAAAAATGAACCTAAAGCCCCCTAAGAAAGGGTAGAGGTAGAAAAATTAGTATCCATCCAATAATCTTGTGCACTAGGCTGTACCATGTTGGGAATCTCAGTAGATTGGTCATGCAGAAAATCCTCAACGAAAGAGCCAACAAGCGTCTACAGGTCAACAACAACCCCTCCTCCTGGACTAATCCCTCCAACGCATCAAACCTATTGAAGGTTTCGTCCTCCTGCCTATCCTTGAGGGATCTCTTTTGACCCTTACTATGATTATGAGACTTCACTAGAACAAAATCTTCTTTATTTGCTACCTCGCCCTACATGGGAGCCTTACCCTTGTCTGGCATTGAATTAGATTGAGAAGGGGCATTACTTGTACCAATTGCACTAGAAACATAGGGATACCTTCTTTGAAAATGGCCATACTTATGACACAATCGACACTTGAAAGGTAATGTCTCATAATCAAACGACTAAGTCCAAGATCAAGAACCAATAGTCATATCAACTGAATCTAACAATGGGTGACTTAGATCAATTTTAACACATACCCTTGCATAGGAGAAAACCCTCTTATCCAAAGTATGATGAGAAGGCCCAATAGGTTTTCCTAGCAGCAGATCAATCAATTGCTAAATGTCACTCCTCCAGCATTCAAGTGGAA
The DNA here is from genome assembly GCA_007258455.2 of Sequoia sempervirens. Taxonomy (NCBI): domain Eukaryota; kingdom Viridiplantae; phylum Streptophyta; class Pinopsida; order Cupressales; family Cupressaceae; genus Sequoia; species Sequoia sempervirens. The sequence continues at coordinate 26,796,678 of VDFB02000008.1, read as the reverse complement.
ACTAGGGGAGATGAACCCACACTTGGACCTTAGAATGAAGCTCCTTTGCTGAGTTAAAGCCAACATGCCAAGGCTTAATGAATAAGCCCACTTGGTTGTAAAAGTATGGACCACCTTCAAATGCCTTAGTCTGATATGAAATGCATGAGAAATCAACCAAAAAAAGTTATTTGTAGCTAGTAAAATTTTGAAATCACCTTTCAAATTCCAAGTCTTTCGGATCCAAGTATCAAGAAATGGGAGAGAAACCCTCATCCCCATGAAATTACAAATTAAGACATGAGAGTTGTGTTGAATACCCAAGATACTAAGAGGGGGAGTGAATATGTATCTTCTTAAACTTATTGAACAAACACCTTCCAATTACTCCAATGCATATAACAGTAAAAATGAGCAAGAGCATTAATAGAACATAAAGGCACACAACACATGAACACTAGGATTTTTACGTGGAAACTCCAAAATGGAAAAAACCATGATGAGGATTAGCTCACAAATATAGTATAACCAATTATAAGATATTACAAAAGGGTGGCTCACTGCCAGGACTCATTGTCCAAAAATGGGAGGTTCACTGCCTACAAAAGATACAATAACAAAGTGGCTTACAACCAGAAAATGAACTGATAAAGTTACACCTAACAAGTGTTGATTCAGTTCCTTTGATGCTTAGTAAACTGACTTAACACACTTCATCATCTTCACATACTTGCACACTCGCATTCACATTCACACCATCAATCTCAAAACTATCCAATATATATATACTTGACATATCCGCAAGCATCAATTAGGTTGGCCTAATTAGATGCAACCCTTATTCACCAAAAAATAAACTATCAGCTTCAAGCATGTACAAAACCTTTCCAAAAACAATTCAAATGTGTAGCATGCTACAACATATCGACATGGACATAAGATAGGCCACACGCACATCCACACTACAAAATTAATCCATTACAACATCAACAATACATTAGGTCGGCTAGAGATAGACCTAATGAAAAAATGCAACAAAAAAATGATGCAAACTCTCCATATGAGCACCTGTGCACATGATATTATGAACTTACAAGCTTCCAACATCCATAAACAATTTCCAAAAACTACAAGCAAATATATTCATCAGCGGAGGATTGCAGACCAAAATACTAGAGGATAGTAACTACACACTGGTTCAAATACCGGTTCAGAATACTGGATCAAGGTTGAGCTTAAACTTGTAGTTGCAACTCATAATCATGGTGTCATCAATGACAACAAAAAATTCGTATAATTGGATGTTATTCTTCATTCTTCGAACAAGTTGTAGTAATTCACATCATCCACCACCACCTCCGATTGAATGATTAGCACCAACCTTTCTTGGGCCCTCTCCAAGCATCCATTGGTCTTTTGTAATTTAAATCCTCCATTCTGAGCCATACTCATATCTATAGAGGATGGGTTCAAAACCCTCGAAGCATCACCCAGAGAGCCAAAAGCTTACACAACCCTATCTGCAGATCTATGCACTGCCATCATATCCCACCGAAAGGAAAAAAAAATACCAAAGAAGCCCCAAACAGGGCATGCAAAATTGAAACCACCCAATGCCAAACTCGAAACCCAACACTCAAGAAAGAAGAGAAGTGAGTGAAAAAAATAAGGGAAACCCCTCACCCAACGTGCTACAAGAACCAACCTCTAGGCACACAGTGAACAAAGAATATCTCATCTCCATCCTCACCCACACAACACCCTCCACAACCAACACAAAGGAGAACACGTAGCAGTTGAAAGATAAAAGAAGAACCCTAAACACCAGATTAGGCCCCCCCTAGACCCCCCCATGAGAAACCGAAATCTCTCCATGCACATAAGATTTGCATGCAACAAGCTAGGGCTCAGGCACCCCAGCGTGTACATCCTCACAGCTAGCCATCATCAATCAATATAGTCTCATATTAATCATGAAAAAAATTATGTAATTAATAAAACATTAAGCTATTAAGCTAGACTTAGAATAAGAAATGTGGAGGTGATATTCATGTTAATATATTTGTATGTGTGGTAAGAGCTAAGTTAATAGTTTTAATTTGAAGAGGGTTATTTCTAGAATGCTTAATAATGTTAGTATTAATAAAATCATATATCTATGGGCAATATGAATATCACATTGGTATGGTAACTCTACATGTAGGAGTAAAAATGATAATAATAGTAACTCATATATCTTTGTATATTAAATATCGGTCATTAACATTATTAGTTGCATTGATAATAATAAATATTCTTATTAAGGAGTAATAGTAAGGTTAGTGATAGATGCGGTAATAAATATTATGAGATCCATTAAGTGTAGTAATAAACAAACTAACTAAGTTAATATGAGATTTAATATTAATATTATTATTTAATAAAATAATAATAATAATATTATAAATATGTGGTTAAATAATGTCAGTAATATTTTGATTTTCAACAGTAATATTATTGAGCTTAATATTATGACATGCCCATAATTTTGTACACTGGCTAAAGACAACCAATTTTTTTTAGAAAACCACAACATGGAAACCCTACAGATTGACAACCATGCATGAGCATGGTATGTACATTTTCCACATTGAACTAGTTGTATCTACTACTTCGCTACAAATGTGTTGCTTGAGAATGGGTGTGCAAATATTCTTAGTGCACACCTTAAGAGGTAGCACATGTGGTTCTAAATTTTAGGTTAGACTAGGTATTCAAACTTTCCAACCACTAAATTATCAACACCCATATGATTAATACTTGATCATATACTAACATTAACACAATAATGTTAGCAATGGGATGATTAGTACAAAGGTCATAAATTAGATGAATGACCTCAATTTAAGGCTTTACTATTACAATGGTAATATCTTACCCTTAAAAAAAACGTAGCTTCCCCCTAAGTTCTATGACCACAAGCAATATTATTATTTGCCAACATTGGTGGAAGCAATTGTCATTAATATTTTCATTGATATTAATGGCAATTAATATGAATACAACATTAAAACTAATATTGTTGTTAATACAATTATTATGAAAACTGAAATATAGTACCAATACATAAATATTAATATTATTATTAATTGAAAATATGGGTATTATAAATAATATTATTTTATAATCGACAATTCTCTTTTATTGCCACTATTCATACATCGTAAATTCAATATTAATTTATTGTAATCATAATCCAATGCCATTCACAATAGTAATTTTAATAATTATGTAAAATGATGCAAGAGGGTACTCCCCTCTACCCACTAACTCAAAATAAAAAATAGATTCATAGTCAAAACTCTGCCTCAACAATAAAACACCGATTGCAAACAAACTTGATTTTTATTGACTCAATTAAAAATTACAAACAGTTGGCCTTCCATGGCCTCTCTCAACATACACACAATCTACTCCCACTCTTACATAGGCACTCCAATTCCTACTCGGTCCTTGCTGATTCACCATTGTTGTTCCACCGAGCTCTCCCTCTCTTTGTTCCCTTGAGCTCTCAGGTCATTCTTGTTGGAAATAGGATGCAATTTAATTGCAATCCTAAACATTATTTATTTTATGTATCTCCTAAGTCCTTGGAAAGTTTTCTCAAACACTAGGATTAGAAAGAGATTAACATTTGATAAAATAATCATGTTAATTGACATTTGTAATTAATTCTAAATGTTAGGAGCATGTGAGGATGTCCAATATGAGTTCCTAAATAATAGGGGCACATGGGGTACCCAAATGGTAGGTGACAGTCACCTTGAGTTCAGTTAACTATTTGGAGTAAGAGATAACACTTCTGAATGCATGCAAAAATCAAGTAGGAGTTAGGGTTTGATGTTTGCATGCATGAAGTTCAGTTCAGTTTATTTCAGAATCAGTTTAGTTCAGTCCAGTTCAATTATGGTTTAGTTATCTTTAGTTAGTTTTAGTTGAACGCTAGTTGACTTCAGTTAACTTGGAATGGATGACTAATTACTTGAGTTGCATGACAGATAATAGGGACTACCTTCAGCTAATAGGGGATGGCCATTCTTGCATGAATGGTGCAGAGAAATGTTTTAGTTAACAGGAAATGACTTGGACCCAACTTGGGTGCCCAAGTTGGCTTGTTGGAATTTAACTCCTTTGCATGGTAAGATATTTTAGAAGGCTAAGTGAAGTGGGCCCTCTCTTGGGCACCTACTTTGAGGATAAAGCCTTGAATATATTTACAGAATAAATGTTGAGTTTGTACTTCAGTTTTGGACGCCCAAATGAATGAAGATGAAGATTTGACATTATTATTCATGGCATAACTTTACTTGCAAGAGATAGGTGTACCTTTTAGGGATAGGGCTTGAGCATTGTAATTGTAACTCGATTGGAGTTTACAAAGTTGATCAAAGCCTATTTATCTCAAGCAAGTTGAAGAGAGTTATTATCAGTTTTATTGCAGGTTATGAAGAAGATTTGGTGAAGGAAAAATAAGCATTCTCAAGCAAGAATTGGAGCTATTGTAATCTACTTCAAAGATTGAATAATAGATTAATTCTTGGTGGATTTTTTTACTGAAAGGGTTTCTCCACGACATATGCTTGAGTAATCTTTCTAATATCCTATCTAATTCTTCTACATCTTCTATCTTCATTCTATAAATAGTAAAATGAATTAATTAGATAATCACCCACAAAGAATTTGTAACAAAGGAAAAGCACATTTAGATCAGCAATCTTAAAGTTTTACAAAGTATTACACTAGAAAACACCTCAATTTTCAACATTTGGTATCAGAGCTGAGGTTGGGTAGAGTATTGGGATGCCTTTCTCTTAAAAGATTGATGGTTTTTTGGCTTAGTGAGAGCTTTTATTATTTTTGTTATTGCTGATTTTGGAAAATAAGTTTTCTACAATGAGTTTTAATTCTCGTTTAGAAATTGAAAGGTTCAATGGATCTAATTATGAGATGTGGAAACTAAAAATGGAGGATCTCCTTGAAGAGAGAGATCAGTGGTTAGTTGTTGGTAATGAGAAAAAGTCACCTACAATGATGTCAGATGAGGATTGGGCTAAGCTTCAGAAGAAGGCAAGACGAACCATAAGACTATGTCTTGCTGATGCTGTTCTCTTGAATGTTTTAGAAGAAACTACTGCATATAAGCTGTGGAAGAGAATAGGTGATATTTATCAAACTAAAAGTCTTACTAATAAGTTGTATCTGAAAAGATAGTTGTATTATTTAAAGATGAAAGATGGTGATTCTGTTGCAAATCATTTGAATGCTTTTAATTTGACTCTAAGTCAGTTAGAATCTATAGATGTAAAGCTTAAATATGAAGATAAATGCATTTTATTACTTTTTTCTTTACCAGAGTCTTCGAAAAATCTAATTGTTGCTATTAGTGGTAGTGGTGCAGGTCCTAAGATGGACAATATAATTCCTACTCTCCTATCAGAGAAGATGAGGAGGAAATCTAAAGAGGGAATTCAAGATGCCTTGTTTGTAAAAGATAGGCTTGACAAAAAGGAACCTAAGGGAGACAAGGAAGGAAAGGGTAAGTCCAAAGGACAGTCTAAAACCCCTGGTAAGAGTAAGGTAATTTTTTGGAATTGTGGGAAATCGGGACATGTGAAGAAGGATTGTAAGAACAAGAAAGAGAGTTATGATTCTTCTATAGAGGAGTCCTCATATGACAGTAATGATGCATTGGTTATTTCAACTAATATTGTTTGTGATAACTCTTTGCTTCATGTTTCAGAGTGATCTTCATAAAGAGGATGGTAGTCATGATGCCATGTGTGACTCGGTACCATAGTTTAGTGGGAGTTGTTGGTAGTAACATGGATGCATCGTTGGTAAGGTTATTTGCATGTGATTGGGGATATGTTTTTTTCTTGGTTTAGAGTGGTTGCTATTATGTCATGGTTTATTCTTGATTCTAGATTAGAGTTTGGCATATTACATGTTCTCTTAAGACCATGATGTATGTTATGGTGCATGTGATATCCTAAGAGGAGATGGTTAGATCATGGATGTCATGTTTATGTTCAATATTGAAGCTTTGACATTGATCTTGTGTAGTTCTCTTATGTATTGAGTACATTACTCATTTGCTTGATTGCTTCATGATAGTGCTATGTTGCATTTGGAGTTTGGCATGGATTGGTTGGTTACAAGTCCTCATGGATACTTGGAGAAATAGGCGAGCCTTGAGTTCTCTAATGGCTAGAGACATGTGTTGGAATGGTTACTAGCAAGAAATTTTTTTCCAATGGAAAAGACCGAGGAGCCTACACCTTGGTTGAATGTGAGTTCAACACACTCGGTGGTTACACATGCCTTCAAAAAGGAAGTTTGGTTATAGAGACTTGGGAAAGGTATTGGTTTTATTCCAAGTAATTTAAACTTGAATGTGATAGTTAGAGTGCTATGTGTTTAGCCAAAAAATCCTATATATAATGCTCGTACTAAGTATGTTGATATTCAGTATCACTTTGTGTGAGAAATGGTTGAAAGTGGGAAGGTATTAATTGAGAAAGTTGAAACTTTAATTAATGTTGTAGATTATCTTACGAAACCAGTTCCTACAGATAAGTTCTCTTAGTTTTAATTAGTTGCGTGGAGCTTCATGATTATGTAGGTTGCGTTTGAAGTTAGCATGGATTGATTAGTTGGTGCAGGAAGGCCATTGGCCTTGAGTCCTGTACTTGATTTATAATTTTTATTCCTTGTTTAGAATAATTTCAATGTATAATATCAAGTGGGAGAAAGTTGGAAATAAGATGCCATTTAATTGCAATCCTAAACATTATTTATTTCATGTATCTCCTAAGTCTTTAGAAAGTGTTCTCAAACACTAGGATTAGAAAGAGATTAATATTTGATGAAATAATCATGTTAATTGACATTTGTAATTAATTCTAAATGTTAGGAGCATGTGAGGGAATCCAATATGAGTTCCTAAATAATAGGGGCACATGGGATGCCCACATGGTAGGTGACACTCGCTTTGAGTTTAGTTAACTATTTGGAGTAAGAGATAACACTTCTGAATGCATGTAAAGATCCTAGGAGTTAGGGTTTGATGTTTGCATGCATGAAGTTTAGTTCACTTTAGTTTAGATCAGTTTAGTTCAGAATCAGTTTAGTTTAGTTTAGTTTAGTTTAGTTTAGTTTAGTTTAGTTTAGAATTAGTTTAGTTCAATCATCTTCAGTTAGTATTAGTTGAATGCTAGTTGACTTTAGCTAACTTGGAATGCATGACTAATGACTTGAGTTGCATGACAGATAATAGGGACTACCTTTAGTTAATAGGGGATGACCATTCTTGCATGAATGGTGTAGAGAAATGATTCAGTTAACAGGAAATGACTTGGACCCAACTTGGACGCCCAAGTTGGCTTCTTGGAATTAAATCCTTTGCATGGTAAGATATTTTAGAAGGCTAAGTTAAGTGGGACCACTCTTGGGTGCCTAATTTGAGGATAAAGCATTACAAATATTTATAGAATAAAGGTTGAGTTTGTACTTCAGTTTGGGACACCCAAATGCATGAAGATGAAGATTTGACATTGTTCTTCATGGCATAAATTTACTTGCAAGAGATAGGCCTACCTTTTAGGGATAGGGCTTGAGCATTGTAATTGTAACTCAATTAGAGTTTACAAAGTTGATCAAAGAATATTTATCTCAAGCAAGTTGAAGAGTTATTATTAGTTTTATTGCAGGTTGTGAAGAAGATTTGGTGAAGGAAAAAGAAGCATTCTCAAGCAAGAATTGGAGCTATTGTAATCTACTTCAGAGATTGAATAATAGATTAATTCTTGGTGGAGTTTTTTCCTGAAAGGGTTTCTCCATGGTATATGCTTGTGTAATATTTCTAATATCCTGTCTAATTCTTCTACAACTTCTGTCTTCATTCTACAAATGGTAAAATGAATTAATTAGATAATCACCCACAAAGAATCTGTAACAAAGGAAAAGCTTATTTAGATCAACAATCTAAAAGTTTTATAAAGTATTAAGCTAAGAAAACACCTCAATTTTCAACAATTCTTGCATCTCCCTCATCCATCCCTCTTCCTCCTCTTATGCACCTCACTTTATGTGCAACCCCTCCATTTCTTCTTGTGCTACCCCTCTTTGGACCCTTCTCTCCTTTTCATCTTCCTAATCTTTCTACTAAATTCCAATTTTGTATGATTGCTGGTGTTTTGTTATGTCTGTTTGAATAATCACTCTTGATTGTGGCAACAAAGATCAACAATTAACATATAATCCCACAGACCCACCATGCAACCTAATAATGGCCACACGACAATGGTCAACACCAACTCGCTATACCATAGATGGGTCACACCTAGACCGTAGGACGAAGGTTCCCTTCAAGTAAAACCTGCAACATCACAAAAGGTTTACACATCAACCGTAGGTGGTGGTAACCTCTAGCTCATCCTTCCCACATTACAATAGGCCTTCTAACTGTCAGCCGCAAGGTAGCGGTGTCACCCGTAATACTGTAAGCCTATTCATGACCATTGTGGGGGTGTGGTTTCCCTATTATACCACAAGTTGATCAGACGAACACTGTGGAGGTGTAATTAAGAGTCCACATGAACATAACAACCCTTGTCATCGCACTAAGGATCAGTCCAACATCTACGAGAGTGTGGGAAAGACATCTTTTGATCTACAACAAGAATATATATAGACGATAGTTTATTCTTGCCACACTTTATTGATGTCGAAGTTCTGTGAGGCTGAGAAGTGCCAATGAACATCAAACTAGAGAAAACCAAAATTGGAAAGTAAGCCTAAAAATGTTTTTGGGTGATGCAGATTGCTACTCCGCTCGGATGCTCCTACATCAGACACACTGAGTAGAAATATTGTGAGCATAGGATCACAATAGCAGAGTTGAGTGATAGAACCATCCTTTAAGGTTGACATCAACCTACAACAAACTCCTTCACTATCCAAGTGCTGAAAATCAATCTTTCTTTTGCTTCTTCCAACATTGTATTGGAACATGCACTACCTCCCTCTAGCAACAGTAAAACTTCCTCCTTTTTCCCCTTGTGGACTCATGTCCACCAAAGCCTGACCTCCTCTTCCAAATACTTTTCACACTCCTCTTCTCTTTAGTGGGTTCAAACCCACCTCTGACTGTCCACCTCCACCAAAACCCTATGACATCATCCACAATTTCTACCAAAAAATATACAAGATCTACAACATGCCCTTGTCTTCTATGCAACTCAATTTTTACTACCGAATCTAAAAATAAAATAACATACATAACTGAATTACCTCATCCGCATTCATAGCCGCAACATTGAACTTCACTCTGATGTCTTCCACATCCTCATCAACCGAACCTTCTTGTTCTTATCTCTTCGTTTGGACCTCTTCACTACTAACCTTTTTCCTTTCTTCTTCTCTCTTCATTCCTTGCTCATAGCACATCTCGATTGCTACTTCTTCCACTAGGGCTGCTCCGTCATCTTTCTCCATCCAACTCAGGCTACAATAATCCTTTCCACTGTCCTCTCTCTTCATCTCAATCTTCTTCATCACTTTTCTCTCACTCTTTCCAACACACTTTCCTACTTCTTGAACTATCTTTCCCACTTCTTCACAAATTATCTGTCCAAACTTTTGTCATGCCCAAAATTATTGATAGAAAGAAAACCCAACATTTTTTTGAAAGGTGTTAACCCATCACCAAGTTTGACAAGGTGATGTGTTACACACATATACATTTTACACAAAGGTAATATTGAAAGAATGAAATTTAGTTCCTACTATGAAATGAGGATGAATTAAAGTGGTTATAGCTTGTATTCTTTGTTTTGCTTGATTGCACAATATCAAGAGAGGTTTGGGTTGAGAGTCTTCTCAATTTGGTAGTAATAAAGTAATGACCTATTTCAAACTAATATTCATCATAATACCATCAATACTAACATGCTACCCTAAATGAATTATTTATATAACTGTGCTTTCCTTCCTTTTTAAAGGTGACATACAAGGGTGATGTTAATTTGATTGAACATATAGATTCATACTTTTGTGTTCAAGGGTGACGTATTATTGTTTGCTCACTAATTAATTACTTTTTTTTTACAATATTATTAATGGAAAATATTTCTTAAGGATAATAAGAGTGTTAGTTGATCTATCACCTAGACATTAATTAGTAAATGATCGATGAAATAACCTTAATGATACGATATTTCCAATTTCATTAAATTGATGGTTATATTTTAATCGAAATTTAAACTTCAGCACTACTATTTCCATTTAATTATTGTTAACTAATAATATTATTATCTAATAACACATTAACATTATTAATATAATTACACTTTAATCAAATTGATAATCTTAATATTTAATCTCTAATTTTACCATTATGTCAACAAATCAAACCAAAAATCTACATTCTATTTTCATGTGTAGTGATTTTTTTTCTATTGATTTTTTTGATTGTTTAAAGTGAACATCACAAAATTCTATTTTTATTGTTTAACTTCAATTATTTATGATTTTTTATTGATTTTATTTTTTGAGGTGAACATCACAACATTCTATTTTCACTGTTGCAATGATTTTTTTATTATTATTATTTATTTTAGAAAAAAATAGATATCTTGATATCTTTCCATGTATTTATATAGATTATCCTAAAGATATATAGACTAGTGGTATTACTATTGAAATCATAACTTTATTATTATTTGATCCACATTGATTAGTATAATATATATTTAATGTGTAATCTTGAATAATTTTCTTCTTCTTTAATAACATTACTACGATTAGTCAGAATACGAATGCACATACAATTAATATTCTAAAATTTACTACTATTTAATTATGATTGTTTATTATCATTTATTATATTTATAAATCCATATAAAGAAAATCAATAGATATTATATGCATTTATCATATACAGTATTTAATACACACTACCTTCTTTACTTCACATTCATCTTTAATATCCTTATACAAGAAATTCTAATTTAATTTCAGAGATTTATAGCCATATCAGTATGTATCTGTTTGTTGTGATTGAAAACCATTTATATAAGTAGGTCAAAGATTTTTGTGTATTGATTTATTTATTTCCTACAAGTATGGAAATTTGGTGGAAGAAACCAATTAATGTAGCATTACACTGGGGTTGCTGATGAAAGGAGAGCTGTCTACAACAATGATAAGGGATGCCATTCATTATATATGTTCTTACCATTGTAAGCATATTTATTTCACTTATTATTTTTCTTAACATAGTGATTACCTCGTGTTTGCTGGCTAAGGAGATCAGATACACCACACCCAAAGAGAAATTGCAACAAAAGTATTTTTATTTGGTTTAATATATTTTTGGGTTTGAAGAAAATATGGAATGGCGAGGAAGGGGCCACGACCATCCTCATGAAGGCTGCAACACTATTGTCCTAAATCTTTGAAATATATATATTCATTTTGTACTTGATGGTTTAATAGGCCAACCTCTATCAGCTGCAGACTAGGAATTTTTTACATGGTTTCACTTATATGGAAAAAAAGTGCAACAATTCCCAAAATTTAAGTCTCCCCCTTTTTACTCTTTATGATTTTCCAAGGAAACCATATAATTTGCTAATTTGTGCAAATCTATCTTTAAGGAAATCAAATATATTATTTACAGGGCTATAACGCTAAACTGTGAATCGATTAACCTACATTCCTTTAGCATGACTACATTTTCACATTTACTTATAGGTTTCCCAAATGTTACAAGCATGGCTAGGCCAAAAGGATAGAATAATTCACACAACTATATGACTGCAATGACTCAAAATTTAATAGAGGGATATGATCCTTTCCCCTTCTGGTGTAGACTACTACTCAATAGCAATACAAAATTTCATTTTAAATTAGCTAGCATATATTCATTTGAAATATATATTTTTTTCCCTTCAAACAAAATCATATTCCATTCTTAATTCAGATTTATAACTATGTTTTTTTAACAAAACAAATGAAGTAGTGTTTTCACATTTTAGGTCCAAATTCTAGGTTTTCCATAAATCCCCTATATCATTTTATGATCCAGGTGGATACTTGTCAAAAATTGAAGTGTTCCACTTGCTCCATATTTCATCACCATGTCGAAGATCTCGTTAAGAGCTTTCCAACACATTTTCAACAGACCAAATCTAAGTTCGTACGTGAAAGTTATGGTTGGTCAAAGTTGAGGGTTGACCATGATGATGTGGCAGGAATGATGACGTGGCAATAATGATGACATGGAAAAAAAGATGAAATTACTATTTAAAATAGAATTTAAAAGCCAAATTCCCTTATATTTAAATTATTAAACCTTTTAAGTTTTAAAAGCCCATACTACTAGATTTTTAAGGGGATTTATAAAGATTCTTTAAGATTTTAAAGGATCTTAAAAGATTTTTAGAGGATTTTAAAAGATTGGAGATTTTTACGGGCTTGAAATGTCATAAAAGATATTTTAAAACTTAAAATTAATGTTAACCGCCAAACTTAAAACAAATTTAATCCCTTATGATTTTTATAGCCTAAAATTATGAGAGCCATGAATATACCAGAGAAGTTTGGTTTTATTATAGTTGTTAAAACGAATATTAAAACTAATCAACCTCTAAATGGATTTTCTACGAGAAAAGACAAAGAATTTATTTTTTTAAGGAGGTAATGGTTGATATTATTGTTTTATTTGTAAAAATAAGGGAAATTTATTGTAAGGGGGTTATTTTATTAAATATGATGGTTTAACCCCATATGGGAAAATTATGTATAAAAAGGGGGGAATTTAGGACTTGGGATAACCAAATGGTGACTTAGAAGTGGTGATTTTTGTGAGAGAGTTTCTTGTGGAGTTTTGTTCAACTTTGTGCTTTGGAGGAATGTTATTCTGCCACATTTGAAGGAGAAAAACATTGTAACTCTTATGGACCAAGAGACTCGACATTGTATTTTGTTGATGCCTTGTAATCTGTTTGGAGCATAATTAAGGATCAATCACTCTTTGGAGAGGGACCCAGAGACGTAGCCATATTGGCGAACTCTGTTATCAACTTGTGTTTTGTCTTCTATCTCCTCTCTCCCTTCTATTATTTTCATCACTTTAATTTGGTTGTTTAATCATCGAATGTTTGTTTAAGAATTTTAATTACAAAATTATAGTTCAAGATCTTTAGTTTAGTAATGGTTAAATTTTATTATTCACGTGCAACATTCCTAGATCCTAACATAAGATCAAGTGGTATTAGAGCTTTTTTGTGACTGGTGTTTGTAGAGGTGAATGATAACATGATCTAGGAAACAACGAGGTGAAGGCACGCTTGCAAAATACAATCCTGAGATCGATAGATGAAGAACTTTGCCAAGGATGGAAGAATTAGAAGCTGGAAAAAGTTTAGAGCTTGATGAGAAGATTTTTCAAAAATCTTTTCTCAAAATGAAGCAAATGGTAGAAGTTATTTTTTAGGAAAGACAGGAAAAGCGAGAATGAAAGAAGCATGAAAAAGGAGATAGTTTGAAGCGAGAGAAGTGCGAAGATCAAAAGGACAAAGGGAAAAGATAAGGAAGGTGGTGATGAGCCTCCAAAAACTCCTTCTCCTTCTTCTCCTTCTTCTCCATCTTCTCCTTCTTCTTCTACTGATTCTACTTCTTCTGCTAATCCTTTCAAGGTTGCACATAAGCCTAAAATTAAATTGTATGTAAAATTTGATCTACCTAAGTATTGTGGGGAATTAAATGCTGAGAAATTAGATGATTGGGTTCATGTAATGTCCCCAATTTTGCGAGCATCAGAGTTCAATGGTTTTAGCCTATTCCTGGCCCTTGTAGGCTAATATGTCTAGTTAGAGGGTCTCTTTTGGTGGTGATTAGAGGAATCTCTCATTCAACATCTTATGTGGGTTCAAGTAGCCTTTAGTTGATTCAGTTTCATGTACTTACTATTTATAGTAAGTCAGCCGACAAGCAATTCTATTTATAGTAGGGCACCTAAAGTTCACATGTTGGCAGTGTCGATTCCCAAATTCGGTTGAGTTGGTGAAATAAGGAGTTTTGCCTAAGTTATAACGTTTAATTATTATTAAAGGTGACTTTAATAATAATTAATATTTTAATATTAGAAAATTACAACTTGAAGTTCAAATTTCAAAAGTACATTTGCAATTGTATCTTCTAGATAGTGTGCCAACTTCCCGAGGCCATAACTTTTGATCTGGGACTTTGATTCGCGAACCGTTTGAACCGTTGGAAAGGTCTCGAAGTCAATAATGTGCTCAAAATTCGCTACGCCAATTTTGGAAAGTTTCAGGGCCGATCCGGGAACTCTAAGTGCCTCAAATCTAACTCGGAAGATTTTCAGGTGTAAATATGGGAAACTAAAACTGCAATATCTTTCAACCCAGGAATAGAAAATAAACATCGTAAATTGAGAATTTCATTATGACAAAAAGGGTATCCAAAAATGTAAAAAAATCTAAAAGCAAAGGAACTTGAAATTTAACTATTTTTGGGTGATGCAAGATTGCCCTTACACCACTGGATGCTCCTGCATCAGACACCCAGGGTAATTTCAGAAGTGACCCTGTCACGTCTCAGATGGTTGAGGAAATCCCAACCGGTCAACTGCTGCCTTAGATAGCCAGGATGAATCTTCCACAGGCCTTCCTCTCCATTTCACCAGATATTCTTCATATTGCCTGTTTTTGGTACTCCTTCCCTCATGACTATCCAAGATTGCTTCAATCTCCTCCCTTTCTGAAGTAGGTACTGGAATGCCATACTGCCCTATTGCTGTTGCTTCCTCCATTCCACCTTCATGATACTCTGTCAAATCTGAAATGTTGAACACAGGGGAAATGTTGAATCCATCTGGCAACTCTACCTCATATGCATTCCCTGAACCATGCCTCTTCAAAATTTTACAGGGACCAAACTTCTTCATCTTCAATTTGTTATATGTTCCCACTGGAAACCTTTCTTTCCTCAAATGGACCATCACTTCATCACCAATCTGAAACTCCTTATACCTCCTCTTTTGATCTGCCTTAGCCTTATACTGCATATTCATCTTGTTAATATGTTCTCTTACCTTCTCATGTATATCCTTGATGTGCTCTGCAAAATCTTCGGCTTCAACACTTATTTTCTTTTCTTGGTCCATCTTCCTCAATTAGCTTCTGGGGCTACCTCCATACACAATCTAGAATGGTGATCTACCGTGCTTCGTTGACAAATTGTTGTAAGAAAATTCTTGGTAAGATGTGTCCCATCCCTTGGGTTTATCTCCTACCAAACATCTCGAGGTTACCGGGACTCCTCATTAACAACCTCTGTTGCCCATCTATTTGTGGATGGTGTGCAGAACTGAACTTCAACTCTGTCTTCTTCTTCACAAGGTCCTCCAAAAGTACCCCACAAATTTGGTGTCACGATCTGAAACAATACTCTTTGGCAGACCATGTAGCCTCACCACCTCTTTGAAGAACAAGTCAGCAATGTGGATGCATCATGGGTCTTCTGACATGGAATGAAATGTGCCATCTTTGAAAACCTATCAACCACCACAAAGACTGAATCATTCCCTCGTTGTGTCCTTGGAAACCAAGAACAAAGTCCATAGATTGTTATCTTGTTTATGGCTCGGGAATTTGTACACATCCTCCACTCCCCATCCTTCTTTGGTGCTAGTACTGTAGGTACTGCACATGGACTCAAACTCTCCCGTATCAAACCCTTTCTCAACAACTCTTGAACTTGTCTGTTCAACTCCTCATTTTCCACTGGAGCCATCCTATGAGCTGCCTTATTTGGCAAACTGGCTCCAAGCATCAAGTCAATCTGATGACTGATCTTCCTTATTGGTGGTAAACCCTTAGGTACATTATCAGAAACAATATCCTAAAACTCATCCAACATCCCAGAAACTTCTTCTGGAACCTTCTCACTATCCTCTTACTCACTCTAGGAATCAATGCATAACACACACGCTCATGCTTCATACCTTCTAAAAATTTTCTTCCATCTACATAACAAATTCTAGCACTACTGCATACCTTTTCTTGGTCTCCTTCAGGGGTTTCAACTTGTGATGAACCCCATCCTTTGTCAAGGAATAAGTGTTTGCATGGCCATCATGTATAGCTCGCCTATCGAACTGCCACGGCCTCCCCAACAACATGTGACATGCATCCATGGGGATGATATCACAGAGTACCTCATCATGGTAGCTCCCAATCTTGAACTTTACTAGGCACCGTCATTGACCAAAACTTTGTGGTCTTTTCTCGCAACCAGGCAATCCGACACGGATGCGGATGCCTTTCCTTCAACTTCAACTTTGTGACCATCTCCTCTCGACCCGATCCCGCAGTTCCCCACAACAACACATTTTCCTTCACTCACATCCTTACGGACTGCTCTCTACGATCCTGCTTCGTTCCTTTCGATCTGGGCTCTCCTAATCACTAGGGCTTCTCCCTTTTCAGCATCATCTAAATGTTTAGATTGGGCCTCCTCATCTGCATGCGCAACCCTTCCATGACCTTCTGGCCTTTTGTCTACCCTTCCTTAGTGTTGTGGACATTCATAGGCTCGATGCCCTTCTTCACCACACTAGAAACCGTTCCTCTGAAACCACCTCTTCGGATCCTTGTCCATATCTCCCTCGTCCTCTACCTCTTTGATCACCACTATTTTGATCACGAGGGCGGTAGAAGTTGTCATTCCTTTGGCTTCTGGTATCCACATCTTCACTTTTCTTTTCATCATCATTTCGGCTTTCTGAAGGTCTTCCATTGCCCCTTCCGCTTTGACCTCCTCATCCTTTTTGCTTGCCATCAAATCTTTTGTTTAGCTTCTCTTCCACCTTTAGAGCAAACTATACACATCCTCAATGGTGGTCATTCTACTAGGCTTAACTCCTGAATGCTTGGTGTAACCCATTAAGATATCGGGCTACTTCTCCTTATTGGCCTCTGGTGACCTGATGATGATTATCTTGTAAAATCTTCAGATATTCTTTCACGATCCCCGCTTCCTTGCTTCAACCCTCGCAATTTCTTGAACAGATCTAACTCATAGTCACCGTATGAACCGCTTTTCCGCCTACCAGCGATCCCATCCGGTGATATTGCCTTTTCCTCTCGATTTCTTTCCAACCGACCTCTTTCCACCAAATATTGGCATGGCCCTTCAACTTCATTTTCACAAACTTAACCTGATCTGGGTCCTCTATTTCCACTCAAATATTCTTTTCTAGCTTCTCATCCACGACCAACTCTTCCCAATTGCACTTAGAATCAAACTTTTCTGCGGGTCTTTTCCCAATCTTCAAAATGGCCCTTATTAGCCACATTTGGTCTTGATCAATTGCTTCTTCTTCCTCTTCTACATCTGAACCTTCTTCCTCTCCTTCATCCTCACTTTCCTCCCTCGAACCCTCGCCTTCCGCCTTAACGCGTGCTTTTCGAGGGCTACTTACATCTCTCCACCAACATTTCTGCCACCTCTACCACCTCTCGGCACCACCACGCCTACTGGCAGCATCACTTGGAGGCATCTTTCTTGACCTTGACCCACAACCATGGTCCCGGTGTGAATTGCTCATCGACATCGGCCCACACACTCAAGAAAACCCGCTCGATACCACTTGATGAGGGCGCAACCCGAGACTTATAAAATAACCCACAAACAAGAGAATAATTTTATTATTCAGAAAATGGAGCTTCTTACATGCAGAGGATCTCAAATCCCCAAGTTCTACAACACATGCAAGTTATAGAAAGCTACAGAATAACCCTTTCGCAATATGCGAGCTTGTCCCCAAAAAGTTACCCAAAAATTAGAAACCCACCCATAGGTAGAGCTCCTCATTAGTTTGGAGCCAAAACAACATTCAAATTTGAGTTTAGGTAGTTTGGCGCCGAAAATTACAAATTGAAGTTCAAATTTCAAAAGTACATTTGCAATTGTATCTTCTAGAAAGTGCGCCAACTTCCTGGGGCCATAACTTTTGATCTGGAACTCTGATTCACGAACCGTTTGAACCGTTGGAAAGGTCTCAAAGTCAATAACGTGCTCAAAATCCGCTACCAATTTTGGCAAGTTTCGGGCTGATCCAGGAACTCTAAACTTGCCTCAAATCTAACTCGGAAGATTTTCAGGTGCAAATATGGGAAACTAAAACTACAATATCTTTCAACCCAGGAATAGAAAATAAAAACTGTAAATTGGGAATTTCATTATGACGAAAAGGGTATCCAAAAATGTAAAAACATCTAAAAACTGAGAAACTTGAAATTTAACTATTTTTGGGTGATGCAAGATTGCCCTTACACCACTGGATGCTCCTGCATCAATTATATTATAATATTATATTTGCACTTTATGACTTGAGGGTCCATTCATCATTAAAAAGGGGGCCATTTTAATTTATTACTTGGGTGCCAATTTCAAGGACATATTTTAATATTCCAAAGTGCAAACATTATATTATTTTAAAGGAAAATTGGAGGGGATTGGCCTATTATCTTTTATCCCACATTGGTGAGAAAAGTGTATGCGCTCCTCCTGGAAAAGTATAAAAGAATCTTAAGGGGCTTATATGGAGATATTTAGAATTGATTATTTGATATTTGTTTGATAATTTCTCTTTGGCGTTTGGGGAAGGAAGCCCAAGGGTTTCTGCCAGCGTATCGGCTTTGGAGAACGAAAAATATCCATTTTATCAACATTCTGAGGTTGTGGAATATCAACTGAAGGTGCTCACTGTTGGCTTCATCCAGAAGTCAATTCTATGCTTCATCAGATTTATTGCTTCAGATCTACAGAAGATTGTTCCCGGGTATGCACATCTTTGTAAAATATTTGAAAGGAAATCAATCAATTTATTTTATTACTGTAGTAGGGTTTATATTTACATTTGCAGAATTTTAATTTCATGCCTGACAATTTTTGAGAAAACACAAAAAAATTCAAACCCTAGTCATTTAGCAGTAGAATCAGAGGTTAGAGATAGGAAGGTCTCTTACAATGGTATCAGAGCCAGAATCCTGCCATTCTGTGTTGGGAGAAAATTTCAAATAAAAGAAAAAGAAGATTTTCAGAATATGTTAGGGTTTGATGAATCTCATATTTTTTTGATTTGATATCAGAGTTTATTTGAGAATATTTATAGAAATATAAATAAGATGAAATCGTATTATATTTGAATTCAAATAAGTCAAATTTTCAATCGAAAAGAAATCGTGGTTTTTCTGAGCCACGGGAGATGTTAGAAACAGTAAAAGACAAAATTTAAGGTTTCCAGAAAAAGACAGAATTGAAAAGTTTGGAGCCAAGCTATATTAAATAAGTCATATTTTGAAGTGGCCGACATTTTTGAAGGAGACGTATTTCATAAGGAGACCAGAGACTAGTTATCGAATGGTGAAAAGGACAAATGGTTTTACTAGTAGTAGGCCGATTGTAATAAGAATCAATTTTTCGTGAATTTTTAATTGCTGTCCTTGGTCCTCAGCACCATACTTCCATAATATTTTGCTTAATATTTTAGTGAAATATTATTGTGGTAGACTCTTATCAAATTGTGGCTAGCTGAAGGGGCCGATAAATGTTCTAGGTGATTATATTGCTATGGGAATTGCTTCCAGGTGTCGATAAAGAAAGTCCGCTAAAGACATCAGATAAGACACAGGAAAAGACAATTTAGAGAAGAGACGTCTTCAGTCTAGAGAAAGACGTGATTTTTATATAGGTAGTAAAGGACGTGGCATATTGATGGTGAATAAAATACAAGTGTTTATAGCTGCCGTAACAATTCTAGGAGTTATTATCTGAAGAAATTGGGAGCTCATGAGAATACGATATTAGACAGAGCTGACAAAAGATGAGACGATATTGTAAGAGGGTCACCCAAGGTAGTGAATAAGCAGTCAAACAAAGACAAAGTCGATTGCTTAAGACAAAACCGTCAGAAGAGATAAGACGAATTTCAAGAGTCGACCTGAAGTCTGCTGCTTGCATGAGGTGTCGGGTCCTTCTTGGTTGAATTATATGAAATTGATATGGCATTCTTCACTCAGCCACGATATTTGGGGAGACATTAAAGTCAAATTTAGAGAGTCGATGATATATTGGAGAATAAACCTGTCGCTAAAGACAGAGTGGTAAAGGCGATTTATTTAGGAAGCATATTTTTATAGTCTGTCGTCTCTCATCAGGGAAAATTGAATATTATCATCAATTTGACTTTGGGAAATCCCGATAAAAGGTGATTAAAGAATCATCATAATATTACTACAACTGCCAGTATTAAAGAATCAATATTATTGGAGTATTTTCATTGAGGCGTTCAAAATCAGAAGAGTTTTGATACAAGGAGTCAAGCTTTGGAAGCAACTAAGTGAAATAAATCACCATCTCCAAAGACAGGTTTACTACTGGAATTCACGGGTGCTGTTGGGGCCAGTCATCTATAGAAGTAAACATCTCCAGATTACAGTTTCATTGAAAATTATCTTTCAAGGTCAAACTGTTATGGGAAATATTTGCAAGATGTAATCCATCTGCCTATTTGAAAAGCTATTTTTGGAATTAGTAGTTTGCATATGAAGCATTTGTCAAAATGTCAGCTTGCTAAAATTGCTCAGTTGCATGAGATACCAAGTTCTTGCACCATATAATAAAGGAGGGAGTTGCATTCCAAGTATTTGACTTGATGACTTCGGCTGTAGATGATAATTCCAGTTCGAGTCAAGTCTGTAATTTGTAACAACAGTGAGATATCTTAAATATCAGTGAATGGTGGGATCATTTTTTTTTTGCAAATTATGGGTATTGTAATTGGTTGCTTCTATTATCAATATTGCTTGGGAATGAATCTGAAGTTACACAGTGATTTAATTCAGCTTCATTGTTTCCAGCCTGATTTTTTAAAATGGGTTCAAATAGTGATAAAGAAATGGTGTCAGGTGATGGAAAATGGTTGGCCAGAATGCTTTATGAATAGGGTAATAAGCTCGGCAGTATACATCGATCTAGATATGACACATTGTGTATTTTGAATGAGCTGGAAGAAATTTTAAGTTATGTAGAACAGTCACCTTCAACCATGCTTCAGATAGCGTTGGTTCCTGCAGTGGAAGCTTTGAGAGGGCATAAGCACTTGAGACACAGTAATAGTGAAGTTAGGCTCATGGTTGCCCTCTGCATCAGTCAATTTTTGAGGATCATAGCCCCTCAAGTTACTTATGGCGCGAACCTCATGAGTGAGGTGTTTCAGCTGATTATTGACAGTATGGTTGGGATTGATGACATTGGTAGTCCTACATTTAGAAGAAAGGTTAAGTTATTGGAATTGATGGAACTAGTGAGGTCATGCGTAGCCATGCTTGATTATGACCAACATGATTTGGTGTTGCAGTTATTTAAACTCTTTGTAGAGTCCATCAGTTCAGGGCATGACACGCATATACAAGACTACATGAGAGATATCATGACTTACATTGTTGATAATCTTGATAACATATCTTAGGCCATTATGACACTTCTCCTAGCAATTCACAAGCGAGAGAAATTGACATCTCTATCTGCTTATGTCTTGGTATGTAGTGTCTTTGACCGGTGTAAAGACAAGTTGAGACCCTATTTGGTTGAGGAGGAGCAAGTGCAAGAAAACAAGGTGAGTTTTGAAGAGAATAGTGACATCATTAAAGCTCAAAAAGTTGTTATCAGTCATGATAACAATTCTGATTTTTGTAACAGCAGTAGTAAAACTTTGCATCAACTTGAGACAACAGTGATTACACATGTACAAGATGTTACCAATGAGTTGTCACATGAAAATACTCAAGAAATGAGTACTAAAGATGCATTGTATGACATGGATTCATGTCCTGGTAAGTCTGATTTTCCTTATCAGACCTTAGAAAATGAATCAGAGAATTCATTTGATGACAATGAATCCCAAGATCGTGATGTGGATGGACACGCAGTCACCTTGGAAGTGGAAGTGTGTGAAGATACTATTATATCAGTAGCTTTGACCTTATCAGATGAGCCATCCCTCGAGGTACATAGCAGTAGTACCTTAGCTGATGATGTGTGCAAAGATGATAGCACACACGATGCTGCTTATCATGTGGTGAGTGATGTTGATTCAACCTCATATCACAGTGCAGATGAAAAATTGGAAGATTTGTGTGGAAATGTTTCGTCACAAGGGTATCATCATTTAGCAAGGCAATTGAAGGTTAATGACAGGAGGGTTGCCACAACCGTTGAGAATTTTGATGTTGCTCGTCAGATGCTGGCCACCTATGGTTGGAGTACTCCTTTGACAGATGAGCACAATGATGGTGTTTTTTTCCCTTGCAAAGATACATGCACTTCGAGAAGCGATTGGAATGATGAAACAAAATTACCTACAACTACTTGCAGATAGGGATTTTCTTCTCAAATGGGATTACATTTGTTATGATGCATTTCAGGGAAAGGAGGAGAAGGTTGATGAGCTCAATCATGAGCTTGAGGTGACTATGGACTCATTGCAGAGTGCCCAGTTGGCCCTTCAAGAGTCATAGTTACAAATTGAGAAGCTTACCGTGGCGTTGAATTTAGCACAATCTTCACCATCTTTTGATATAGTTCAGATTTCCATGGCAACAGTTGGTGAGGATCATACACCCATGGTTCATAGTTGTGAGTAGGTTGAGGATGTGGTTACATCCATCATAGATATTGGTGCAATTAATTCAGATGGGATGAGTGCTTTGGTTGAGAGCTCTTGTGATGAGATAGTTGTTTTTTCTGAGAGTTGTGTGACAGATCACGTCACTACTCCATCGTCGTCATAGGAGATATGTGGGGCATCATCCAGTATGGAGATTTGTACTTATGTTGATTTTTTTCCCTCACCTGGAAGAAATTCAGTCACTTCATCCCATGCAGCTGATTTGCTTCCCCAGGACTATGATGGTCAGCCATTGATAGAGGTGGGAGCATTTTATCTTGATTGCATAGTGAGGAGTGTTTATCACTTCTCCTTTAATCCACACACGGAGGATTTGATGATACATCGATGTGGATTGGATCCAAGGTTATACCATCCATTATGGGATGGGTATTCACCATCTTCAGAAGATGGGATTAGCGGCTGCAAGCACCCGACTCAGTTGTTTGTGGGGGATTACTTGCAGGGACAACTGTTAGCTATACATCATGCTAATATCTATCCAACATGGTTTGCTACTTCTATGTCACAAAGTTTTCTTATGGGTACATGGTTACAGGATGACTATGGAGTTAGTTGGAAAGATGGCTTGATTAGTTATCACATCCATGAGGGTTCAGCAGAGGACAGGGAGAGATTCGGTGTAGCAGATGCTTCTAGATGTTCTTATCTCCGCATGACAGATGGATGTGAATTTAGATTGTATTGGGATCTAGGTGGCAAAAAATTTGGCACCGAGTATTAGATGGGTCCCATTGGGTTACTTCACCACTCACAACATGGCGTAGTTGGAGACAGTAGAGCACATCGAAAGTCTGAGGATGTCAGACATGACAAAATTTCATTCTGGGTTTGGGATCTAGGGATGGCTTGCACAGTTGTGTTTTGTTGATGCTACAGGAGTCAGTTAGAGATGTGTGGGACACTTCACAGTTCTTATTTTGGGCCTTCTGAGGAGTTGGGTTTCTTTGCAGAAGAGATTGCTTGAGGACAAGAAATTTCAAGGAGGGCAGACTGTAATGTCCCCAATTTTGCGAGCATCAGAGTTCAGTGGTTTTAGCCTATTCCTAGCCCTCGTAGGCTAATATGTCTAGTTAGAGGGTCTCTTTTGGTGGTGATCAGAGGAATCTCTCCTTCAACATCTTGTGTGGGTTCAAGTAGCCTTCAGTTGATTTAGTTTCATGTACTTACTATTTATAGTAAGTCAGCCGGCAAGCAATTCTATTTATAGTAGGGCACCTAAAGTTCACATGTTGGCAGTGTCGATTCCCAAATTCAGTTGAGTTGGTGAAATAAGGAGTTTTTCCTAAGTTATAATGTTTAATTATTATTAAAGGTGACTTTAATAATAATTAATATTTTAATATTATATTATAATATTATATTTGCACTTTATGACTTGAGGGTCCATTCATCATTAAAAAGGGGGCCATTTTAATTTATTACTTGGGTGCCAATTTCAAGGAAATATTTTAATATTCCAAAGTGCAAACATTATATTATTTTAAAGGAAAATTGGAGGGGATTGGCCTATTATCTTTTATCCCACATTGGTGAGAAAAGTGTATGCACTCCTCCTAGAAAAGTATAAAAGAATCTTAAGGGGCTCATTTAGAGATATTCAGAATTGATTATTTGATATTTGTTTGATAATTTCTCATTGGCGTTTGGGGAAGGGAGCCCAAGGGTTTTTTCCAGCGTATCAACTTTGGAGAACAAAAACTCTCCATTGTATCAGCATTCTGAGGTTGTGGAATATCAGCTGAAGGTTCTCACTATTGGCTTCATCCAGAAGTCGAGTCTATGCTTCATCAGATTTATTGCTTCAGATCTACAAGAGATTGTTCCTGGGTATGCACATCTTTGAAAGGAAATCAATCAATTTATTTTATTGCTGTAGTAGGGTTTATATTTACATTTGCAGAATTTGAATTTCATGCCTGAATTTTTTTGAGAAAACACAAAAAAATTCAAACCCTAGTCATTTAGTAGCAGAATTAGAGTTTAGAGATAGGCAGGTCTCTTACAGTTCAACAAGTAGAAGAGTACTGTAGAGTTCAAGGTCTCTTAGATGATGCTTCTAAGATCTAGTTAGCTATTCTTCGGTTGGGAGAAACAACTATCACCTAGTGGGAGAGTAGAACTTGGGAAAAAAATTCACATGGTAGAGTCAATTTAACTTGGGTAGAATTTGTTAATTCTCTCAAAAAGGAATTTTATCCCCTAGGCCATATGCAACAGTTAATGATGAACTGGAAAAATTTTAGGCAAGGGAAAGGTCAAATTGTCCAAGAGTACATCCATGAATTCAAGAAAAGGGCTATTGCATTGAATGTTCCATTATATGTACCTAGGATACCTTGCTTAAGTACATAGGTGGTCTTCACTCTTATCTACAATATTCTATTTTGGTTTTGAATCCTTGTAATCTGGATGAAGTTTTTGTACAAACTACACACTTAGAGTCAAGAGGTAAGGGTACTTTCATTGATAATTCTAACAAGAATCCATCTAGAAATCTACAATTAAGAAGAAGGATGATAAGCTCACATGCTCTCATTGTGATAGGAAAGGTCATGATGAAGATCACTGCTGGTAGTTGCATCCAGAATTGAAGCCGAAATGGGCTCGTAAACAAAAAGGTAAGGAGTCCGCAAATGTTGTTATGGATCTTGGTTCAGAGTCTGAAGATGAAACTAAGATAACAATGGGATTGAAAGGTAAGGCTTCTATTTCTAATGTTTCCTTTGGTAGTTGTGCTTCTACTTCTCAAGTTAGTGATGTCCTTGAAGATAAGAAAAGAAATGAGCTATTTCACATAACGGTTGTTGCTAAGCATACTAAAATTGATGCACTCATAGATAGTGGGTCTCAAGTTAACTTAATTTCTAAAAATGTTGTAAGGAACTTGGGATTGAAAACTACACATCATAAGAAACCTTATCCACTAGGTTGGGTTTGCAAAAATAATGAATTGCAAATAACAAGGCAGTGCATTTTGAGATTCACAATCACAAGTAAGTTCGTTGATGAGGTATAGTTTGGTGTGGTTCCACTAGATATCTATGGGATAGTGTTGGGTAGCCCTTATTTATATGATTGGAAGGCTATTTTCTATAGGGAATTTAATCATTATCATCTATTTAAAGATGGCATCCAATATATCGTACATTCTCACAGGATCAAGATTGGTAAATCTTTTGCAAACATAGGGTAGTTGAAAAGGGTGATTAATGCAAGTAAATATTTGTCTCTTATGTCTTTTAATTTAGGTGGTTCTAGACATGAACTTGAGGTAATCAAGGTTAATCAGATGTTCTAGGATACACCGACAGTACAATATGAAGAAATAGTAAATGAAATTATTAATGTTCCTTTGGGAAAAAATGTTCCTGTTACGAAAGATAGACATGTTGTTGCTTCATTTGCTTTTGTATCTGCATTGTTATTCAACTTGATATTAGTCAGTGGTTATTGGTTAATGGCTATAACAGTTGATGTAGATGCTTATGGAAGTGATGGAATGGTGCATATGTTTAACAACATTATTGTAGTCTTGATTGTGGTGTTGAGCCAAGTGTACAGATGGACAGGTGATACAAGACAAGTGGGGAGGCCATGCCCTCACTTAAGTTCTAAATAAAAGTAACTTTTGGAGGTCCAAAAGCTCTCTAGTGGGGAGGACTGATCCAGGTGGATACTTGTCATTAAAAATTGATGTGTTCCATATGCTCCATATTTCATCACCATGTCGAA
This sequence comes from Sequoia sempervirens, assembly GCA_007258455.2. NCBI lineage: Eukaryota > Viridiplantae > Streptophyta > Pinopsida > Cupressales > Cupressaceae > Sequoia > Sequoia sempervirens. Next base: position 26,770,145 of record VDFB02000008.1, on the reverse strand, counting down.
GATCTCATCAAGAGCTTTCTAACACATTTTGAGTGGACCAAATCTGAGTCTGTACGTGAAAGTTATGGTCGGTCAAAGTTGAGGGTTGACCATGATGATGTGGCATGAATGATGATGTGGAAAGAATGATGATGTGGAAAAAATGATGACATGACTATTTAAAATAGAATTTAAAATCCGAATTCCCTTATATTTAAATTATTAAACCTTTTAAGTTTTAAAAGCCCATACTACGAGATTTTTAAGGGGATTTATAAAGATTTATAAAGACTCTTTAAGATTTTTAAGGATCTTAAAAGATTTTTAGAGGATTTTAAAAGATTTTAAGGGAGATTTTTAAGGGCTTGAAATATCATAAAAGATATTTTAAAACTAAAATTAACGTTAACCTCCAAACTTAAAACAAATTTAATCCCTTATGATTTTTATAGCCCAAAATTATGAGGGCCATGAATATACGAGAGACAGTTTGGTTTTATTATAGTTGTTAAAACTAATATTAAAACTAGTCAACCTCTAAATGGATTTTCTATGAGAAAAGACAAATAATTTGTTTTTTAAGGGGGTAATGGTTGATATTATTGTTTTATTTGTAAAAATAAGGGAAATTTGTTGTAAGGGGGTTATTTTATTAAATATGGTGGTTTAACCCCATATGGGAAAATTATGTATAAAAAGGGGGGAATTTAGGACTTGGGATAACCAAGTGGTGACTTAGAAGCGGTGATTTTTGTGAGAGAGTTTCTTGTAGAGTTTTGTTCAACTTTGTGCTTTAGAGGAATGCTATTATGCCACATTTGAAGGAGCAAAACATTGTAACTCTTGTGGACCAGGAGACTTGACATTGTATTTTGTTGATGCCTTGTAATTTGTTTGGAGCATAATCAAGGATTGGTCACTCTTTGGAGAGGAACTCAAAGACATAGCCATATTGGAAAACTCTGTTATCAACTTGTGTTTTGTCTTCTATCTCCTCTCTCCTCTCTCTCTTCTATTATTTTCATCATTTTAATTTGGTTGTTTAATCATCAAATATTTGTTTAACCATTTTAATTACGAAATTATGGTTCAAGATATTTAGTTTAATAATGGTTAAATTTATTATTCATGTGCAACAATCATAGATCCTAACATCAGATAATTTTAGCACAAAATAGTACACTTCTTCATTTAAACTGCATAAATTTTCTTTAAATCAGAAGAAAGCACCACAGTTGTTGCTCAAACAAAAAATATGAATCTTAACACAAAAGTGGTTTTATAAATCATTTGTAATAACATAAATAAGTTAATTCATTCTCTCCTCTTTGGGATGTTTTCTATGATTTAACATCTGAAATGGAATTACTACAACAAGTTCTTATTTACATATGCATTTCCAACACTATTGTAAACTAGTTTGCATATAAATGTTGGCAAACAATGAATTTATGTAGATCTATCTTTTGATTCAAAATAAACAGAGTTCTATGTATTCCTTCCTTACATTATGCTAAATAGAATTTGGAGTTTGAGAGTTTTAGATAGATCAACCAACATTTCTCATTTGTCCTCTCAAAATAGATTTACAAAGAATGCATACAAAGGATAAGGGTTTTCTCTTTTCATTTATTCATTCCTTCATTTCAACAAGATGCTAAATTTCATTTTACAATAATACTTAGAAATAAAATGAATAACATACTAAATAATGCAAGCTTTCTCTCCACCCTACCATAAATGGGATCATGAAGCCTCATAGGGCTCTAGCCAATCCCCCGAGCAAGAACAAAAAGATTACCAATGATCTTGGTAAGAAGATTGAAAGGAATAGCTTATGAACACAATTTTCTATCTACCCATTCCACCAAAAAAACCCTCAATTCATATATTCACAAACTTGGACTCTCATTTTCAAGCAATAACAAGATAATACAACAAATACTTTAAATTAGTTAGATAGAAATAAGGAGATAAAAAATTATCTCTACAACTATTCTCTTTGAACAACTCCATTACATGTGAGAGATCCTTGATTTCCTCTAACCTTCTTCTTCATTCTCCACTCTATAACACAAGAGTTCTCCAAAATGAGAAGTGGGTAACAACCTTATTTTCCTTTTTCAATTCACATAAATTAACTCCATGGTAGAACACTTAAATATCCCAATATATCACACCTAAACCCCACATATATTACCATTACAGATAAACCTTAGTCCTCAAAATATTTCTTAGATTCTAAGGTCCTATCTAGATATTCGAAATATATAAATCACAACCACAATACTTACTTGACCCTTAATGTTAATCCTACCTCAAATCACTTTTCATATAACAAAGTCACATTCAAGAACTTCAACCAATGAAGTATTGACAAGGGTTCAAATTGATTCTTCCTTCCCACTATCAACACACTTACTTTCCTACACAACATAATTAAGCATAGTTAGACCATAATAATAAACCACATTAATTATAAATTAAATCCTCTGAACTTTATTCACAAATCATTTACATAACTAATTACTCATCCAATGTAATACAACACAACAATTATCTTATTTCAAATTCGTCTTATAATTTCAAGTCCTATTCAATAATTCACATATATGCATACATCTCCATTAAGTAAAATAATGACAATATAATATAAACTAAAAATGAACTACAAGATTACTGTCAGAAAATCACCTTATTATCACCCATAATATATTTAACCATATATTTAGGAGAAATATATAATAATTTAAGGTTGTATTAGTCACATGTGAGGTGGGGTCTTTTCTCAAACATTGCATCCTCCACTTTCTCCCAATACTTCTCCCAAAACAATATTCATACAGGTCTTCTCATGACTCAACCCATCTTTGCTTGCTACAATATTCCACAACTCACATTCTTTGCATCTCCATCGTTTTCCCCTCTCGGTTCTCAATTATTCGAGACTCCACACTCACCCACAACAATCCTCTTGAACTCCTTAGAAAAAAATAGAATTAACACTCACTACCTCTACAAGTTCCCCCTGCAACAAACTCTCACCACTATCCTCTACCCAACAGGATTCTGGAAGATGCACCCTCACAATCTCTTCTACCCACTTCCTCTCAGTGGAAGAGATTTGCACACCTTCTACCTAGCCTCATCTCCATTGGAGGATAGTCAACATGATTTCCATGAAACCAATGGCCTCTCAAGGCTTCTTCACTCTTCACAAAATATTGACCCATGGTCTTGGTGGATACTCTCCACGCTCAGGATTACTTTCTCTGATACCAATTGATGCAAGAGGGTACTCCCCTCTACTCACTAACTCAAAATAGAAAACATATTCATAGGAAAAACTCTTCCTTAATAATAAAACATCAATTGCAAACAAAATTGATTTTTATTGACTAAATTACAAATTACAAATAGCTGGCTTTCCATGGACCCTCTCAACATACACACAATCTACTACCACTCTTACATAGGCACTCCAATTCCCACTTAGTCCTTGCTAATTCACCATTGTTGTTCCACCGATCTCTCCCTCTCTCTATTTCCAAGTGAGCTCTTGGCTAGTTCTCCGGTCTCCCTCATTCGTCCCTCTTCCTCCTCTTATGCACGTCACTTTATGTGTAGCCCCTCCATTTCTTCCTGCGCTACCCCTCTCTGGCCCCTTCTCTCCCCCTTTTTGTCTTCCTGTTATTTCTGCTAAATTCTAATTTTGTATGACCATTAATGTTTTGTTATGTCTATTTGAATACTCACCCTTAATCATGGTGAGAAGATGGATGGTTAACATATAATCTCACATAACCACCACACCTCCTGATAACAACTGTAGGACAATGACTAACACCAATGCACCATACCACAGACGGGTCATACCTAGACCACAGGAGGATGATTCCCTTCAAGTCAAACCTACAACACTACAAGAGGTTTATGCATTGATGGTGGGGTGGTGGTAACATCTAGCTCATCCTTCCCACATTACCGTGGGCCTTCTAATTGCTAGTTGCAGGGTAGCGACACCCCCCGCAATACCACAAGCCTATTCAATGACCATCGTGGGGGTGCTATTTCCCTATTATACCACAAGTTGATTAGATGACCACTTTGGGGGTGCAATTAAGAGTCCACATGAACATAACAAGCCTCAAGAACCCGCTATGGATCAATCTAGCATCTGCAAGAGTGCAGGAAATAAATCTTTTGATCTGTAATGAGAATTGATGCCGACGAAAGTTGATTCTTGCCATACTTTATTGGCATCAAATTTCTGTGAGGCTGAGAAGTGTCAATGAACACCAAACCAGAGCAAACCAAAACTGGAAAGTAAACCTGAATTTTTTTTGGGTGATGTCGATTGCCAGTCTGCCTGGATGCTCTTGCATCATAAAATTACCCTTTAAGTAAATATTGAATTATCTAAATTTACCATTTAAACAATTGTTACGATAAAAAATAATTATTTAAATTTACCATATGAGTAATTATTACCAAAATAAATAATTAATTAAATTTACCATTTAAATAATTGTCATGGTAATCAAGAATTATTTAAATTTACCATTTAAGTAACTGTTACATTAGCAAGTAATTAGTTAAATTTACTGTATAAAGAATTATTACAATAATAAAGAAATTAATTAAATTTACCATTCAAGTGATTGTTACAATATCCAAGAATAATTTAAATTTACCTAATAATTATTATGGTAACAAAGAATTATTTAAAAGGATGGTTGGGCCTCCGTATTAGTTGTCCGTGCAACCATTTATGGTTGCCAGTCTGTGGGAGATTGTGTGTTTTGAAATTCGTGGTGACAGGCTGCTTGGCTTGAGATAATATTTATAGGAGATGCCTAGTGGTGTCCTTTCATTCTTCCTGGGCTGTGTTCATGGAGTTTCCGATTAGTCTCCCATCGGGCAGGAAGCTTTGGGATTTTTACGGCTGAATTCGCCATGGCCGGCTAAAGTTGGTAATTAAGGTTTGGGATGAGCTGGTGCTAGGTGTTGTGGAGGTTCTCTTGGGTGAGGAATTCATGGTGACTGCAGAACGGTGGTAGACAAATGAAGATATAGCGGTGTGGTTGTTAGCATCTCTTCTGGACTTGGGCATTTTGAGGGCCATGGTGATGGTTATTATGAAGCATTTGGTTTGGGAGACTCTTCTAGAAGGGGCAATGGATGTTATCCTTGTGGATGAACTGGGTGTTGTTGTTCCACATCCCAGAGATATTCAAAGAGCATGGATTCTAGGTGAGAAGATTCATTTCTATCCATTCATTTTAGACATCAAGGGAGCGGAATTGCAATGGCATCGAGCTTGGGCGAGGTGTGGTCTGATATTCCTCAAGCATTTCCTGTTCTTGGAGCCGTCTATTGATGTCGACTAGCGTAGCTTGTTTTGTGATGATCTGGTAGTTGATGGGGTGCTTTGGGTTGATTAATGGGTCTAGTTTTGATTGTTTTTTGCTCGCTTTGTCTAGTCTTTTGTGGGTCGAGTTGATCATTCTAGTTGTAGGGTTTTCTATTGGGTGTCGGCCAAATTGGGACAGGGTGGTGTTTTGGTGGCGATCAGGTTTTGAATGATACTGTTTCCTCTCTTTTGGATGTAATTGAAAATCTTTTAATATTAATACAATGAAATTTTACGAATAAAAAATAACAAAGAATTATTGAAATCTACCATAAATTTTGTTTTTTCTCTTTTACTATATGAATTATTATACTACTATATTAATATTAGTATTATGTTTTAAATTTATCATATTTTTTGTTTCTTTTACTACATGAATTATTATATTACTATATTAATATTAGTATTATGTGGTCCATTAAAATATCTATATTACTATTTGAACTACATACATTATTACTAGTTATAAAACTCATTATTCATTGATATTGCCCCAACATTTGCTGCAACCTAACATTAATACAATATTATCACTATACAATAATATTAGTAACTCTCAATTGTACAAAATAATTTTGTTGATATAAAATAATAATATCAATATGTTTTTCGATATTATCACTATACAATAATATTAGTAACTCTCAATTGTACAAAATAATTTTATTGATATAAAATAATAATATTAATATATTTTTCTATATTAGCATTACTAGTATAATTATGACCAATATCAAAAATCTTAATATTGGTGTTGCTATGAAAATTACCTTAATTCCTATTCTCCTATTAATTCTTACAGAATAGGAAATGTAGGCATATTTACTAATATAACTACCTAATCACATAAATCATAATATTTTTTTTTTTAAACAAAATTGGAAAGCTTTAAAAAAAAGAAATCCCCAACCATTCGCATAGGGTAAGACTAAAAAGGTGGATGCAAGATTAAATTTAAACGAAAGTTTAAAATGAGATTTACATCTATTACAAACACATGAAGGGAAAGGTTAGAATTTGATGCAGGAGCATCCAGTGGTGTAGGGAAATCTTGCATCACCCAAAAAAGTGTTTCTTCTTATTTTCTTTAGTTTGTTTTCAGCCCCACGATGGCACTTAAGGGCTATAAGATAGTCAAAAGTCAAAAAAGGTGAAAAATGGTCACTTACTATTTTTAGTAAGTCATCCTAAGCAAGATTGTATGAACCTAAAAATTTACCCCAAGGAGCAGATCTGGAAAAAATCTAGTCGCGAAAGAATCATCTCAATACCCTGCATGGTTTGGGAAATATTAAAGTTTCTGTCTTGAAAAATTTCTCCAATGCAGCTTCAAATTTAGATATGAAAACTTTAAAGGCCTTGAAACAACTTGAGAATTGGACGAACTGATCTATGATGGGTTTGGTGTTGTAGATCTCTTTGACAACTTTCCAACGATATGGCATAATAGAAAATCAGACACTTGAAACAAAAGCTATGGCCCCATGAAGTTGCCCCCCTAAAAAGTGAATTTCATTAAAGTATCTTCCTAGGCAAGAAATCAAACGACATGACATTTTTGGCACCAAAACAAAAGGGAAAGTTACACTTTCTAGAATGTTCTGTTGAAATGCATAAGACAACTGAGAGGTGGGGTGAACTAGTTGTCACCAATCACATTCACAAATCTCAAACAATTATTAACTCCACATCCACTTTAATGTGTTATAAATAATGAGCATGAAGTGCAAATGAAATAAAGAAATATCAACACAAGAAACACTAGATTTACATGGAAAACCCAATAAGGGAAAAACCACAGCGAGGATTAACTCACAATGTAAGAGTAATTACAAAACCGTTTACAAAGAGGCTCACTGCCAAAGGGATCATTGTCCAAGATAGGACTCATTGTTCAGATAGGACTCACTGCTTATAGATACAAAAAAGATCTAGAGATAAAAGTGTTACACAGAGAACACTACCTCAGTGCAACAAAATATCCACCACAACAACTTGCACACATCTGCAGCCTTGATCAGAGAATTACAGACACCATCTGTTCACTTCTTTTAGGAGTCTAACACATTGAAGTTCTCAATTCCTCAAATCACTTTCACACACTCTTTCACAACTTCCTTGGTTCTCACACTTGTGGCATGCAATCCTTAACATTTTGTCTTATATTTATACCATCTTCAATCTTAGAAACTTTCTCCAAGGTTAGCTACACACACTTCATTTTCAAATTCAAATTGGGTCAGTAACTGAACATTCCTATGATAGATAAGAATGAGAGCAGACCAAACCAACACTTAACCAAGACTCAAAACAACATCTTAGATCAATCACATGCTTCCTTAATTGATACATATCCTTTGCATGACGTGCAAACACTAGGTCAGCCAAACCTAATGAAAACACTAATGAACTTTGATGTACACGCTTATCCAATAAGAAGATAACATACAAACCACATGACATGCTTAACCATACATTGGAACACATCTTAGATTCCTTTAGATTCATCTGCAGCTATTGCAACAACCTTCAAACACAAAACACTTTCCATCATTCCATCCGAACTGTACAGACACACATAGTAACTTTGAAACTAGTCTTTCGGAGCACCAAACCATGAACGCCTTTGATACAACATAGATAACAACATTACAAGCCTTCTTCCAGATTCGTAAGACCTAAAAAAAACTAGTGGAGGACTGTGAAGAAGATACATTTCTCCCAGTCCACAGACAAATAACTCTTCCACACCAGTTCACAAACCAATGAACTCAACTTTCACTCTTCATCAGCCCAAACTCTATAATCCAGGATATATCACCCAATGATTCCCTCAAACAACACTTCATATCTTCACAAGCATAGGATCAACATAGAAGAAATGTAGAGCACATACTGGAGCACATTCTGAACACACACACAATTCTGTCTTCACTATTTATTAATTTTCTCAAAAGCACTTGGTAACTCATCATATCAACACACCTACAACACCATAAATATAGGTCCATGTACTCACAACATCTCTATAGTATCTCAACTATACATGCACCACTTGCAATCACTTGATTCCTTTCTCTGCAACAACCTATACTGTGTTGACATCAATGGAAACATTAATGACAACACTACTATACTCATTCATACTTGCAAGAATCTCCCCCTTTGTCATTGATGGAAACACATGACTCTCTCTCTCCCTTTGAAATCAATGGAAAAGAATAATTTTTTTTACATAATTCTGATCACTCCCCCTTAGGAGTGCACCCACACATCTTATACTGCAACAATGATACTTCCTACTCCACCTAAGGAGTAGACACCAATCATCAGTCTAGACAAATGATGAATTTGTAGATCCACTGGACTGATGCACCTCTATGTGCACCTAGTTCAACGAAGGAGGGGCAATAACTCCCAACTTCTCCTTGAAATACTCAAAAGTATCTTTTAGAGGAGCCTTAGTAAATATATCAATAATCTGATCCTTTGTAGGAACACATTCCAACTTGACTTCATTCTCCAATACATTCTCTCTTAAGAAATGATATATGATAGATATATACTTTTTCCTTGAATGCATTACCAGATTCTTTGAAATATTTATTGCACTTGTATTATAACAAAATATCGGGATAGGCTCATCACATATCACTCCTATGTCCTTCAATGTTTGCTTCATCCATAGTACTTGTGTGCAGCAAGATGCTGCTGCAATGTATTCAACCTCTGCAGTGGATAAAGAAACTGAATCCTCTTTCTTGCTTAGCCATGAAACCAACCTACATCCAAGAAAGAATGCACCACCACTTGTACTCTTCTAGTAATCTACACAACTAGCCCAATTTTCATCAGTGTAAGCACTCAAAGTGAAATTAGTATCCTTAGGATACCACAAACCATAATCTGAAGTGCCTTTTAGATATCTGAATATCCTTTTCATAGCTGTAACATGTGTTTCTTTGGGTTCTTCTTGAAATATAGCAACTAAACATACTGCATGCATGATATTTGGTCTAGTAATAATAAGATATAATATTCCAACAATCATAGATCTGTACATGCTTTGATCAACTTTAGGAGATTCATCATCCTTACTCAGTTTGTATCTAGTCACCATAGGGGTATAGACTGGTTTGGAGTCATCCATTCCAAAATTCTTGAACAATTCTTTAACATACTTTGATTGTGAAATGAATATGCCCTTATCAAGTCCAAGAAAGAAATTCAACTCACCAATCATAGACATTTCAAACTCATTTTCCATCTCCTCTGCAAATTTCTTACACATACCCTCATTTCCTCCAAAGATAATATCATCAACATACACAACCACTATCAACATTTTGTTTCCTTCAACCTTGAAATAGAGATTACTATCTCTGGAGCCTTTGCTGAACCTTTGATGTGTCAAATACCTGTCCAACCTTGCATACCATGCTTTGGGAGCTTGTTTAAGTCCATACAATGCCTTTTTCAACATACATACCATGTTCAGTTGATCTAATAATTGAAATCCCTCCGGTTGTTCCATGTATACCTATTCTTCCAATTCTCCATTTAGGAATGCAGATTTAACATCCATCTGGTATACCTTGAAATCTTTGTGAGCAGAAAATGCCAAAAACATCCGAATATCCTCCATTCTTTCCACCGGGGAAAATGTATCCTCAAATTCTATTCCTTCAACCTATGAATAACCTTTGCACACAAGCCTTGCTTTGTTTCTTGTTCACCATTCTCATTCAACTTATTCTTGAATACCCACTTTATACCAATTATGTTCTTGTTTACCGGTCTAGGAATTGATTCCCATGTTTTAGTTTTCTCTATCTGCTATAACTCCTCTTTCATTGCTCTAACCCAATTTTCACCTTTGTATGTTTCACACACTATTTTGGGTTATATCTTGGAAATTAAACACAAATTTACCTCAGTTGCTACCACTTTTCTTCTTGTCTTTACACCTTCGCTTTTATCTTCAATTATCTATTCTTCTGGATGATTTTTATATACATATTTTGGAGTCTTAGGAGCAGGTTCTGGAGCTTCTTCTTCTTCAATCTATTCTTCTTCTTCTTCCTTATTCTCTTCTTGTACTTGTCTGCAGATAAGTTCATCTGGTTCAACTTCACTTATTTCAACTAATTCGTGCACATCTTCATCAACTTTTACATTTGCACTTTCCATAAATTGTAGTTAGATTCATAAAACATAGGGATTGTCAATTTGTCCACCATTGGATCTACCTCAAGTGATTAATATATTCTCCAAGGAACCAAAGCTCTGATACCAATTGTTGAAATGCAAAAGAAAACTGAGAGGGGGGGGGGGTGAATCGGTTTTCACCAATCACATTCATAAATCTCAAACAGTTATTAACTCCACATCCACTTTAATCTGTTATTAAGTATAAGCATGAAGTACAAATAACATAAAGAAATATCAACACAAGAAACACTATATTTACATAGAAAACCTAATAATGGAAAAACCATGGTGAGGATTAATTCATAATATAAGAGTAATTGACAAAACTATTTATAAAGAGGCTCACTGCCAAAGGGCTCACTGCCCAAGATATGACTCACTGTCCAATAGGGAGGCTCACTGCCTATAGATACAGAAAGATATAAATAAGAGTGTTACACAAAGAACACTATCTAAGTGCAATAGAAGGTCCACTACAACAACTTGCACACATCTGCAACCTCGATTAGAGAATTGTAGACACCATCAACTCACTGCTTTTAGGAGTCTAACACATTAAATTTATCACTATCTCAATTCACTTTCACACACTCTTTCATAACTTCCTTGCTTCTCACATTTGTGGTGTGAAATCCTTAACATCTTGTCTTATATTTATACCATCTTTAATCTTCTAAAATTTCTCCAAGGTTAACTACACATGCTTCATTTTCCAAATTCAAATTAGGTTGGAAACTCAACATTCCTACAGTGGATAAGAATGAGAGTGGACCAAACCACCACTTAAACAAGACCCAAATGAACATCTTGGATTAATCACATGCTTCCTTGATTGATACATATCCTTTGCATGATGTGTAAACACCAAGTCGGCCAAACCTAATGGAAGCACTAATGAACTTTGAAGTACACACTTCTGCAACAAGAAGATAACATGCAAACCGCATGATACACTTCACTATACACTAGAACACATCTTAGATGCCTTTATGTTCATCCACAACTATTGCAACAACCTTCATACACAACAATTTCCATTAGTCCATTGAGATTGTACAAACACACACAGTAACTCTGAAACTAGTATTCCAGAGCACCAAAGTATGAACGCCTTTGATACAACATAGATAACACCATTACAGGCCTTCTTCTAGATGCACAAGACTTGAGAAAAAATAGCGAAGGATTGCAAAGCAGATACATTTCTCTGAATCCACAGACAAACAACTCTGCCATTCCAGTTCACAAATTGGTGAACTCAACTTTCAATCTTCATTAGTCTAGATGCTATAATCGAGGATATATTACCCAATGATGCCCTAAAACAACACTTTAGATCCACACAAGCATAGGATCAACAAAGAAGAAATGTGGAGCACATATTAGAGCATATTCTGAACACACACAATTTTGTCTTCAATATTTATTAATTTTTCTCAAAAGCACTTGGTAACTCATCATATCTGCACACCTACAACACCATAAAGATAGCTCCATGTACTCATAATATCTCTACAGTATCTCAACTATACATGCACCACTTGCAACCACTTGATTCCTTTCTCTACAACAACCTATACTATGTTGACATCAATGACATCATTAATGACAACACCACCATACTCATTCATACTTGCAACACATTCTAGGTGGTTATTGGGTAAAATAAAAAGGGATAAGTGGGGGTTGTAGAAGGTGGCTCCATTAGTGCAGATTGTGGCTCCAAATAATATATTTTGTTTTTAGAGTTGATTTTGTTGTAATGAATCAAGCCCATGAGGCTGTAACATGTAAGTTTTGAATTTGTAATTTCATTTTCTAAAAAATAATTGAAAGTGAATTATTTTTTGTCTCACATCTTCTGTGTTGGTATCTATTGTTGTGATTTGTGTGGGTTTCAAGCGGTGTGGCCCTCATCAAGTTGTATCAGAGCAGGTTTTCTTGAGTGTGTAAACAGATTGTCGAATGTGAGACAATTTGTACCAGGACTTGTGGTTGTGGGTTCCTATGAAAGTGATTAGAATGCCTCCGTGAAGAAATTGTGGTGGTGGAAGAAATGTTATTGTACTAGAATAGGGTTTTAGAGCCCAGCAGAGGCAAGTTCAAGCACTGCAAGAGGAACTGCGTCGAGGGTTTGAGCCAAGAAGAGGAGATGAAAGTGAAGATGAAGTTGAAAATGAGGAATAGTTTGAAGAAAAATAAGATGCAGTAGATCCAGAGAAAGTAAGATTATTTAAAGCCATCTCAAAGATTTGGAAAAGGACAAATATCGATGTTTCTACATTTTTTAGAAATCTTAACCCATAAGAGTTGATTGATTGGATCAACGATATGGAGTACTTTGAGTATGAGGAGGTGGACGATCTTGAGTGGGTCAAATTTGAAAAGAAGAAGCTAAAGGGTCATGTGAATATTTGGTTGAAAGAGGTACAACTAGAAAAAATCAAAGAGCAAAAGAGAAAATAACAAGATGGGATCATATGGTGGACAAATTAAAAATACAGTTCATTCTTGTGGATTATCAGCTAGATTTGTTGAAGAAGATGCAAGGGTTGAAACAAGCGGGAAGATCCATCAAGGAGTATATAGAAGAATTCTACTATGCGTTGATGAGAATGGGCTATTCGGAGGCCAATAGGAGAAAGTTTCCCATTACATAAATTGGTTGAAGCTGAGTATTCAAGAAGAGTTGGGTTTGGTAAGAATGTCTACCATTGAAGAGTCATATCAGTTTGCTTTGAAGGTAGAAGAAAAGTTGAATAGAAGATTTGAAAGAAAGAAAAGAGGTGGGGGTTGTGGTGGAAAGACTAGTGGATGATTATATGGAGGGACAAATGAAGATCAAAAGAAGGGTGAAGGATCCAGTAGCAGCCAGAACCAGAAAGGAGATAACATCTATCATCCTTGTGATCAAAATAGTGGAGATCAAAGGGGAAGAGGAAGATATAGATGCGGAACAGGAAGAGGAGGCTTTCATGGAACCTATTTCTAGTGAGGAGAAGAAGAAAATAGAGCCTACGAGTTCCATCAACATCAAGGATAAAGAGAAAATAACTGAGGGTAATGCATGAGTTGCACATGTAGATGAAGATACCGAGTCTTCACATTCTGAGGATACATAGAAAAAGGAGAGGTTCTTGTTACTGGAAGAGCCTTGCTGAATGAGGAGAAAGAACCAACTCAAAGGAAGAATTTGTTTCACAACAAATGTAAGTGTGAAGGTAAAGTTTTCAATGTTATTATTGATGGAGGTAGTATTGATAACCTTGTTTTAGAAGAGATGGTTAGTAAGTTGCGGTTGGAGAGAAGGCATCCAAATCTGTACCAGATTTCTTGGTTGCAGAAGGACCATAAAGCTTTGGTAAATAAACAGTGTTTGGTAAAGTTCAAGATTGGAAATTACCATGATGAGGTATTGTGTAATATTATTCCTATGGATGTTGGTCATATGTTGTTAGGTAGACCTTGGTAGGTTGATCGTTGAGCAGTACATGATGGACATGTGGTGTAGGAGCACCAATCCATTTCAATTGAGTTTGGTCAATTTTGTTCTTTGATAGGTTGTATTAGGGGTTTGAGGTCTTTTGTTGAGTCAATAAGGTCTGAATTGACCATTTAACATGTATTAGGAGTTCATCTTTGTAAATGTGTAATGTTGTCAAAAAGATGTACAAAAATGCAAGATTGCAAAAGTTGACAAGGTGCAACATTTGGGAGGTGAAAGGTCTAATGTCATGTTTTGGTGTGATTTGAGTCTAGAGGCATATTTCAAGGTTTTTTTTGTCATTTTTTTGTGGTCCCTTTATTAATATTGTCATATTTTGACATATTTTTAAAAGTTGTTATCTTGGGCAAAAAAGTTGCAAAAATGTGCAAGTTGGAATGCCAAATGTCTGAAATGAAAAAAAGTTAGTTTGTATCAATTGAGTAAGTTAGTTCTTAGGTGGAAATGATTTAAATACATTGTGGATCTCATTGTAAGGGACTTTTTGATGGTTTTTGAAGTGAAATGAAGTTGAATTTCTCAAATTTCTTCAAAATGTCCGTGTAAACATACTGCTCTTAGACCTGGTGTAGTTCTGTACTATGGCTTATTCTTCTAAAATCCTATGAAATCATTGGAGGAATGGATTAAATTCAATTTTTTTTGGTTTGAAGAGTTTATATTGAGTTTGAAGATTTTTACACTTGTTTTCTTGAGACTACCTGGGTATACCCTTTTTTAAGGGTTTGAGGCTTCAATAATGAAATAAGGTCAATTCCACCTTATGTATTTCATATTAATAAGTGGAATGGGTTCATGATTATAGGGTTATAATGGCATGGTAGGAGTTTTAGGAAAAATGAAGGGTTTGATGAAGTTTAGAGGGCTGCCCTGGGGTAATTTGATGAAATTAGGCTTGAGATTGATGGTTTTGAGTAAGATTTGGAAGAAATATTGTTGGAAAAATTTGTGAAATGGTTTTTTGAGCATAAGTAAGTGTATTTAGGTGTGTTGGATGTAGTGGAAAATTTGTAGGAGATTTGGAACACCATTTTTCATTAAACCCTACTTAAAACTAGTGAAATTGAGGGTCTTCAAATTTAGTGGCTAGATGAGGGTTTTTCATTCTAATTTTTTTTGATTAGGTCCTTTTGTCACCTATCAAGAATGTTTGAGTAGTTATTTGGAATCAGGAGAAAGAATTTGAGGCACTTGCTTTGGAAAACATGCCTAATTGGCCTTGTAGGTCAGCGTATTAGTCAAAAGTTGGAAAGGTTGGTACAAAGTGATCCATGGAGATTTTTAGGTATGTTTTAGTATTCTTTAAAGGGTATCTAAATATGTCAAGGGATTAATTGTTGTGAGGTATCTTGTGAGGTAAGTTGAATAATTTAGGTCTGCAGACCTACCAGAGAAAAGGAGAGGTTGTGTGAAAAGTACCCTAGTTAGGGTTTTGACTATCAAAGTGTTGTTTGAGACAACTTGTATTGTGTAAGTTTGGACCAAATCCATCTAGCTTTGCATTAATTGGTATCAGAGCTCATGAAGTAGATCTTCTAAAGGAAAAGTTGAAGAGTTGCAAATTGAAGGTGAGAAGATGGAAAGTTAAGATGCCTCCAAAGAGGAATAATATGGCAAGAAAGATGCAAGAGATGGAAGAGAGGACTGAGAGGGAGATTAGAAAGTTGAAGGAATTGCAAAATAGGTTGGTTGCAAGGTTGGAGAGTGTTGAAATAGGTCAGAAAAGAGGAATGATTGTGGGTGATGAAAGTGACACTGAAGAAGAAGAAGATGAAGAGTATGAAGATGTAGATGAAGAGTTGGATCTTGAAGACCAAATAATGGCAAGGCTACTGAAGGAAAGAAAAGGAAACAAACACAAGGTAAAAATTATTTTCCTATGTATGATGGTACTCTTGATGAGGAAGCATTGTTAGATTGGATTGTAGCATTCGATAACTTCTTTGAATGCGAGGATGTACCTCATGAAGAGAAGATGAATATAGCAAAGAATAAGTTGAAGGGGCATGCATTAGTTTGGTGGGACTATGAACAAGTTGAAAGGAGAAGAAAAGGTAAGTCCAAAATCGTTTCATGGGATAGGATGGTAGCCAAATTAAAAGGTAAATCTTTTCCAAGTGATTATGCCATCCAAATTTCTAGAAAGGTTCAAGATTTGAAAAAAGGAAATGGATGTGAAAACTTACACTAATGAGTTTTATAAGTTGAGCATAAGGCAAGAAATATGGTTGATGATGTAGAAAGAGTGTCCAAGTATCTTAGTGGACTAAGATTTAACATCCAGGATGAATTGAACTTGCACAATCGAAGGACCATTGAAGAATGCTACCAAATGGCTATAAGGGCAGAAGAAAAAGTAGAGGTAGAGGTAGCACTTCAAGAGATATAGGTACATTTTCTTATTTAGAGGCACTATACACAGATTTGGTGGAGGTAGGAATTCAAACATTTTTTCAGGTAGGTGCTATAATTGTAATGAGTTTGGACATCTAGCCTACAAGTTCCCTAAATTTTTTGTTTCTACATCAAGTGGTGATGAAAGGAGAAGTGAAAGAATGGCTCAAATAGTGTAAGAAGATGAATGTGAAAGCTCAAATTCTACTAGTCATGTTGCTGCTCCATAAGTTGGGAAAAGTTTGATGGTGAGAAGAACCTTATTTCAAGCATCCGAGGAGAAGGAGATGGCTCAAAGAAGACAATTAATCAAGAAAACTTGAAAATGTAAAGGTAAGGTGTGTAAAGTAGTGATAGATTCAAGATCTACTGATAACATGGCGTCTTGTGAAATGGTTGATAAGTTGAAGTTAGAAAGAATCCCTCATGAAACACCATACAAAGCTTCTTGGGTGAGTGATGATCAATCCATTTTAGTTAATGAGCAAAAACTAGTTGAGTTTAAGATTGGTGGTTATAGGGACAAGGTTCTTTGTGATATTTTTCCAATGAGTTGTTGCCATTTACTCCTTGGAAGACCCTGGCAACTTGATAGGAACTCAATCTATGATGGCAAAGTTAGCACATATTAGATTGAAAAGGATGGTATCACTTTTACATTGACCCCATTGTCAGAGGGTGGAAGAGAGTAGAACAAGGCAACAAGCATCATCATGGTTGGTAAGAAGGATATTGTGAAGCTTGTGGAAGATAAAGAAGTGAAAATGACATTTTCAGCCACTTCAAGGCTAGAAGATGTGAGGATAGTAAATTTGAAGGATGATACAATAATGGAAGGAAACAAAGAAGGTGAGAGAGTGGTGACCAAGTCTGAGATAGAGAAGGTCAAGGATGAATTCCTTGAAAATATTAAAAATGAGTTTAAAAATCATGATGGAATTGTGGTTGGGACAATGTTTTGTCCTTTAGTTGTTAAGGAAGTAGAGGGGCAGTAAAGTACTATCAAAACAAAGGTATGGAAGTATGCCAAGATAGAGATTACTAAGACAGGGAATCTAATCAAAAAGATGTAAGGAAAAGATAAAGTGATCATTCAAGGATAGGTGGATAGATTCAAGTGTGTAACTGGAGGTAAGGGGGAAGAAATTAAAAACAAGACTAGAAAAGGTGTTTTTGTAGATGTTAGAGAAAGTACAATATCAATCACAAGTGAAGGGAAAATTGAGAGACATTTATCAGGACAGTTTGTGCAAAAGAAACAAAAACTAGGTGGTAAGTAGTTTTAGAACACAAGGGGTGATACAAGTTAGTAGTATTTGATCTAGAGGAAAAGTAAAAGAGCATTTGAAGATCAAGGAGGTGGAGTAGACAAGTTTGGGAAACCTGCAATTACATTTCCAAGAGACTTGGAAAAGTTTCAAGGTCAGTTGTATGGTGCAGGAGCACCAATCCATTTCAATTGAGTTTGGTCAAGTTTGTTCTTTGATAGGTTGTCTTAGGGGTTTGAGGTAATTTTTTTGAGTCAATAAGGTCTGAATTTACCATTTAGCATGTATTAGGAGTTCATCTTTGTAAATGTGCAATATTGTCAAAAAGATGTACAAAAATGCAAGATTGCAAAAGTTGACAAGGTGCAACATTTGGGAGGTGAAAGGTATAATGTCATGTTTTGGTGTGATTTGAGTCTAGAGGCATAGTTCAAGGTTCTTTTTTTTCATTTTTGTGGTCCCTTAATTTATATTTTCATATTTTTACATATTTTTAAAAGTTGTTATCTTGGGCAAAAAAGTTGCAAAAATGTGCAAGTTGGAATGCCAACAGTTTGAAATGCAAAAAGTCAGTTGGTTCTTAGGTGGAAAGGATTTAAATACATTATGGATCTCATTGTAAGGGAATTTTTGATGGTTTTTGAAGTGAAATAAATTTGAATTTCTTAGATTTCTTCAAAAATTTTGTGTAAACATACTGCTCTCAGACCTAGTACAGTTCCGTACTATGGATTATTCTTCTAAAACATTGTGAACCCATTGGAGGCATGGATTAACTTCAATTTTTTTTTGGTTTGAAGAGTTTATATTGTGTTTGAAGATTTTTACACTTGTTTTCCTGAGACTGCCTGGGTATACCTTGTTTTAAGGGTTTGGAGCTTCAATAATGAAATAAGGCCCATTCCACCTTCTGCCTTTCCTGTTACTAAGTGGAATGGGTTCATGATGATAGGGTTAGAATGGTAGGGTAGGAGTTTTAGGAAAAATGAAGGGTTTGATGAAGTTTAGAGGGCTTCCCTGGGGTAATTTGATGAAATTAGGCCTAAGATTGATGGTTTTGAGTAAGAGTTGGAAAAAGTTTTGAAATTGTTTTTTGAGCACAAGAAGGCATATTTAGGTGTGTTGGATGTAGTGGCAGAGTTGTAGGAGGTCGGGAACACCATTTTTTATTAAACCCTACTCAAAACTAGTGAAATTGAGGGTTTTAAAATTTGGTGGATAGATGAGGGTTTGTCATTCTAAAAATTGTTGATTAGGGCCTTTTGTTACCTGTCAAGAAGGTCTGAGTAGTTATTTGGAATTATGAGAAATAATTTGAGGCACTGCTTTAGTCAGCATATCAGTCAAAAGTTGGAAAGGTTGGTACAAAGTGACGCATGGAGATTTTTAGGTATGTTTTAGTATGCTATAAAGGGTATTTGAATGTGTCAAGGGATTAATCGTTGTGAGGTTTTTTGTGAGTTAAGTTGAATAATTTAGGTCTACAGACCTACTAGAGAAAAGGAGAGGTTGTGTGAAAAGTACCCTAGTTAGGGTTTTGACTATCAAAGTGTTTTTTGAGTCAAATTGTATTATGTAAGTTTGGATCAATTCCATCTAGCTCTGCATTAACATACCAACACCTATTCTTTGAAAAAGGATGGGGTTCATCATAAGTTGAAGCCCTTTAAAGAGGCATAGGAAAAGGTATGCAATAATGCAATAATTTGTTTGGTTGATGGAAGAAAGTTCCTAGAAGGTACAGGACATGAGCATATGTGTTTCTCATTGATCCCTAGAGTTGATAAAGAAGATAATACTAAGGTACCTGTAGAGGTTTCAAATTTGTTGAATGAGTTTCAAGCTATTATTTTTGATAATGTACCTAAATTTTTGCTTCTAGTAAGAAAGATTGGTCATCAGATGGACTTGATTCCTAGAGCCAGTTTGCTGAATAAGGAAACTCATCATATGACTCCAACAGAGAGTGGAGAGTTGAACAAACAAGTGCTAGAGTTGTTGTGGAAGGGATTGATCAGAGAGAGTTTGAGTCCATGTACAGTACTTGCAGTACTAGAACCAAAGAAGGATGGGAAATGGTGGATGTGTACAAATTCTAGAGCCATCAAAAAGATAACCATCAATTATAGATTTCCCTTGCTGAGAGTGGATTACATTATAGATTGTTTGAGTGGAGCTGAGTACTTCACAAAGATAGATTTGAAGAGTGGATATCACTAGATATGGATTAGAGAAGAAGATGAATGGAAGACAACCTTTAAAACCAAGGAGGGCTTGTATGAGTGGTTAGTCATGCCTTTTGGGCTAACCAATGCACCAAGCACATTTACACAACTTATGAATGAGGTATTGAAAGATTTTTTATGAATATATTTTTTATTTATTTGGATTATATTTTGATTTTTAGTAAGACATTGGAGAAGCACTTGATGCATATCCGAAGAGTCTTTGGGAAGCTAAGGGAGGAGAAGCTGTTGATAAATTTGAAGAAATGTAGTTTTGTGAAGAGAGAGTTGGTGTATCTAGAATTTTTGGTCTTAGTAGAGGGTCTTAAAATGGATCCACAGAAGGTGAGCTATCATTGAATGGCCTACCCCAAGGATTGCCATAGAGGTAAGGTCATTTCATGGTCTAGCAAGTTTTTTACAGAAATTTTATTAATAATTTTAGTAGTATTTGTGCACCTCTAACTGAAGCAATGAGAGGCGATAGAAAAGAGTATAAGTGGACTACAGGAGCAGCCAAAAGTTTTGATATGTTGAAGAAGAAAGTTACAGAGAAACCTATTTTGTCACTTCCAGATTTCAATAAGGTCTTTCAGGTAGATTGTGATGCTAGTGGCATTGCCGTAGGAGTTGTTTTGAGTCAAGAAGGTAAGTCTGTTTCCTATTTTAGTGAGATTTGAATGATGCTAAGAAGAAATATTCTGTCTATGATCATGAGTTTTAAGCTATAGTTTAGGCTTTGAAGAAATGGAGACACTATTTTTTTCCAAAAGAATTTGTTTTATATACTGATCACCAGGCTTTGCAGTATCTCAATAGTTAAGGAAAGTTAAATCAAAGGCACTTAAAATGGGTTGTGTTTTTCCAGAGCTATACTTTTTTTTTGAAGCACAAGAGTGGAAGGTCAAATAGAGTTGTAGATGCCTTATGTAGAAGAAAAAATTTATTGATAAAAATGAATATCCTGAAGATCCAAACTTTGTATCCTGAAGATCCAAGGAGTTGTTGGGTTCAATGAAGTCAAAAGTTTGTATCCTGAATATCCAAACTTTGCAGAAGCTTGGAAGGCTTGTTTGGAACATATTACATTGGATAGGACAAGATGGTTGGATTTATTAATCCAAGATGGGATGTTGTTTAGAGGAGGCTAATTATGCATTCCAAGGAGTTCTATAAGAGAGATTCTAATCAAGGAGAAGCATAGTGGAGGATTGGATGGACATTTTGGTCGACATAAGACCATTTCTCTTGTTAGTGAGAATTATTACTGGCCATACATAAGACCATTGCTCTTGTTAGTGAGAATTATTACTGGCCATAGTTATAACAAGATGTGAAGAAGTTTGCACAAAGTTGCAGAGTATGTCAGATGGAAAAAGAAGCAAGTCAGAATAAAGAATTGTATCAACCATTACCTGTACTTGAGAGGCCATGGGAGGACATTAGCTGTATAATGTGGTGGAAGAAGAAGATACTGAAGAACTAGAAGATGATGTTAACGATGATCAGGATCAACAATTAGTTGATGATGTGCCTGATGAAGATGTCGAAGAGGAGGAACTAGATCATGATGATGTAGGAGTTAATGTTCATGAAGATGATATCTATGTGGATGATGACATTATTGAAACTGATATCAATGGCGATGATGATGATATGACCAATCCTTACAATGTCGAATCTGGATCAGATGATACGTCAGACAAAGAGTTTGATGAAGAAGAAGATCAATGACATTGAAATGTATGAGTTATGTGATTTTATTATCTATTTGATATTCATTTCTTTATAGAATCATATTTGAATTATGTGGTTACACAATTAATTCATGATGTTTTTAATTTTTATGTCATTACATAATTAATTCATGATGTACTTTTTAATGTTTAATTTTAATTCATGATGTTACAACTATTGTAGTTCTCTTAGAAATTTCCATATGATCATAATGAATAGTGTTTTGGGAAATTTCATGAAAGATGACACATTGATCGTAGCAGTGAAATAATTCCAAAGTCGTTTAGATTTTTTAGACTAATCACCCTTCACAATGTCATTTTTAGGATCATCTCCAATTTGATTACTAGGACACATAAGGTTGGATTTTATTGCCTTATCTTGGAGCAACATTGTGGCTTTGTGTAATGTGAGAAAATTTTGGATGGGGTACTTCCTATTGCTAAGGTGGATCACTCCTTTCTGCGAAGGCCATACACTTATGATTGGGTCAAGTGTTCTTTTCTTTAGAAAATTCCTATTTCCTTTTTGATAGGTTATGATTTGATTAGATGGGTTATGAAGCACTTATTTCAAGTAATTTATGTCTATTTTAATCTGTAATTTATTAAATTCAAACACATAAAAAATTATGTCCCTTGCTTTAATTGATTATTACGTTATTTAATTATTAACTCAAATGAAACCTCCAATTTAACTATATATATCTAATTGAATATATCTAAAGTGTTTAACACTTTTAGATCAAATTTAGTAATTAACTCAAACAAATTTTCCAATTTAACTAACATCTTTTAAGATATTAAAAAAATATGATTTATGAAAGAAGTATATTGGCGTGAAATTAAATATGATTTGTATTCCAATGTAAAAACTACAAAGAATGGAAACGATTCTTTCAACATATAAACTATTATGTAGTAGTCAATTAAAATGAAAAATATTACTCTATATTAGTTAGGATACACAACTAAGAAAATGATCTAAATAGTTTAATAATTTCAAAAACACAAACAATATTAGGTAGATAATAAAACATCTTTCATTTCTATAGTGACTTATTTATCCTAGGGAAACTAAGTATATAGTATACAAAGAAAATGAATAAACCCACAACTACCCCTATTTTGAAGGAGTTTAGTTTTCTCCCCTTCCCGATCTCCCTAATATTGTCTAATTATTTTAAAGAGACCAAGGGTCATAACACAACTTTATTCAACCCACTAAATATCTTGGTTAATGAAACTTGACAAAAGCAACAAAACAATTGCTACATTTGGCAATTCATGTGGAATGAATAGTGGTGACAATAATCTACTTATAGTTTAATATAACACTATTTTTAGAAGGCTTGACATTAGAGAGATAGAGAAGAGGGGGAGAGAGGGAGAGATAGGTTGAAGAGGAGGAGAGAGAAGAGATGAAGATAGATAGGATGTAGAAAAGGGAGAGAAAGAAGAGGGGGAGACTAGGGAAAGCGATATGTAGAAAGGGAGAGAGAGAAGAAGATAGGGGAGAGAGGGAGAGATAGCTCAATATATATAGAGGGAGAGGGAGAGACATAGAAAGTGGGTGATATAGAGAGATAGAGAGGGATTGTGAGAGAGAGATAGAGATATATGGGAAGAGAAAGGAAGAGAGGTGGAGATAGAGAGTTGATGGATAAGGGGGATAGGGAGGGAGAGATGGTGAGAGATAGAGAGGGGGGCGGGAGATAGTTGAGAGGGGGAGGGAGAGAAATGGATATTGATAGGTAGAGAAGGAGAGATAGAGAAGAGGGGGAGAGAGGGAGAGATAGGTTGAAGAGGAAGAGAGAGAAGAGATGGAGATAGATAGGTAGAAAAGGGAGAGAAAGAAGAGGGGGAGAGGGAGAGCGATATGTACAAAGGGAGAGAGAGAAGAAGATAGGGGAGAGAGGGAGAGATAGCTCAATATATATAGAGGTCGGAGAGGGAGAGACATAGAAAGGAGGTGATATAGATAGATAGAGGGGGATGGTGAGAGAGAGAGAGAGATAGAGATATATGGGAAGAGAAAGAGAGATGAAGATATATGGGAAGAGAAAGGAAGAGAGGTGGAGATAGAGAGTTGATGGATAGGGGGGATAGGGAGGGAGAGATGGTGAGAGATAGAGAGGGGGCTAGGAGATAGTTGAGAGGGAGGGAGAGAAAGGGATATTGATAGGTAGAGGAGGAGAGATAGAGAAGAGGGGGAGAGAGGGAGAGATAGGTTGAAGAGGAAGAGAGAGAAGAGATGGAGATAGATAGGTAGAAAAGGGAGAGAAAGAAGAGGGGGAGAGGGAGAGTGATATGTACAAAGGGAGAGAGAGAAGAAGATAGGGGAGAGAGGGAGAGATAGCTCAATATATATAGAGGTTGGAGAGGGAGAGACATAGAAAGGGGGTGATATAGAGAGATAGAGGGGGATGGTGAGAGAGATAGAGAGATAGATGGGAAGAGATCAAAGAGAGATGGAGATATATGGGAAGAGAAAGAGAGATGGAGATATATGAGAAGAGAAAGGAAGAGAGGTGGAGATAGAGAGTCGATGGATAGGGGGATAGGGAGGGAGAGATGGTGAGAAATAGAGAGGGGGCTGAAAGATAGCTTAGAGGGGGAGGGAGAGAAAGGGATATTAAAAGGTAGAGGAGGAGAGATAGAGAAGAGGGGGAGAGAGGGAGAGATAGGTTGAAGAGGAAGAGAGAGAAGATATGGAGATAGATAGGTAGAAAAGGGAGAGAAAGAAGAGGGGGAGAGGGAGAGTGATATGTAGAAAGGGAGAGAGAGAAGAAGATTGGGGAGAGAGGGAGATATAGCTCAATATACATAGAGGGAGAGGGAGAGACATAGAAAGGGCATGATATAGAGAGATAGAGGGGGATGGTGAGAGAGAGAGATAGAGATATATGGGAAGAGAAAGAGAGATAGAGATATATGGGAAGAGAAAGGAAGAGAGAGATGAGATGAAGATAGATAGGACGTAGAAAAGGGAGAGAAAGAAGAGGGGGAGACTAGGGAAAGCGATATGTAGAAAGGGAGAGAGAGAAGAAGATATGGGAGAGAGGGAGAGATAGCTCAATATATATAGAGGGAGAGGGAGAGACATAGAAAGGGGGTGATATGGAGAGATAGAGGGGGATGGTGAGAGAGAGAGAGATAGAGATATATGGGAAGAGAAAGAGAGATGGAGATATATGGGAAGAGAAAGAGAGATGGAGATATATGGGAAGAGAAAGGAAGAGAGGTGGAGATAGAGAGTCAATTGATAGGGGGGATAGGGAGGGAGAGATGGTGAGAGATAGAGAGGGTGTCAAGAGATAGCTGAGAGGGGGAGGGAGAGAAATGGATATTGATAGGTAGAGGAGAGATAGAGAAGAGGGGGAGAGAGGGAGAGATAGGTTGAAGAGGAATAGAGAGAAGAGATGGAGATAGATAGGTAGAAAAGGGAGAGAAAGAAGAGGGGGAGAGGGAGAGCGATATGTAGAAAGGGAGAGAGGGAGAGAGATATGTACAAAGGGAGAGAGAGAAGAAGATAGGGGAGAGAGGGAGAGATAGCTCAAAATATATAGAGGGAGAGGGAGAGACATAGAAAGGGGGTGATATAGAGAGATAGAGGGGGATGGTGAGAGAGAGGATAGAGATATATGGGAAGAGAAAGAGAGATGGAGATATATGGGAAGAGAAAGGAAGAGAGGTGGAGATAGAGAGTCAATGGATAGGGGGATAGGGAGGGAGAGATGGTGAGAGATAGAGAGGGGGAGATAGTTGAGAGGGGGGGAGAGAAAGGGATATTGATAGGTAGAGGAGGAGAGATAGAGAAGAGGGGGAGAGAGGGAGAGATAGGTTGAAGAGGAAGAGAGAGAAAGGGGGGACAGGGAGAGATAGCTCAATAGATAGAGGGGGAAGATGGAGTGACATAGATAGTGGGAGATATAGAGAGATAATTATATTATAATAATTATAATATTATATTAATATTATAATAATTATAATAATTATAATATTATATTAATATTATAATATAATATATTATATTAATAAATATTATAATAATTATACATGGTGCCACAATTTTCATTTTAATTGACATAATCTAAAAACCTAGCTCGTCAAATTGGAGAAGTGAGTCATGCGCTGATGGAGGAAAGGTTGCAAGAAGCCATAGATTGAGCTTGCTTGGCTGCAAAAATTGGAATTTTTGTGATTTGTTTTGCCGTGAAGGCCTCTGTATCTCGTTTGTCACCAAAATGGTTTGTATATTTCATCTAAAATTTATGAATCAGAGTGCTATAGGGAATTTTTGATTTGATTTGGTTTGTGAATATTACTCTTTGTGATTGTATTTTGTATATTTGTCTTCAATGCCGGTGGGACAAACCATAACTCAGTGCTTTCAATCACTTTGCAACTCCATTATTTGTGACTATGTTGTTTGCTTGTGAGAATCACAAGTTGGAATGCATGTCTGTTGTTTGCAAGTGAGAATCATAGTTCACCGCCTTGTCTATGCTACAACATTTGGGCCCCAAACTAGACATCATCCTTTTTCACAATCACACAAGCTACCCTATTGCAAGGAGAACACATAGAATCACTAATAATGGGATCCCATACTAGCCTAGCTAGAATAGTTGCACCACCTTTCCCCAAATATGATTAGTGAAAAAAGTTAAACTCTCTCCAAACAAATTTAAGAGTACATTCTAGCTCAAATCTCATAGATTTAGTTTCTTGAAAGAGAAAGCAATCCATTTTAAGCCTATTATTGTAAGAGGATCTTAAAATGCATTCTTTCCAGAAGATTCCAAACTCTAACATTCCAATTGGTGCATCCTATTTTCATTTATAGTACAACCTATCAAAATATTTGGGTTATTTTTCCTCTCCATTTTTTCTACTCTTGTGATTATTAACACATGAGTCGGTTTGATTTTTCTTTTTTCATAAATCCACATCAACACTTGGCCTAGGGACAAAATCCCCCTAGATGGTAGCTTCATCTTGGAATGGATAATTAATAAAATTGAATCTTTAATCTTAGATTTACTCATGAAAATTGTATGTGAAAGGTCTTTGGAAATCATAGACTCAATGTTTTGTAGAGCTTGGGGAGCAATGGGAGGTGTAGCCAAACTAACAAACAACTTAAACTATTTGAATCTTTCTAAGGCAAGATCTTGGGCATTTTTTTATTACCTAGAATTATCCTTGAAAAAAATCAAGAAGAGCAAGCTCATTGTTGATAAAAGGCATATATTCAAGGATACCAACATATGCCTCACTAGAATGAGAGTCCTCCAATTTGTCAAGAATCTCATCTAAAGTATTAAATTCATTCTCATAAATTTTTCTATTGTTTATTTTATTATTTCCTACACAATCAAGGATGAAATTTTATTAGCTACAAGTCTATTAATATTCTTAAGAATTTTTGGGCCATGCCTTCTTTGATGACCATCCATTTTACATAGAAAACAAGCATTCAAACCTCTCGAAACTTCAATATCATG
Organism: Sequoia sempervirens; assembly: GCA_007258455.2. Taxonomy (NCBI): domain Eukaryota; kingdom Viridiplantae; phylum Streptophyta; class Pinopsida; order Cupressales; family Cupressaceae; genus Sequoia; species Sequoia sempervirens. The sequence goes on along the minus strand of VDFB02000008.1, from coordinate 26,742,904 downwards.
TTTAGTTTGATTATCACTCAATTGAAAGCACAAAATATGTAGAATACACTCATTAGATTTGAGAGATATAAAAACCCTAGAGTTAAGATGGGGAAGAGTAGACCTTGTTTCTTCCACTTGCAACAAATTACCCAAATATTTGAGGACTTGAGGGATAAAATTTCACATCTAAGTAGAGATATTTTAAAATTATAGCCACCTTAAAATATAATTGGCTAAAGCATTACATAGGGTAGAATCAAGGGTTCAAAGATAGACCTAAAAACAAAATTTCCCATATTCTAAAACTCTTTCTTTTAAAACTATTGATTGCATACCATGATTTTTGAAGAAGAAAGTGAATAAATCTTTATGTATCATTCTATAGAAAGAAACATAGAAAAGGAAATGAACATTAGATTTCCATTTGAACCCTAATGAGGATTTAAACAAATGCTCTAAAATATTTTTTTTTCTACTTGATCCTATTGTAGAAGACTACTCTTTAATCTTTAGATCTACCACCTAATGCATTTGTCACTATTCTTGCTTTTCAACCTTGGATCTTAAAGGAAATTTGAACCACCTTTATAGCTTCCTGTACATTCCTTTTCATTCATAGTCTTCATCCTTGTCAAAACTTCCAAAGCTGTTCATTTATCAAGGTTTACACTTCCAAAGATATGATATAAGGGATGAGGATGGGATCGTGTCTCAAATGATTTTGGCGGAATAGGTACCTCTCAGTCTTTAGCTTTCAATGAAAAAGATATCAACATAGACTTGTGTTACCATATTCAATAATAAAGCGAGCTTTGGAATGATATAAAATCCTCTATTAAAAAAAGGATGACAACAACTAATCAATATCAATTTCTAGAGGAACTAGTGAGCAGGGGAAGCTTCTTTAGATGATCAACTAGATGATCAAACCACCAACTTAGCACAAATCTCTCAAATAATCTTTAAGTGGACCTTTCCAATCCACATTCCTTCAAGGAAAAGACCCCCCCAACTAGGGTTGTTGTACTCAAACAATCAAGAGGGCTTGTATCCACTTGGATCATGTCAAATAGGACTAAAAAAAACCATGAAACTCAAGTTTTCACTTAGGAAACTCCATTTTATCATTGCTCTAACCACTAGACCTCTTTACCACCAACTTAGCACAGCTCTCTCAAATACTCTTTAAGTGAACCTTTCCAATCCACTATTCCTTCAAGGAAAAGACCCCCCCAACTAAGGTTCTTGTACTCAAACAATCAAGAGGGCTTGTATCCACTTGGATCATGTCAAATAGGACTAAACCAAACCATGACACTCAAGTTTTCACTTAGGAAACTAAATTTTCTAACCACTAGGCCTCTTTACCACTAAAAGGCTTGTAGCCCTGCCCGGTAGGACAGTCAAAATAAAATCCACAAATAAGCTTCTATCAAGCACAAACCATTGAACTTAGATAAGTAATATATGCCCCTACAAAGTCTGAAAACCTACTTTCTTGACAGTGGACAATAAAAGAGAAATGGACCAAAACAACATTGCTCCAAGAGGCCTAATTGGCAGGCTACAACATGATAGTTGACTATCTAGGCTCTCTCCTTCACCCCAAAGCCTTGAAACAGGTTCTTATAGGCTAGTTACACCCATGTCTATCACTCCTAAGTGACTTCACAGTTAAAATCACCCTAAACAAGCAAAACTCAACTTTTTGCTTCACAATCTAGGCCTATCACATGAGGATGCCAGGCCTAGAACATTGTAAAACTTCCTCCACAAAGCATGCCATTCTCTAGAACCCTAAAAATATGAAAATATACACAAATATCTTCCATCCCACCAAGAATTAGCATTATTACAACATGGAGATGGAAGAAAGAGCCATTCTTCAATCAAAACCCTAGTTTTGAGGGTTTTCAGACCAGTTCTTGCTAAAATGGCGATATATTCTTTTATACTCAATGAAAACTTGTCAAATCACCTCCAAAAGAAAGCCTGGTCTTCCCTCTATCCAACCATAATAGGAATTTACCCATACAGTACGTAAAAAGGCCGTACCACATAGTAGAACAATAAATTTACACAGATTTTCCAGAAAACAACAAGCTTTTGCATTAGAACTTCAAAATGATGTTAGTGTAATTAATATTTAATTACACTTGCATAACTTTACTTACGTAATATTTTAATTCCTAGGTTAATTATTTTCATCCTTATCTTGTTGAACTATCTTGTTGCTCAAGATAAGATTAGGGTTATGCATACTTTGCTTTTATAAAGCAAATCATCTCATGTAATTATGAATTCCTGAATAATAATATTTTGCACATCTTTTTGCAATAGCTTTGCTTTTTCTATTTTTCTCTTCCGTGGAAGGCTTTTCTAGTTTGCATGTCTGATCTTGGTTTCTAACATGGTATTAGAGCCTTGATTTTCAACCCCTTCTCGTATTTTGGAGAATTTCAATGCAAAGCATGTTCGGGGATCCTTGAGGGTTTCATTCCTTGAGCCTATTTATGAAGCGTCTTGGATCAAATATGAGTTTTCCATTAGATTCAAAGCACTGGAAAAGGTTAGAAATGGCTTTTATTTCATTGATTTTGGCCATCATTTTCCAGATCCATGAGGGTTTCAAGCTGGGAGATTTTTCGCAAGCTCTGGAGGTAGCCGAATTTTTGGAGAATTTTGGGCACAAACGAAGGTCACCATTGTGTTCGTAGTGGCCAAAAACCCTAAGATCGCCTTTCGTTTCATCGATTTTGGTGAAGTTGGTCCAGAAGGCAATTTTTTTTGCTTGGGGGTCCGTACGACCTCCCCAACACGTAGTTCGAGGCAAAAAAATTAAAAAATTATTAATTTTTGTGCAGAAAGTTGCGGCTCTAGTTCAAAAAGAAACACGCCATTGCCGCTCAACCGAGCGGCCACCAGAGGACTACTCAGCCTGGCGGCACGACCCCATCAGCACTGTCGGCCACAGTTTAGCCCCCACGGGCTCCAAAGTAGCCGACCGTGGTCACATGGGGGACCGGGCACTAAGTGCCCAGCCCCCAGCGGGCCCCCTCCAGTGCAACAATGGTCCTATTGGGGACCACGGGCCCACACCTGGCCCCTGCCGGCTACAAAATATACTCGCAGCCGTGCAATTTTTTTGATAGGGGGCGCTTTTTTGCCCCAACGGCCTCCAGGCCATCAAATTTTTTCTCAGAAGTGCTGATGTCAACATGACGTCAGTGGCCATATGACACTCTTTGCCCCCTCCTAACCCCAGTTTTCCTTTAAGGAGCAATATTTTTTCTTTTTGGCATAACTTGGGCATACAGTATCGAAATTGGGCAAACAAGATATCACCGGAAAGCTGGTTTTGAGCACTTTCCTGTGGTATAGTTTTTTTTCAGTATTTTTCTATTTGGCTGCATTTATTTCTGTTTGAAGTTAGATGTTCATTTATGGCTTCCGAGCTCATAACTTTTTTCCATGATCTCTGTTTTTCGCCTTCTTTGTGGTGTCAGAAAGGTATTGAGGAACTCTATTTTTTTGTCCATGCAATTTTTTTTGTATCTGTCCCAGGTTGATTGTTATTCCAGATTTTTCTCAATGGGTGTTTTGGAGATTACTTGGATGTTTTGGCAGTTGGAAGGGTGAAACTTGAATATTTGTACTTCATTTCAGTACCACACCATCTTATTTCCTGTTTATGCATATTTAGCATTCTCTCCTTTTACAATCGTTGGGTTATTGTAATAAATGAACTGAGATAAAGTTCCATCAAGGGGGTTCCTTGCATAATAATTTGATTAGAGTGTGCATGCACTTTGATCTCCATCTTGTTTTGATGGCAACTCACATGGGTTATATATGGTTTCTTAGTTTCTTTTGGCCACATCTTGTCTTAGCTTGACACATATCAAATTCACATCGGTTCACACTTTAGATTGGGAATTCATGATTATTGATCCGCATTGGTTCAGATCCTTCTCAATTTGAGGGCCATGTTTTTATGGTTAATGTTACAGAGTCTTTATGGTACTTGTTCCCATGGAAGAGTTTTAGTCTCAGTTTGGCATCGACATTGAGATACACAGTGTCTAGATTCTGTCATCATATCATCTATTGTTGCTTCACAGATTCTAGGGTTGTTCTAGTTTGTGAGTTTTCCAGTGTTCCATGGCATCGAGTCTGCTGTCGCATTATTATGATTCTGCCCGAGTCCTTCAGTGACTCTCATTTGGTTTCTTGTAGACAAAAGTATCTTTCCTTGCTTGTCGGATTGTGGATCCAGTGTTACTCCACAGTGTTCTTCTAGTGCCCTCTCTTGAGGCATCACAATACAAGTCAAAAGACTTCATAAAGTTTGGTAGAACTTCAAAATGATTCATCAACCCACATGCCTCAACCAAGAGAGGCTTATTTCTATCTTCAACCAACCTTCCCGATGTCCCACAACTGAAATTTGAATTGGTTGTACGTTGGGAACTAACAAAACATCATTTAGACACCTAATTGCCTAGTTAAGGAAAGTTAATACAACTTCCACAAGCCCGAATACAAAGAGCCTTCAAGAGGTTTCAAAAGGCATCAAAACCATTTCAAAACACCAAGGAAACTCCCCTCAAGCACCTGGTTCAATCATGGAATTTTGATTCTTTAATTTTCCAAGGTGCACTAAGCTTACAAAGTGAGGATGGAGACCTTGTGATTACATTGAAACTTATCACCAAGACTCAAAACCTACTACAAGCCTTTGAAGAATCAAAATGTTGTTGTTTCAAATGACTATGAGCACTAACTTTCACTATTTGAAGATGTTGAAACCTTGTCATAGAGAGCTAGAACATTGATGCAACCACTCATCCTACCTTAAAACATACCAAAAGTCTCCAAGCAATTAGACATAGGAAGATTTAAGATGACTTAAACAATTTTTATTGCCAAAGCATAAAATTATGATGAATTAACCAGTCCTAATACACACTCCCTCCCCGTTAACCACTTAGACATATGGATTTTATCAGTGGACAGCTGAACCACCTCACACATGCACCTGAATTATGTCTATTAGTGTTCTAATTCATCTTTTTCAAGACAACTTAAACCAAAATATTATGTATGGTGAAATCATTCTTCTGCACAATACATTTGAGGCCTTGGTTGTGTAACTGGTGGACCATATTCACATTTAACACTTGTTACAAAGTTTAAAGTCATTAATTGCAAGGGATAGTCTCCTTCATACATTGATTTGATTTGTGATGGACACATTTGGACGGTAGTAACAATAACTTGCAATCTATCAAGACTTGATTACCTTATAACCAATCAAATTCTAGTGATGAAATGATAGATTAATCATAATGTCACCTTGGGATCACATCACCATGAAATAAATTCATCCAACATCCTTATGAGTGCAGGTACCACCAAATAGGTATTTGTTAGACTTGTCTTCCTCGAGCGAGGGAAATTTAGGAAGAGAAGATGAAAGTGAGACATGTAGTAGGTCTAAAAGAGGGAGATCAACTAGAGGTCAAAACATTAGAAGAAAATTCTGTAAATGCATGGAATTTTTTCTTGTTGAAGGGGGGTCATGTTCTTATGATGATGAGAGCATAGGCGACATTGAGGTGCCCTTGAGGTACAAACATCTATGGAAACAATGGGTACCCAGGGAACTTCCTCCAATAAACACTGATTTTTGTGTCAATGAGAGGATATATCACATAGCACCATCGTCATTACATGGTTTGGGCCTATTTTGCATGGAAAACATAAAGGTCTGTTACGACAAAGTTACTGAATTGATGGAGTATGTCGAACCCTATTATAGTTACAAAGATTGGATGTATCTAGTTCAATATACACGAAGTATGCGTAGGTATGTATTGTCAACAAATTATATACAACTAAAAGATAAGGATTAAAATAAAGGAGTGGCTATGTACAT